>CM040827.1:1794690-1839690 GCA_022828995.1 Vimba vimba
CGTCTGTGCGCACTGCAAATATTTGCCTCTTTTTATTCCTTTACATGAGCAGCGCCTGTTCAAGAATTTCCTGTAGAGATGTTTTGTGAATCATTTCAAAATATCTAATGTATCTAAGTGTGTCACCTCGCTTTCACACAGCGCTGAGTTGCCCAACATCACAAAAAATGAGTTTTTCTATGAGTTGTCATATGTGTGTTTGTGTGTGTGTTTGTGTGTATATGTGTGTGTGAGTTGTTTTGTGTGTGTGTGTGTGGTGTGTGTGTGTGTGTGTGTGTTTGTGTGTATATGTGTGTATTGTGTGTGGGAGTTGTTATATGTGTGTGTGTGTGTGTGTGTGTGTGTGTGTGTGTGTGTGTGTGTGTGTGTGTGTGTGTGTGTGTTTGTGTGTATATGTGTGTATGAGTTGTTTTGTGTGTGTGTGTGTGTGTGTGTGTGTGTTTGTGTGTATATGTGTGTATTTGTGTGTGGGAGTTGTTATATGTGTGTGTGTGTGTGTGTGTGTGTGTGTGTGTGTGTGTGTGTGTGTGTGTGTGTGTGTGTGTTTTTGTGTATATGTGTGTGTGTGTGTGAGTGTGCATGTGTGTGAGTGTGCATGTGTGTGAGTGTGTTACAAGATAATCCTAATCTTATACATATAACACAGGCAGCATGTGTATTATATATTATCAGTGTAATATAAAAACAGCGTGTGTGTGTTTGTGTGTGTGAAAGTGTGTGTTTGTGTGTGTGTGTGATTTACTCTCATCACAAACGAAACGTCACGTGTCTGTTCTCCTGCATGTGAGGTTTCCGTCAGCTCACGTCTCTTCTCTCCTAGAGAGGAACTGAAGAGAAACCCGCTGGCTAATGTCTCAGAGAATATCAGCAGAGCTACTACACCCAGGTGTGTGTGTGTGTGTGTGTGTGTGTGTGTGTGTGTGAGTGTGTGTTTAACACACACAAATAAACAGAGAGTTCAAGCCCTCGTGAGTCTGTGTGTCCTGTCTATCTGTCTGACAGCTCAGGGAAAATGTTCTGACAACACATTAAAGGGTCATGAACTGAGAAATCTAATTTTCCTTCAGCTTTTTACATATAAGTGTGTCTGTGTGAGTGTGTGTGAGAAAGAGAGAGGTTGTGTTTGTGTAAGTGTGTGTGAGAGTGTGTGTGTGTGTGTGTGTGTGTGTTTGAGTGTGAGTGAGAGAGAAAGAGAGAGTGTATGTGTGTGTGACTCTGTGTGTGTGTGTGAGTGTGAGTGTGACAGCTCAGGGAAAATGTTGTGAGAACATGAACTGAGAAATCAAATGTTCTTTGAGCTTCTTACATATAAGGGGTAATCGTACTATAAGAACATCCTGTAAGTTTCAGAACTGAAAACTTCTTTGTTATTTCAAAAACAACCTTTATTGTTTCCAAGCTCAGCGAACGTCTCGTCTGGAATGTGGGTTATTTTATTTATATTCAACAGTGTGAATGTCTCAGTTGAGCATTATTTATTTGTATGCGGTTCACTTCACTGTGGATTCTGTGGTAAAACAGTCGCAATTCTGGCACACAGACTATATGTGACCCTGGACCACAAAACCAGTCACATGGGTACATTTTTTTAAATTGAGATTTATACATCATATAACACTGATTAAATAAGCTTTCCATTGATGTGTGGTTTGTTAGGATAGGACAATATTTTGGCCGAGATAAAACTATTGTAAATCTGGAATCTGAGGGTGCAAAAAAATCTAAACATTGAGAAAATCTCCTTTAAAGTTGTTCATTTATGTTGGCGATTGTGCTGCATTCACTCACAAAAATAAGTTTTATATATTTACGGTAAGAAATGTACAAAATATCTTCATGGAACATGATCTTTACTTAATACCCTAATGATTTTTGGCATAAAAGAAAAATCTATCAGTTTGACCCACACAATATATAACAAATATACCCGTGCGACTCGTGACTGGTGGGTTCAGGGTCACATGACTCGACAGGAATGCCACAACTGTTAATTCTAATGCCTGATCTGTGACCAGTGATTTCTGATATGTAATGATTCATGTACAGTCAGATGATCTCTGTCTATGTGCCAGTAAATCAAACCAGTGAGTGACTTAACGGTCTAATGTGAACGGTCTTCACATTGTTTCTCTTAGTAGGATGAAAATAATCTGTTTTTTTAAACTGTGATTAAATCAGACATGGAACAGAACGGACACACTCTCCTCCAGATTAATCTGTGTTTACGGTGTTAACGTCTCCTCTACAGGACGCCTGGCTCGAGGCGTCTGGCACACGATGAATGGCGAGTTGCATTGCCATGGGATCAGGTTTCCGTGGACGGCCGGCGCATTAACCCGACAGCCGTTTGACCCGTCTGTCCCGAAACCGGGAGACCAAATGGCTGGTTAACCCACTTGGCAGTTCTGAATCTCAGAAAGCAGGCCAACACACGAGACGAGACGAGACGTACCAGGACAGAGCGAGCGCTGACTCATTATTAGGATGAATGAGATTGTCAAATTCTTCTAAACCAGATGACGAATTTAATGGGAACAATCACTAATTATCGGAACAGTTGCACCACTTTTGCGTTTGTTATTTCAGCCCTGCATGAGGAAGAGATGGCATAAAAAAGTTAACTAACCAGCCTTATATTCACTAACCAGTTTAACTAACTACACTGACGTTCAAAAGTTTGAGGATATATCTCTTATACTCACCAATGCTACATTTATTTGATAAAATATACTAAAAACAGTGTAATATTATTACAATTTTAAAATAACAGTTTTCTACTGTAATTACTTTAAAAATTAGTGCTTTCAAATTGATTTATCATGATTAATCGCATCTAACATAAAACTTTGTAAATGTTAGGGATGTCACGATTCCTCGATTAAATTCGAGTACTCGATTTAAAGAAATACTCGTGTTGATGAATCGGAAAAATACCGAAGCGGGACATTCCACGGATGGGAATCCATGAACCGCATGATTAGACCGTTTTTAAAGGCTGGACAATATATTAAAACCATTAAATAAACATATTATAGCATAGTGCTATTGTGAAGTCACATAAAACGATCTGAGTACTCGATTAATCGTCAAAATACTCTTCCGATTACTCGATTACCAAAATATTCCAAGATAAATAAATAGATAAATAATAAATAATATCCAAGATAATAATAATAATAATAATAATATATAAATTAAAAAAATATATATATATATCGGTCTATTTATCATGGAATATTCTGGTAATCGAGTAATCGGACGACTATTTTGACGATTAATTGAGTATTCAGATAATTTTTTTGTGACTTCACAAGTTTCATGTTAGATGCAATGAATCGCAATTAGTCCATTTGACAGCACTACTAAAAATTTAATTAATTTATTTGATGTGACACTGAAGACTGGAGTAATGATGCTGAAAATTCACAGGAATAAATTACATTTGACTATATATTCACATAGAAAACAGCATTTTTTGTTTGATCAAATAAATGCAGCCTTGATGAGCATTAAAAATGCCAAAAATCTTAATTGTTCAAAACTTTTGACCCCAAGTGTATGTA
Source organism: Vimba vimba (assembly GCA_022828995.1). Classification (NCBI taxonomy): domain Eukaryota; kingdom Metazoa; phylum Chordata; class Actinopteri; order Cypriniformes; family Leuciscidae; genus Vimba; species Vimba vimba. Next base: position 1,798,254 of record CM040827.1, read on the forward strand.
CATTTGCACTGAAATTGATTAATCAGCCTGTCACAGATATTGATCAAATCATTAACGACAAAAAATCAATTTCCATTGAATCTTTAATCGTGCTTCCCCCTCAAACCTTAATACCGCCACAGCAAATGTTTTCTCATAATGTCCTCAAATATAATGCAAAACAAAAAAACATATTGGATAGGCCATTAAACTAGTAGGACTTCGCTGATTTTACGTCATCTTCAAATCAAGAAATCTCACAATCTCCCCAAACGGGTTGAATAAGCCGTGCCGTGCCGCTCCTACAGTGAATACATAAGCTTTAGGCATTAAAGATTCACAGTGAAGTATCACACAACCTGAACCAGTCATAAGCCAAATGCTCCGTTCCCACCGCATGAATATCTAATATAAGAACAGGATTGAAGGAGAGAGATTTTAAAGAAATGATCTGTATGCCATGCAGCACAGAACAGTATTTGTGTCAGTGTTTAGATCACAGTCAGCAGAAAAGCATAATGCCGTTATTCACACAGCGCCTGGAGATGTTGAAAATGCATCTCGTCTGCTTTCTTATTCCAGTCAGAGTGTAAACACACCAATCCGAAATCACACATGAGATCTGTTTAACGTCTCAGCAAAGTGTTCAGTTTCTGAGATGCATGAACTTAAAATAAATACAGCATGTCATGGACTCAGGATCACCTGTCACGTCCTCATTATTAAAGGGGTGGTTGATTATGATTTGACTTTTCTAGCTTTAGTTAGTGTGTAATGTTGCTGTTTGAGCATAAACAACATCTGCAAAGTTACAACGCTCAAAGTTCAAAGCAAAGGGAGATATTTGCTTTTAAAGAAATCGCTTTTTAAGGACTACAACAAACGGCTGGTAGAGACTACACCACATTCCTCCCGGGTTAGTGACATCACCAACCCTAGAATTTACATAAACCCCGCCCCCTGAACACGATTCATAGATTATCAAGACAGAATATGCTAATCAATGACTAGAAGATAACTACACAGAAGATAACTATCAGCTACATAAATTCATCAGCTAATCATTCAGAAATGTCCTGTTGCTTCTACATGTTGTCACTTCTTCTTGAGTCTCTCCATCTTTGTATGAATCCGGTTTAAACATAAAAGGCTAAAAGTTTTTGAAATGTTCAGTGCATGTGTGTGTGTGAGGTAAAATGACACAAGCTCTTGAAGCTCCGCCCCCTGTGCCGGGAGCAGCAGCTCATTTGTATTTAAAGGGACACACACACACACACACACACACACACACACACAAGCTCTTGAAGCTCCGCCCCCTGTGCCGGGAGCAGCAGCTCATTTCTATTTAAAGGGACACACACACACACACACACAAGCTCTTGAAGCTCCGCCCCCTGTGCCGGGAGCAGCAGCTCATTTGTATTTAAAGGGACACACACACACACACACACACAAGCTCTTGAAGCTCCGCCCCCTGTGCCGGGAGCAGCAGCTCATTTGCATTTAAAGGAACAGACACAATTTCCTTTTTGCTCACCCTCAAAAAGCGACGATTTTAACATGCTATATAAAAATATCTGTGGGGTATTTTGAGCTAAAACTTCACACACACACTCTGGGGACATCAGAGACTTATTTTACATCTTGTGTAAAGGGCATTATACCACCCCTTTAAAGTATTTCTCATCTGCATTCTCACATAATCCTGACAGAGCCAAATAGAAATTTCCCTTCAGAAGTTTAAAGGACAGCGAGTTTCATTCACACTCGCTGAGGTCAGGACGGACGTCACATAATCTCACTCCGTTCTCATTCACTCGACTCTCCGTGTCTTTACCCTTATGAGACAAAAACAATTTCCTGAAAAAGTCAAGAGGTTGATGTAATTCTCACACTCATGATTTCCCATCATCCTCTCTCAAAGGGCATCACAGCTCACTCTTCATGTGTGTTTGTGCTTTTCGTCCGTCTTTTACTAGTACTATTGCACACATTTAGGGCTCAGTGATCAGATTCCACTTTAATGGTGTAATTAAATTTTAATAATCCAAAAAGATGTCTAATAAATTGAATTAATAAAACCTCAACAATTTAACAAGATATAAAAATGTTAAACAACATTAGTGTCTGAAGTCGAGAATTCTGTGTTGCTCGTTTTTAATTTTGGATTCTGTGCTTTATGATTTAATTTATTCAAATTTTAATAATATTTAGAAATTATAGTCAGAAATTCTGTGTTGGATTCTGGTTTATGATTAAAACAATTTTATTATAAAAAAACGGTCGTAATCAAATGAATAAAATGCATAAAACTTGCATAAAAATGCATAAAAATTCACATTCAGGTTTACATTCAAAATTAAAACATTTGTGGATGAAAAACTAAAAATAATGTTTTAATGAACTGTATTATTATTGTTGTTGTTATTATTACTTTGAGAAGTAAATTCTACTGTACAACAGTAACATACTTCTGTCACAATTTCTTCAAGTTGAACCTATTATGCCGGCTTGCGTTTGTGTGTGTATCTGTCGATAATTTTCTGAACTTTTATTTTAGCCCTACATAGCATCTACACTCAAATCGTTCCCACCACCTAGAAACGCCCTAGCAACCACCCAAAAACCTTTACAAGGACAACTCAGATTCTAAGACCCCTGAATGTTCCTTTTTATCTTCTCTTTCCCCTTTTTTATATGTTCTCCATCTCTGTGCTTCTCAGTGTTTCCGTCTCTCGGTCTCTCAACAGATGGAGCTCCACGTGTTGATGTGCCCACGGTGAGGTGGGCATCAGGGAAGGGACCCAACTGGCACACTGGACCTCGAGTGAGCCGAGGTCAACAACTGATACGGGACCAGTGTTGGGGAAAGCTACTTTGAAAAGTAATGCATTACAATATTGCGTTACTCCCCCTCTGGTGCTCTTTGGTTATTGCTGACCGAAAATATTTACTTTTTTTTTTTTTTTAAGATTTTGGCACTTGCTGTGTGAACACACACACACACAAAAAAATCATGGACATGATTCGAACAGGTTAAATGGTCCTGAAATAAACACTTGTGCTCCTCGCAGTCAGCATTGAAAATGAATGGGAGATGAATTCCATCTAGTGAAAACCTGAGATATCAGGCTCAAATTTTGAACACAACTTGTTTAGATTTATGAAAACAAAAAAACAAAAAACAAATTAAAAATAGTATTTTTGCACATTTTTCATAACAATAAACATAAAATTCTGTAACTTTTTTTACATTCACTTTAAAAAAAAAATCTTCCAAGTGTCATCTTTGAAAAGAGAGCAAACTTCAGTCTGTGCTCTAAAACATTCAAGATTTACAGTTTAAGTTTGAAATTTAATTTTCAGGTCTATGCTCAAAAAGATTATAAATTGGATTATAAATACAGCGAAAATATAATTTAATACCATAAAATCCCCTAAAAATTCAAAATATTAAATAAAAAACATTATCGAATTAAAATATAGTACATTCATTTCATTTCATTGAATTTTTTTATTTTTTTTTTATCTGTCATTTTTGACCGATATGCGAAGAGACAAAAAAAAATCTCTTTTTGGGAAAATGTAAAGACCCTTTCACACAAAAAAATAAATAATAAGCTGAAGGAAATGTAAATTCATGCATGTACAGTAGAGACGCAGCTCAAACAAACCTTTCAGCTGTGCTGCCATTTCTTGATAATGGAAGAAAAGGATGCAGGAGAAGAATGTTTGACACTTGACCAATAATAAAAAAAAATTATTACTTCATTAAGTCATTATTGCTTGTGGTTTAATTTAATCATTGAAGGTCAGCAGCAAGCACATTGGTCAATAAAGTGAGATTAAATGCATAAAATATTTGTTTTATTTGACACATTCAATTATTGGAGGTTTGCATAGTATTCTGATTTTGCATTTCACTGATATTATTCATTTTGAGGAATCCTGAATCTGTTTTTTGTGCACTTACGATTTGTCTCAACATGAGGACAGGAGAGCTGTCAGTCAATAAATGGGAAAAAAAAGTAACTAGCGTTACTTATTGGAAAAAGTAACTCGGATATATATATTTTTTTGTACATTTTAAAAGTAATGCGTTACTTTACTAGTTACTTGAAAAAGTAATCTGATTACGTAACTCAAGTTACTTGTAATGAGTTACCCCCAACACTGTCAGGGACACTATAGACGTGCAACTACTAAAACAACTAGCTTCTGATGTCTGGAGCACAAAGCTGCAGGATGACGCACATCCTTTTGGGTTCGTTTCAAAAAGCCATTCTGAATTTAATTTCAATCATCAGAGCTAAAGCTCTCTGCAAGCGAATATTAATATCTGTGCTCTCGAGTTGGTTGTTTATGGTCCGTTATAAGTCCATTATTGTGAATTAAAGTAGCCGGCAGGAACTGTGGTAATCACGTTAGCAAGCTAAGATGAGTTTAGAAGTGTCACGCTGTCGTCCAGCTGGACTGTTTTTCTCCACACACTCATATTCCACATAATTGACTTTCTTCCTTCACAGATTTTCTTGCTTCCAACCTTCATGAATATCCTGTTTTACCCTCACAGTTTCAACTGGTTTGGCTGGTCGATTCTGTAGATTTCACTATATATTCTGTTCTGATAATAAGAGCTACTGTGTCTGTTGTGTTGGTTCACCTGAAAACCACCTGACAACATCTTAGAAGCAACCCATAACACGGTAGTGACTTTATCATGGGCAAACACATTAATTTTTTTTAAATCTAGTTATTTTCATAATTAACTTTTTATGAAAATGTGCATAAAATTTGCATAGAAACCACCTACCAACCCCCTGGAGACTATCCACAACACCCTCATATCATGGTGGTGACACTTTTCACAATACTTCACTTTCTTTTTACACTACATAGTAACCACCTAGCAATGCCCTGGAGTGGAAACCACCCAGAACACCCTAGCAACAACCTAGCGACTCCCTGGAAACCGCCTACAACACGCCTACAAGTTAATCTTCAAAGATTAACTTTGGTGTCACTACATAGAAACTACCTAAACAACCCTCTGGAAACCACCCGAAACACTGTAGCAACTCCCTGGAAACCAACCAAAACACCATAGCAACCCCCTGGAAACTATCCACAACACCCTCATATCATGGTTGTGACATCTGCATGAGCAAACATTAACAGTTTTATGATCTAGTTTTTTTTTTTTACAATTCACTTACTGTTCCACTGCATAGTAACCACCTAGCAAGGCCCTGGAAACCACCCTGAACACCTTAGCAACAACCTAGCTACTCCCTGGAAACCACCTACAACGCCCTAGTGTTATCTTTAAGGATTAACTTTGGTGTCACTACATAGCAACCACCTAAGCAACTCCCTGGAAACCACCCAAAACACAATTGCAACTCCCCGGAAACCTCCCAGAACACCCTAGTATCATGGTTGTGACATTTACAAACACTTTTAACATATTTAAAATCTAGGTATTTTAAGGTATTTTTTACTTTTTGATCTACTTTATACTAGCAAAAAACTTTAAAGGCCATGTGAACCATGCAGAATGCCCTAGCAAACAACTAGCAACTTTCTGGACACTGACTACAACACCCTAGCATTATCTTCAAAAATTAACTGTGGTTGTCACTACATTGCAACCACCTAGCAACTCCCTGGAAACCAACACGATCACCCTAGCAACTCCCTGAAAACCACCCAGAACACTCTAGCATTGTGTTTGAAACTTTTGCATGGGGAAAAAAAAGTTTTTTTTAAAAATCTAGTTATTTTTTTACAAATCTCATTGTTCCACTGCATAACAACCAACTAGCAATGCCCTGGAAATCACCCAGAAGACCCTAGCAACAACCTAGCTACTGCCTGGAAACCACCAACAACATTCTAACGTTATCTTCAAAAATTAACTATAGTTGTAACTACATAGCAACCACCTAGCAGGTCCCTGGAAACCAACAAAATCACCCTAGCAACAACCTAGCTACTCCCTGGAAACCACCTACAACATTCTCGCGCTATCTTCAAAAATTAACTTTGGTTGTCACTGCATAGCAACCACCTAGCAGGTCAAGATCACCCTAGCGATTCCCTGGAAAATACCCAGAAGCATCATGGTCATGACTTTTGCATTGGAAAACCGCATTAACATTTTTACAAATCACTTTTTGTTCTATAGCATAACAACCAACTAGCAACACCCTAGCAACCACCTAGCATCTCCCTGGAAAACACCTACAACATTTTAGAGTTATCTTCAACAATTTGCTTTGGTGTCACTACATACCAACCACCCACAACACCCTGGCTACCACCTAGCAACACCCTAGCAACCACTTAGCAACTCCCCAGAAACCACCTACAACATTCTAGCGTTATCTTCAGAAATGTTCTTTGGTGTCACTACATAGCAACCACCTAGCAACACCCTGGAAACCCTGGCTACCACCTATCAACAACCTGGAAACCCTTGCATTGTGCTTTTGACAGTTACATAGGCAAATACCATTAAAATGATTTAAGTCAGGTTATTTTTGCCATTGTTTTGCCACCACAACAGATGTAGAAATTGCACACTTCACTCATAATTCACACATCATTCTCACGCGCGACAGTCCCCGCCGTCCGCTCACCACGACGACAGATGCCGATCCCATAATGCACCACCTTCACAGGAAGCTTCCCCCGCTGTTTTTGTGATTTCTTCATTATGTTAACCAGCTGGTCGTCACTCACCTTCTCCTGATATTGCCTGCGCGAGGAGTCCAGCGACTGGATCAGCGCCGTGGCGTGGCCAACAAACATGGCGTAGCACGTGGCGCCCACGATCATGCTGAGGATGGTCAGCCACACGTCTGTCATGCCGACGGGCGGGTACATGCCATATCCGATACACAGCATGTGGCTCATGGCCTTGAAGAGAGCGTAGGAATACTGCTGACCCCACGTGTCGTTCTGAGAGGAGAGAGAGAGAGAGTGAGAGACCATCACAAACACTTTAAGTCCACCTTATAGATCTATACCATGTTTATGTAGTGATAAAGTAAATATTCATGATATTATCACATTGACTTTGATCTATCTATCTATCTATCTATCTATCTATCTATCTATCTATCTATCTATATATCTATCTATCTATCTATCTATCTATCTATCTATCTATCTGTCTGTCTGTCTGTCTGTCTGTCTGTCTGACTCTATCAATCGCTAGCAAAGCCTAGCAACTAGCTTAGGACAAGCTAGCAATGTGCTAATTCATGTTAGAAACATGCTAGCAATGTCATGCTAAATCATGCTAACCAAATGTCAAAACATGTTAAAGTGTTAAATCATGCTATCAATGTTAGCAACATGCTAATTAATGTTAGCACAGAGTTAAGACATGCTAAATCATGCTAACCACATTTCTAAATGTGTTAATGTGTTAAATCATGGTAACAATGTGTTAAAACATGTTAGCAACATGCTGAAACATGCTAGCAACATGCTAATTAATGTTAGCAAAGTGCTAAGACATGCTTGCAAATTGGTAATACATGCTAATAATGTGTTAAAACATGCTAATTCATGCTAGCACTTTGTGTTAATTAATGGTAGCAACATGCTAATTAATGTTAGAATTGTGTTAAAACATGCTAGCAATGTGCTAATTTGTGTTAAAAACATGTTTGCAACATGTTAAATTATACTAACCAAATGTTAAAACATGTTAGCAAAATGCTAAAACATGCTAGCAATTGGCTAATTCAGTGCTAGCAATGTGTTAAAACATGTTAATTCATGCTAGCAATGTGTTAAAACAAGCTAGAAATTTGCAAATGCATGTTAGCAATGTGTTAAAACATGTTAATTCATGCTAGCAATGTGCAAAACATGCTAATTCTTGTAGCATTGTGTTAATTAATGCTAGCAACATGCTAATTAATGTTAACATTGTGTTAAAACATGCTAGCAATGTGCAAGCAACATGTTGTAACATGCTAATTCATGATAGCAATGTGCTAAACCATGTTAGCAAAACACACTATCAATGTGTTAAATTATGTAAACAACATGCTAAAACATGTTAGCGATATGTTAATTCATTCTATCTGTCTGACATTCTATCTAAAGAAACAATATACGTGTCTTTAGTAAATCCTGACGTCAAAAGAGGGTTTGCGCTGCAGTGAGCTGCTGGTAAATCTGGCCTTTTGTGTGCATAAATAAAGATATACATCCAATATCATCCAAAGGCTGAAAAATATTAAGGTATAATCTTTTCAGCTGCATGCATTGAAACAGAAAGTTGAAACACTTCCAGTGACTTCATGAATATGAATCCAGATTGAATCCTGAGAGTTTGGGCTGGGAGAAAACAGAAAACACAGTGACATAAAATGAAAATATGTACGAAACGAGGCCGGAAAAGAGAAATGCGAGAGAGCTGCAGAAAAGTGGGTCAGCTATTTAGAAAGATGTGAATTTCTGTGTGCTTCTAAAATAGTGAATAAATTGCCCTTGTCCTGTGGATGTGTGTGCGAGTCCGTGAGGAATCAATATTGGCTCCGTCTGATGTGACATGTCCAGATTGCTTTCAGACTCATTTCTATAGAGGCTCAATCCTGAGAGAGCGACAGCTTATTACAGCGCTCCAAAAAGAGGAAAAAGATCATACCGTTTCATAATGACAGCCCCGTCACTGGAATAGCTGGATCTGACAACGTAAAGGAGCTGCGGGCGTCAAAAGTGAATTTGAAAAGATACAGTGTGCCACTATTTTACTTTAATACATGTGCATTTAAAATAATAAGAATCATCATTTGTACCTCAATGTAAAGGGCAAAAGTGACGTCTGGAGGGGATTGTTTTTTAACCCTAAAACCGAATTCTGGACAAATGTGGGCAAAATCATTTTGATTTATTTTTAAAAAATACTTCCCTTGATCTGAGCGGTGCAAGACTTGGCTAATTTTCCTAAGTTTGCCTCCTGAACACACACAATTTTTTTTGACTCAATTCTACAATGTTAAGTGGGTGAAAAAAAACAAAACTCCTTAATCTTGTATTTGGGTCAAAAATGGGCACCCATAGAAATGAATGGGAAAAACTGTAATTTAGAGCATTCTTCTTGTTTTTTTGTAAAAATAAATCAATAGATCCAATACAATGCATATCTAACATACACACAAATGAAGGGCTGATCCTGTACAACATTCTCATCATGGCAAAAACTCACACTCAAAAAAAATAAGCATAATTTACATAGAAAATATGGTACTTTTTGAAGTAAATAAATTCAAAAATACCCCCAAAATAAAAAAACACACCATAAATGGATAGACAAAATTTTATCGAAGACAGTGATATAACATTTATAATAAATAAAAAATAGGATCACATCTGAGTCCTCTGTGCCCACATTTGTCCACAATTACAGAATTAAGGGCTATAAAGTGAATACGGTTTGAGGGCTACGAGCTTACAAGTTCGATAAATTTATCAAAATATGAGGGAAATATTTGATAATTCGAATATTGGAAAAAACAAAACATTAACTTGGATAATAAAACAATATTTGTTGTTTTTTTTGTCAAAAAGGCGAACTACAGCAATATATTTTTATTTTACTATGCAAAAAATGCATAAAAAGACAAAAAACTCACAGAAAAAGCTCACATTGACCAAAGAAAATCTGTTATTAATATTTAGCTGGTTTCTCTCTATTGCATGTGTTCATAATTTCTTTGTATGACAGTCTGGTCAAAAATTATGTAGCACAATTTGGCATGTTTCATTGCGTTATTATCAATTGACTCAAGCACATAATCTTTCACAAATTTTTTATTTATTAAAATAAAGGGTGAATATGTTAATTTTCCTAGGCATAACATCACTTTTGGCCACTATTGGACTCTTAAAACGGTTCCTAACGGACTCTTAATGTATTTGTTAACATGAACCTACAATAAAAATTGTTTATTTATCTTTGTTAATTATAATTTCAACAATTACTATTACATCATTCAAATTACAAGTTGTATCAGTTAATGATAAGATAAATAAATTCTGTGTAAAAATGTATTGCTTATTGTTAGTTAATGTGAGGTATTGCATTATAGGGGATAAATGAAAATTTTAATTTATTAATTGCTTTTTGTATTGCCAATGTTTGAACAGCTAGTAAAGAAACTTCCTAGGTTGTCTAGGTTGAAAGCCTGTAGACTTTATGTGAAGGAAGTTTTTGCTGGGAAAATCATAAGGATGTGATGTTTTCGTGCTTATGTTCAATGACACATGATACGAATGCTTATACAATGTTCAGGATAAGAGACATTCGGTACTGTAATGTTAATGTGTAATGAAAGGAACAGTCTCACATAACCGGATCTATATAGTCTATAGTCTCAAATATACTTTATAATCAAACTATCGACGCCCAGTTCCAGGAATGCACTAATATTTTGTTGGTAGTACCAGTTTATAACAATTATTAGTTAACACTAAGTTGTCAACACTTCGGAAAAAATAATAATTCGTCGTTACACTACATCCTTATGCATCGCTTTCTGCCAGGACTTTTACGTGCTTTTCCCAACGTCGACGTCCGGGTTAGCGGTAGCATTAGCCGTCAGGCAAGTGTTATTTAAATAAACTCCTGATGTACTTACAAACTTTCCAATGCCTCGTTTTATGAGTACAGAACCTATTTGTACTACTGTAGAAGTTTGGTGCCATTCTGGGCATTATTAGTGCGGTAATTTACCAGATACAGCCTTGGATCCATTAGCGCCTACACTAAGCCATCCGGCTGATATCTCTAAATAAGCTCTAACTTTAATAATGTTCAATCAAGGGAAAAACGGCTTCTGGGGGGTGTTTGGCTCGAGGTCATGGTGCAAAGGACCCTCGGTTGATTTTATCCCTTTAAGGCGAGACACGGCAGGCAAAAACATCATTTTTTTTTTACTGGTCAATTTTGAGATTTTTGGATATTTGTCTTCAATAACATGTCTTCTTTCAGACTTGTGTTGAAAAAAAGTCCGAAATACACATTTAGGTCTTTATTTTATTACACTTTGTCTGTTTGCGTCTGTAGATTTCTCATAAATTCAACAAAAGTTCGCGTTGTAAATCAACACGCTGCTCCGCGATCTCTGCCGGCAGCCTGTCATCACACACACCATTAGAAAGCTCTCTCTCTTGTGTACAATCCTGTCAGATCCAAATGTGGTCATTTCCTTTTTATAAGCAACCAATCGTGAAAGTAAAAGGGCTGAATGCGCAATCTCATTGGCTGATGAAAAATCTTTAAAGCCTGTTTTCTCAAAATGACTGTTCTCTCATTCTCCAAGTCCGAAATCTCCACTTCAGTCGCACCGATATACACCAAACTTTCCAGTCTTGTACCTAGTTAAATTATGAAGACATTTACAGGGGAATTTGTAAATATATTATTCCTAGCCTGATTTATATAACATTTTATTCCAAAAAACATGGCGAAAATAATTTTTTTAAGGCTATTGACAGTATTTTCTGATTTACAGGATAACAAAAGTAGATATCCATAAATCCCTCTGTAATTTTTTCCCCATCTAATATGTGAACACATTGAAAAAATAATTTTTAACCTGGCTTTATACAATACTCAGATTTCATTTTTTAAAATATATGCAAATTAGTGCATATTTGATTAGATATTGCCTAATTTGCATATTTAAACATTAAATTACAGAAAACTTGCAATACATTTTTTTCTCATCTTAATGTAGGTAATCAACTGTGAAAGTTTCATGGTGATATCTGCTAGTTAAAAATTTTACCCTATTCACCTGTAGTGTCTCGCCTTAAGCGCTCGTGGCGACAGTGCCAACGTTAAAGGCCAACGTCCTCTTTTTTCTCCGCCTTACGAGAGCAATGTTTTGCTGACCTTTGAAAATAATGCGGAAAGCAAAACACTGGATAATCATCTTGTCTGCATCTGCATTGCATCCATTGCATATCGCGCTGTTTTCCTCCATTTTCCGGGTCAGAACGTCTACATTGGGTTGTTTCGGCAGTGTATAGTGTAAATGCAAATATCGGATACGGGTCACTTTTAAAAGATGATGTAAGCAGGTCGTCAAAGAAATATACGGATATAGTCAGCAAATCGGAATTGGGCATCAAGACCTGCAGTGTAAATGCATCACAAAAACACCAATTATCCCAATTAACACCACGTCGATAAACCCCAGTGATACACGACGGATCCCGAGAGGACTTTTCTGCCATCCTCACACTCATCGGGTCGAGGCTCGGGTCTCTGGCATTCAGCGAAGAAACTAAATCTCATTGGCGTCAGGAACAGGACTGTCCTCTCTCTCTGGACGCTGGAGACTCGCATGTCCTCTTGACTAAAAACAGAAGGGAATTACAGCCCAGCTCACTGGAGAACTGTCAATACCAGACGGATATCGAATTAAGGCTGGAGAAAAACCACAATCTGTGACACTTCACCTCACTAACTCACCAGCCTTACGTAATAACACAGCTCAGCGTAACTTACTACTTCTGCTAGGAGCTGTCCACACAATACTGAATTATTATATGAGTCATTTTACATCATGGAAACCTACATATAGTATGATACAGTACATAATAATAAGTGATTATTCATATTTAATGTTGTAATGCCTATTTTGAAATAGTAAATCAAGAAAATTAAATACTTTTAATGATGAATGCAACTTTTTTTAGGTTTAAATAAATAAATAAATAAATAAAAAACATAAAAATACAGGTACAGTACAAGGATCTAAATGTCTTGGGGAAAATAATTGCAATATATAATTGTATCCTTGTCTTAATTTGAAATGGTTAAATTCAGCTAGGAAGAAGGGCTATTGCTATAAAAAAAACATGTATTAATAATATAATATTTCACATGATACAGTACATAATAATAAGTGGTTATTCATATTTAAATTTAAATAATCATGTTGTAATGCCTATTTTGAGAGAGTAAATCAAGAAAATGAAATGCTTTTAATGATGAATGCAACTTTTTTAGGTTTAAAAATGACTAAGGCATGAATTGCAATGTATTATATGAATGCACACATAAATAAATGTAAACAAAACGTAAAAATACAGGTACAGTACAAAAAATAATTGCAATATATAATTGTATCCTTGTCCTAATTTGAAATGGTTAAATTCAACTAGGACGCAGGAAAAAATACATATTTATTTTTGCTATCGAAAAAAATACATATTTATAATAATAAAAATGTATTAATAATATAATATTTATAATTAAATATTAAATATACTGTATAACGTGTATATATATATGAAGGTACTTCATCTCATTTTATTATTTTCTCTTTATATTTGGACTGTGATGGAAACAAACCAACAGATCAGATTAATAATAATAATAATAATGATAATAATAATAATAATAATAATAAAAATAACAATAATAGTAGTAGTATTTGTTATTATTATGTGAATATTGATACTAACATTGTAATTTAATGTTATTAATTATATTTTTTTATTAATATTAATATTATATTATAATGCTAAATTACTAAATATTATTATAATTATGAAACAGTTCAGAACAAAAGACCTAAAAAACGATTATACAACAATATGACCGTCACATGACATATACTGTCACACCGGCATACTCTGATCAATCTGCGAAAGAATAAAAGTAAATCATAACACGTGCATGCTTTGAAAGGGAAGCGATGACAGACGGAGTGTGTGTGCACACACTCACTCACCACCATCTTGTTCTTGGACACCCAGCAGTCGGCGGGGAAGTCTTGCAGCATCGGCACCAGGAACTGCAGACACCCGTCCCAGTGACACAGCAGGAGCATCATCCCAATCAGGTTCACGATTCGCACCATTGCACTGGCCAGGTCATAGGTCATATGAAAAATCTGAACAGGGCAGAGAAGGAGGACATGAGCTGTCAAACACACACACACACACACACACACACACACACACACACACACACACACACACACACACACACACACACACACACACACACTGCTCAATCTGAATGTCACTGACATTTAAACAGGGCAGAGCATCACGCATGACACTGAGAAACAGCATTTAATAACTCAGACATGCATTCTTCATGAATTGAACTGTAAGGAATGATATGAATGCACAGGTAAGTAAAAAAACAAAAAATACAGATTCAAGAATCTAAATACTCAATGCAATCATGAAAAATAATTGCGATATACATATTTTATCCACACAGTCATTATTTGAAATGGCTGCATTTTAAATCAACCAGTGGGAAGTAAATTTACATTTTGCACTGGTGAAGGCAGACAAACACCACGGTAAACTCATCATTCAGCTGATACAGTACTGGCTGTAATACAGTACTGGCCGAAAATATGATTAAATTTATGTGTAATATGTTAAAGAGCATATTGTGTAGTTGTGCTGGAGTCAGTTGTTTTCTTGGTTAAACATGGCAAAATGTGCCAACATCATTTTTGTCCAGGCTGTCATACAAAGAAATTATGAACACTTGCAAAAATAAGAGAGAACCAATTAAATATTAATAACTGAGTATGTTGTAGTCAATGTGTGCTGTTTGTTTACAGAGTAAAATAAAACCTCGAGCTGTAATTTGCCTTTTTAGCCAATGTTGTCAAATAATGTTGTCAGATAAACACCTTAACCAAGGTTAGTATTTTGTTTTTCTTTGACATTTAAAATATTTTAATATTTTAAATTTATAATAATTTATAATAATATTTAAAAATATTTTCCTCATATTTTGATGGTTTAAATGAACTTGTACGGTCATTAAAAACAAATATCCATGTCACTTTTGCCCATTACTAATATATATATATATAAATAAATATATATATCATATTACAGATCATTTCAGATTTAATATATAAGTATCCAAGTCTCGAGTAATCAAGTCTACAATGACTGTTTTAGTGTGTGTGTGTGTGTGTGTGTGAGAGAGAGAGAGAGAGAGAGAGAGAGAGAGTGTGTGTGTGTGTGTGTGTGTGTTTGTGAGTTCATGTGTGTGTGTGTGTGTGTGTGTGAGAGAGAGAGAGAGAGAGAGATAGAGAGAGAGAGAGAGAGAGTGTGTGTGTGTTTGTGAGTTCATGTGTGTGTGTGTGTTTGTGAGTTCATGTGTGTGTGTGTGTGTGTGTGTGTGTGTGTGTGTGTGTGTGTGTGTGTGTGTGTGTGTGTGTGTGTGTGTGTGTGTGTGTGTGTGTGTGTGTGTGTGTGAGTGTGTGTGTGTGTGTGTGTGAGAATTCAATAATTGAAAACAGGTCAGAACAAGTCTGGACTCCTTCCGTTTTGCTCTGAGTGACAGAGAGAGAGAGAGAGAGAGAGAGAGAGAGAGAGAGAGAGAGAGAGAGAGAGAGAGAGAGAGAGAGAGGAGAGAGAGAGAGAGAGAGAGAGAGAGAGAGAGAGAGAGAGAGAGAGAGAGAAGAGAGAGAGAGAGAGAGAGAGAGAGAGAGAGAGAGAGAGAGAGAGAATAGAACCACTAAATTGGCCGGTTATCTATTTATTACCCATTTTAAAGAAAGACAAATCCTCTCCAAATACAGATTAAGTGACCATGATCTAGAGATGATCTCTAAGACGTAGACAAACATGGACAGAGAGAGAGCAGAGGATCTGTAGACACTGTGATCTACAGCACATCGAGGATGAGGAACACTTTCTGCTCTTCTGCTCTAAATATGCAAATATAAGAGAAACGTTTCTGCCCAGATTTGAAATCTTGATTCCATCGTTCTTTGAACTGAGTGACACTGAAAAAATGTCCTTCTTACTTGGAGAAGATTCATTCATTAGGATAGATTGTGTTTATTTATCTATCTATTTATATTTACTATGCTACATATGACATGATCTACACATATATGTTTTGTTTGTTTTATTATTTATATATAATATGTTGATGCTTTGGCAACATTGTGTTACACAGTCAAGCTAATAAAACTAATTTGAAATTGAAAAAAAAATGAAATTGAGAGAGAGAGAGAGTGAGAGAGAGAGAGAGAGAGAGAGAGAGAGAGAGAGAGAGAGAGAGAGAGAGAGAGAGTGAGTGAGTGATTGTCTGATCCTCATGGTAAGAATCCTCTGGAGAAGCTGGACGTCAAGTTAAGTGTTAATGGCCTCCACAACTGAAAGCTACTTAATGTGAGTGAAGTCACGGCACGCGCTGTTAACTGCAGCAGTGCTTATTAAAAACCACTCGAGTCCTTTAAAACACAGCTTTTAAAAGCTTATGTGAGAGGAGCGTGCTCATATGATGCCATTGTTATTGAGCAACGAGAAATCAGAACCAGTCATGAACAGTCTCTCTCTCTCTCTCTCTCTCTCTCTCTCTCTCTCTCTCTCTCTCTCTCTCTCTCTCTCTCTCTCATCCTTGACCACCAATTACTGAGATGGTGATTATAGTTTGTACGTTTCTCTTTAGTAACTACAGGGCCCTATTTTAATGATCTAAGCGCATGGTCTAAAGCGCAGGGAGCAAGTTCACTTAGTGCGTGTCCGAATCCACTTTTGCTAGTTTAATGATGGGAGAAATGGTCGGCGTGCCAGGCACATGGTCTAAAAGGGTTGTCCCTATTCTCTTAATGAGTAATGGGTGTGTTTTGGGATTAACGCGTTCTTTAAATAACAAAAATAATAAAAATTGCGCCATTGACTTTAGACCAGGTTTCAGTCTATTTCTGTTGCCTCAAAATAGCAACGCTCCAACAATGCACCAGAACACACACCTGGTTTTCAGACCGGCAGCCCATGGGCGCACAAATGGGCGCAAATGCATTCATATTTAAACAACATGGTGCAAGACGTGAAAATGAAAACTGCGTCGGCGCTGCATTGCGCCGGGTGTATGATAGGGCCCATAGTGTGTATGCGTGTGACGTCACCGTCGGCCGGAGTGACTGCGGTTACACACACTGAGTGGCAGAAACACTGAGTGGCAGAAACACTGAGTGGCAGAAACACTGAGTGGCAGCATCTGTTTCACACCGTGAAAAACACATCTAAAACGGGAAAGAGCTTTGAGATCGACTGTACAACTAGATTTGACAAGAAATCTGAGGAATATTTTTACAGACTGACAAAAATAACAGAACAGAAGCAAATGAATTCACAGAAACAACTGGATCCAGGCAGAGAAAGCTGGATTTGCAGTTTTCATTTTGTGTCAATATGCTGAATTATGGGGTAAAATCACACACTATATATTGTATTGTTATATATTGTATTGACAACTCATCAATTAAATATTTACCAGCGTATATTCTGCATAATTGGACGTTTTTAAATAAACACTGACAAAAAAACTACACAATAGATAGATAAACTACACAAGTTTTAGTGCTGGATGATATGATGTATAACATTAATATAAGTGATCACATGGATTTACACCTATATAGTGTTTATATAAAGCGCTCACATGCTAATTTGCTTTATGTATTTCCCCGGCGTGGAAATCAGGCTCATATAAATGTGAGGAAACACGATTCCTGCTGCATGTCAATATCCATGATCACTGGATCTCTGGTAAGTTGGAAGGAACATTATATCGAGTCCAATCTTTAGTTTAAACTCATAATCGTTTGTTTTACACGCGTTTTCCGGCGGGAAAGTGATGTCAATGCATATCCTCTGTTTCCAGTGCCAGGACACTGTAACGACACAGAGCATTGCTTCGCTCGTGGTTCTGGCTCTTTCTGAGCGCGGGGAAACAGCATGAGGTCGGATTAAATAATTGGCTCTCTGTAACATTAACTAGCTGTAAAAGCATCTGAATTAATCATGCAGCGTCGTGCAAAAGTCACCCTCATTACCGACTGTCTGCATTTACTGCTGCATCATCACAGAGAGAGACACAGAACATGATGGAGATGAAACGAGAAGGACGGCTCATATGAAAGCGATGATGCTAACTGAAGGATTGCACATTTAACGCCACTATTTTCATTCAGCTTTGGGGTCAATGACAAATACTGAGATGATAAAAAGGAAAAACCTCAATAAATGAATAGATCGATTCATGTCATCGACTCTTGGGTTGCATGAAGACGATAAAACATCAAGTCGTGGCACCATTTATCCAGATGTTGCTTATATTGACACAAGACCTTCAGAGAAGATAAGCTTAAAAAAGATTAAGCGTTGAGCGGTCTTTATGTTTTACAATTACAATAAAATTTCACTGGGAGTTATATTACCCATGAGAGAGTCACGGTTTAGCAGGGAAGAGGTGAGGCTTGGATCTGTTTGCAGCTTTTATTGAAATGAAACATGAAGATAATCCACTATGATGGAAGGAGTATGAGAACAGATACAAAAAAAAAAAAAATGCAGCAGCTTTGCATCCAATACAAAGACAAAACCTGACAAACTGAGATGAAACACAGGGTTAAATGAGAAGCTAAACAAGACACAGGTGAAATCCATGAGAAGCAAATTACAAACAAACACTGGGCTCTATTTTAACAATCTGAAACGCAAGTATTAAACGCGAAACGCAAGTAACTTTGTGGGCGGGTCTCGACGCAAATCTAAAATGTGTTGGTCTGAAGTCGCTTCATTACTCATAGGTGTGGTTTGGGCGTAACGTGAAATAAACCAATCAGAGCGTCATCTCACATTCCCTTTAAGAGCAGAAGCGCTTGTTCCATGGCGGATTGCTATTATAACGGTGGATTTACCAGGAGCGGTTCACAGCCGAGGAGACCGACGTTCTCGTCAGGGCCGTAAAACACAGAGAAGTGACATTGGGGATGGAGAAACACACACAGATTAGCTTCGGTTAAACAGGCGTATGATAATTTGGGTGAATGTGTAAGCTAGATTTATGCCTATTTTTTCACATCTTCATGGACACCACAATGATTTCCCTCGTGTGGTAATATTTTTCCTTGTAATAATGTATGATTTGCAAAAATGTGAACTGCTGCGTCTGTGTAGATGAGAGAATCAAAGTGTGTGTGTGTTGTGCACACGCTACATTATGGCCAAGCATGCGCCCTTAAAATATCATCTGAACGCGCCACTGACTTTAGACGAGGTTTCTCCTGGTCTGTGGAGGAATTGTTTTCTGAAACTGCAGAATAGCACCAGGGAACGTTTGCGCCGGAACACGCCTCCTCTCTTCGCTGAACCGCCCCCGGGAGCGCAAGTTCATTCCCTAATTTACCGACGTGCGTCTGTGGAGGGAAAAGTCCGCTGTGCGTCGGGTGCTAAATAGGAATGAAACATGCGTCGCTGTACAAAGTCAATTGCGCTGGGTGCAAGATAGGGCCCAGAGTCTCTGAATAAAAACAAAAAGTGACAATCACTGAAACCAGACGCACACACACACACACACACACACACACACACACACACACACACACACACACACACACACACACACACACACACACACACACACACACACACACACACACACACACACACACACACTTACAATTACAATTACATCAATTGTATATCACAATTTACATACAATTAATTATACATTTTAATATTAAATTTGATATGTATAAATTAAATTATCTGTAAATTGTATACCGTATATATTAAATATAATAATTTGCTTAAATATATTAAGACTCTATTATTATATATATTAAATAGATAAATAACATTTCACAGTAATAATATTAAAATTAATATATAATTACAATATTCGTAATTGCTTCATATTTCAGGCAGAAGGAGGTCGTATGAGGTTTCTCATCAGGGGCTCACCGGGGTTTTGGACTCAGCCGAAGGACTGTTTGCTCTCTCTCCCGTCTGTCTATAATAAATTAGCATGTGAAATGGAAACAGACTGAAGCGCAATTAAAACGAGAAGTGCTCTGGGTAGATTGTGGAAATCCTCTCTAATATGGGCTTATTATAAAGTCATTATTGTGAATCAGGGGAATGAAGACTAATGTGTCTCATCCGAACAGTGAGGGACAGATCGACCAATGTATAAATCACAAAAACTATAGAGGCCGTTTCTAGTTTCTCTCTCTCTTACACACAGATTGATGGACGCTCTGCCTCTGAGACTCTAATTGACACGAGACACATTAATGATGAGAGCTTCACGCACTGAACAAACGTCTCAGCGATGATTGATGAAGATGAGGACAAATCAGAGAGACAGAAACAAGCAGAAAGACTAAATCTAATCAGATGGACCAAAACCTGCTCATGAACTGATCTGATAATGAATCAATGAGTGAAGAATGAAAGAAATACCAGAGGAAACATCGTCATCACAACTAGGGCTGCACGATATTGAAGAAAAATGCGATATGCGGTAACTCATTAAATAATGCGATATTCGATATGCGATACGATAATGCTTGAAGTGTGTAAAATAAACTTAAAGGTTTAGTTCATTTTCAAAAAAGATGTTTGCTGATAATTTACTCACCCCGATGTCATCCGAGAAATCCATGTCTTTCTTTCTTCAGTCGAAAAGAAATTAAGTTTCCAGGATTTTTCTCCATATAATGGACTTCAATGGCAACCAACTATACCAATGTTCAAAGAAGGTTCAAATGTCCGTCTCAATGCAGCTTCAAAGTCTCGACACGATCCCAGTCGAGAAATAAGGGTCTTATCTCGCGAAACTGAAAATGATCGGTCATTTTCTAATAAAAAAAATATATATATATACTTTTTAACCACAAATGCCCGTCTTGTACCATCTCTGAGATGCGCCACACATTGCGTCATCACGTTGGAAAGGTCACGCGTCACGTCATCTATCTAAGTTATTTGTCTGTGTTCTCCGGTTCAGAAAGGAAGGGAAGGGAGAAAAACTCATCTCATTTTCTCCTCCAACTTCAAAATCATCCGACATCTTTGTTTTTATTTATTATTATTTTTTTTTGTGACATTTCCAACATGATGACGTAATACGTGGCGCATCTCAGAGATGGTACAAGACGAGCATTTGTGATTAAAAAGTATATAATAGTTAGAAAATGACCGATCGTTTCACTAGATAAGACCCTTATTTCTCGCCTGGGATCGTGTCGAGACTTTGAAGCTGCATTGAGACGGACATTTGAACCTTCTTTGAACATTGGTATAGTTGGTTGCCATTGAAGTCCATTATATGGAGAAAAATCCTGGAATGTTCTCCTCAAAAACCTTAATTTCTTTTCGACTGAAGAAAGAAAGACATGGATATCTCGGATGATATCGGGGTGAGTAAATTATCAGCAAAACATTTTTTGAAAGTGAACTAATCCTTTAAATTATCTTGAAAATATATTTCAAATTATATAACCTACATACGTGTTTCACATTCTTTTTGTGACGAGAAAACATCCCTACAGCTTCTGACAGTGAACATCAGTGTTTTACTGTATATAAGAAGTGTTATTGTAACATCAGTGTAAACCACAGGGTTTAGGGGTTCAGGACATTTATTTCATTTCAGGACGTTTATTTAACAACAGAAACTGAATAATCAAATGTAAAAATAAACACTGCTTAGTTTTCACTGTGTGAATTAAATATAAATACTGATCCTTATAAAAGCTACAAAAGTTATTCAGCCAAGAGTGAGTGATTTTCTCTTTGTCTTTTGTTCATGACCCCAGTTATTGCAAGCCGTTGCGATATGCATATCGCGATATAGACATTTGCGATAATTTCGATATATTGTGCAGCCCTGATCACAACTATTTCATAGATTGTCTGTCTGTATAATTATATGCATTCTAGTATTGCATCACCTGCAAAAATATACGTATGATACTGCCTTGGTTTCTGGACACAAAAACACATCCTCATGTTGAAAACACATCTTCGAAACAGCACAACGCTTACTCATTTTTAACAGCTTTTGCAATGTAAGAAATAGGCATGACATTGTGAAAAACATGAAAAGAAAGAACTCTTAGATGTGTTTATAATTGAGCCCGAATGAAAGAGGCGATTAGATCTGTCAGTATGTCTGAATGAAAGATCAGACACCAGTAATCGCTGATGAAGGAGGTTTCTCACAGAAATGTTGTGCACTAAATCATGACCGGGCAGATTTCATTAAATCAAGTGTTTCCCAATGACTGCAGACCTCAACAAACCTCCTGGAGGAGATACACGTCCAGTCAAAGGTCAATACAAATATGAATGTGAATGGCGTACGAGCTACTATTAAAAATAAATAAATAAATAAATAAATTACAAATAAACTGTATGCCTACCTCACATGTATGCATTTTTTCACATAGGATTATTTTTTTCTTGACTGATTAACATGTAATTAAAAATAGATGTAATAAATGTGACCATAATGAAGTATTCTACTGTTTGAAATGTTGATATTATTAAAAAAATTAGACAATATTCTGGAGGAGAGTCTGTGAAAAATATCAGGGGAATGATATTCTAATGCCGGGTTCAGACTTCATGATATTTTTGTCTGTGTCAGATTATGTGTTTTTGACTCCTGAATTCTTGCTGACCAATCATTGCTCGGCGTCTTTAATGATATGCATGATGTCATCGAGAAGGCGGAACTAGCGACTGATTTCCGGAAACAAGAGTGTAAACAAACAATGGCTACAGAAGCGGTGTGTTTTGTTCTGGTTGTAATGTCATCAGTAAATCCCCGAAAGCCCCCATCATTGAGAACTGGAAAAATTTTAACATGCTATAGTCTTTCTGTTGGGACGATGAGAAGCCTCGCTGATGCAGCATTGGTTGTCATTCACTATAACACACTATACAAGATAAATCGATCGATTCTTGCGTTCTGATCAAGCTGAAACCTTCCCGTCTCTTTCTTGAATCCAACACTGAAGTGATTAAACTGCAGTTCATCGACTGGCCACTAGAGACCGGCTGCAGAAGAGACTCAATCCCATTGACCTCCATGTTAAAATGCCTAACTTTACAGCAGAAACAAATTTGTTTACGGCCTGGTACAAAAAGTGGTTTTGGTCTATATAGCTAATTTTGCCCTTCATGAAAACTGTGAAGGGTGAATTTTTTCATAACTCATCCATTCAAATTTTATTAAGCCTTAAAGTTCTGCATAATTAGGGGCGTGGCCACTTGAGTGACAGGTGGATTGCTGCTGATGTCATTACTAGCCGTTTGTCTGCTGTCACGTCACCTCAGCTAATCTGCCTCGCTGCACATTTTCGTTTATCCGGGAGTGACGCTGCCAAGATGGCGACGGCCGGCTCCGCCCACTTTGGGCTTCAAAAACGCTCGTCAGAAACAAACAGGTGACGTCACACACACTACATCCATATTTTTATACAATCTATGGTCCTGACGGCCATTGTCAATAATATAGATATATATAGCGCCTATATGTCGCTGTATAGCTGCACATGTAGTTGGTCATACGCATATTCAACGCACACAGAAATCTCTGTACAGTATACAAACTGAATACTACATGAAATGAATAGAGTAGTTCATAGGAGATGTTCAGAAACCTGCCATGCAAAGCTGAGGGTGTTTGTAGAGTCTTTATTTACATGGTTTTAGAGCCCACCTGCTGTGTGCATATTTATATTACACAAGTCACATTTGCCTTTTATGCTGCTAAACCTTCTTACATCTCTTAATATGCAGCTAAACCCCTCCTGAGGACTTTATCACAACCTAGATGTCAGGTTTGTATGCAAGCTTGTTTCCACCACAGAATAAATAATAAAAAAGGCAATTGTGACTTATTATCTCACAATTACGTGATATAAAGTAGCAAATGTGAGTTATAAAGACAGAATTGCGTGATATAAAGTCGCAATTGCATGATATAAAGTAGCAATTGTGTTTTGTAAAGTCAGAATTACATGATATAAAGTCGCAATTGTGTTTTGTAAAGTCAGAATTACATGATATAAAGTCGCAATTGCATGATATAAAAGTAGCAATTGTGAATTATAAAGTCAAAATTGCATGATATAAAAGTAGCAATTGTGAATTATAAAGTCAAAATTGCATGATATAAAGTAGCAATTGTGTGTTGTAAAGTCAGAATTGCATGATATAAAGTTGCAATTGCATGATATAAAGTAGCAATTGTGTGTTGTAAAGTCAGAATTGCATGATATAAAGTAGCAATTGTGTTATAAAGTCAAAATTGCATGATATAAAAGTAGCAATTGTGAATTATAAAGTCAAAATTGCATGATATAAAGTAGCAATTGTGTGTTGTAAAGTCAGAATTGCATGATATAAAGTCGCAATTGCATGTTATATAGTCAGAATTGCGACTTTATATCTCACAATTCTGACTTAACACACAATTGCTACTTTATATCACGCAATTCTGAGAAAAGATGTGAGAACTTTTTTCTCAGAATTGCATGTTTATTCCTCACAATTCTGACTTTATAACATGGAATAATGAAGAATAAAGTCAAAATTGTGAGATATAACCTCGCAATTGTAAGATAAAAAGTCGCAATTATCTTTTAAAATGTTTTATTCTGCGACAGAAACAAACTTCCATAGGGTTTGTGACTCCAAACCAAACTAGAGCTGTTATGTTTGTGTTTCAGCAGTCAGAACCAGGAAAACCCCTCGAGTCTACCACTGAAGAACCTCAGGGACCTGTGCACCATATTGGACATTATGCTTCCCATCCAGAACATCCAATCAAAGCGACACGAGCCATAAATCAGAACGATCCCTGATGCAGATCCTAATAGAGATGGACTCCCTGCCTCCGCTCAATAAACAAACACAGATGGTCCAGCAACACGAGCGCCTTAGACGATCCCTCATGCTAATGTTGCAAACTCTCGCCAATGAGAAGTGGGTAAGCTTTGTCATTATAACATGGTCTAAAGGGGGTGTTTCAGCTCTTTAAAACACCCTCTTCATTAACACTCCCAGTGATGGTCCTCAAACGGCCCTGGATGCTGTGAGAGAGGCTTGTTTTGATGGCCATCTCATCCAGAGTCATTAAGCCTTCATTTGAGCTTGATTCAATAACACTCTGACAAACTGGATTCACTCGCGGGAGAGAGACTTGCTTGAGGAAACTGTCCAGGGTGGAGATGTTACGACAAAAGCTGGAAATACTGATAAGAGGATGCATTAGATTGAGATTATCAGAAGCAAAAAAGTTAGCTTTCCTCGTGTCAGGTCCAAAACTTAATGCATAAGATTCAAATATTTTCAGTCCATTTAAGTATGTTTTTGAAAAAATCATAAGGCTGTAAAATCTTGTAAAAACTGTGAAAAATTTGTTGTTTTCTATGTGGATGTATATTAAAGTGTAATGTATTCCTGTGATCAAAGCTGAATTCTCAGCATCATTACTCCAGTCTTCAGTGTCACATGATCCTTCAGAAATCACTCTAATATGAGGATTTGATGATCAAGAAACATTTATGATTATTATCAATGTTGAAAACAGTCTTGTTTGGGAAAACATGATACTTCTCTTTTTAAAAGAACAGCATTTATTTAAGATAGAAATTGGTTATAACATTACAAATGTCACTTTTGATTCATTTAATTTGTCCTTGCTAAATAAAAGTATGAATTTTTGAACAGTAGTAAATCCCAGAAGTGACTATTTTTTTTACTCTTAATCATTCAGTGGCAAAAATAGCTGTTCTAAATCAAATCATGATCACTATTCATGACAGTCAAGACATCATTAAACTAAAAGCAGGAACTGTTCCCTTAAAAATTACACTTTTATTGCGATGGCCTTCCTTTTCCGCTCTCTTTCTGTCACACATTACGGCTCTCATCTCACACACACACACACACACACACACACACACACACACACACACACACACACACACACACACACACACACACACACACACACACACACACACACACACACACACACACACACACACACTTTTTGTACATCTATCTTTATGAGGACTTTCATTGACACAATGCAATCTCTAGCCGCTTACCCTTACCTTACCCATCACATCTAAGTGCCTAACCCGACCCCTGACCCTAAACCGACCCTTAACCTCATTATAACCTTATCCCTAAAACCAAGTCTTGACCCTCAAACAGGCCTTTAAAGGCTCTCAGAAACTAAGGACCGGCCAAAATGTCCTATAATATGTGCTATATTGCTCAGAGTAACTGAAGGAAGATATTGAATATCAAAAATATATGTGACCCTGGATCACGTCACCAGTCTCGAGTCGCACGGGTATATCTGTGGCAATAGACAACAATACATTGGTATGGGTCAAAATTATCGATTTTTCTTTTATGCCGAAAATCATTAGGATATTAAGTAAAGATCATGTTCCATGAAGATATTTAGTAAATTTCCTACCGTAAAGATATAAAACATTTATTTGTGTGAGTGAATGCTGCACAATCGCCAACATAAACGCACAACTTTAAAGGAGATTTTCTCAATGTTTCGATTTTTTTGCACCCTCAGATTCCAGATGTTCAATAGTTGTATCTCGACCAAATATTGTCCTATCCTAACAAACCATACATCAATGGAAAGCTTATTTATTCAGCTTTCATATGATGTATACATCTCAATTTCAAAAAAAATTACCCTTGTGACTGGTTTTGTGCTCCAGGGTCACATTATCACTAATGTAAACGTCAGCTTTACAAATGCAGTTCTGAAACGATCTCACGATTTGTTAAGACTGATGTTATTAAGTCTCTTGCACTTCTAACATGTTTTGCACACTTCTAATAGGATCTGTTGAATCCTGCGCGCTGCTATGGGAAAGTGTGTGACCTGCTGTCATGAGAACGAACACGGCTCGACTAAATGAGAGACCAGCTGCATCTACAGCTTCACTTCTCACCACTGAGAGAGAGAGAGAGAGAGAGAGAGAGAGGGGGGGGGGGGGGGGGAGAGAGAGAGAGAGAGAGAGAGAGAGAGAGAGAGAGAGAGAGAGAGAGAGAGAGAGAGAGAGAGGGGGAGCGAGGGAGAGAGAGACAGAGAGAGAGAGAGAGAGAGACAGAGAGAGAGAGAGAGCTTCTAATCATCACTGTAATCACCATCTAAACCAATCCTCAAGAGAAGGAGAGGAAATTACAGGCTAATGTTAGCACTCTACTTTGAAACATTCATTAATTGATACGTATAAGACTCAACACTTCGATTTCTGCCAAACCTCCATGACTGGAAATGAGAGTCGTGTAACATATGCTGCATTTCTGTGTCAAACAAGATCTCTTCTGTTTCGCAAGCATTTCTACAAGACAACCAGAGTAAACGGAGAGCGAATCTCACACATTTCTCAAACGCTCATATTTGCCAAGTCTCTAAATCAAACATCTGCAGTCAAACATCAGAGATCTCAATATGAAGAGAGAGTATGAAAATCCACCATATACTCACTGTAGCATTTAACTATGATATAAGTAATAACAACAGTAATATTATTATTATTAAATAAATTATGTATTATCATTTTCGTGGCAGTGTTGTCTGATGTTTTTAAGGGTGAGAAGTGTTTGAGTCCGAATTAATTTATTGTGTATATTATTTTATAGAATTATTCTAAGAAATGTACATTACTACAAATAATACAAAATATTATTATTAGAATCTGACGTAGTAAGAGGATCTTATTATAATATTACGGCCCTTAATCTGCACGTTTACACACACGGTGCCGTCATGTGGTTTTGAAAGCAACAACAGTGAAACCAGTTCTAACAGTGAAACCAGTTCTAACAGTGACCAGTTCTAACAGTGACCAGTTCTAACAGTGAAACCAGTTCTAACAGTGAGACCAGTTCTAACAGTGAAACCAGTTCTAACAGTGAGACCAGTTCTAACAGTGAAACCAGTTCTAACAGTGAAACCAGTTCTAAGAGTGAAACCAGTTATAACAGTGAAACCAGTTCTAAGAGTGAAACCAGTTCTAACAGTGAGACCAGTTCTAACAGTGAAACCAGTTCTAACAGTGTGACCAGTTCTAACAGTGAAACCAGTTCTAACAGTGAAACCAGTTCTAACAGTGAAACCAGTTCTAACAGTGAAACCAGTTCTAACAGTTCTAACAGTGAAACCAGTTCTAACAGTGAAACCAGTTCTAACAGTTCTAACAGTGAAACCAGTTCTAGCAGTGAAACCAGTTCTAAGAGTGAAACCAGTTCTAACAGTGAAACCAGTTCTAACAGTGAAACCAGTTCTAACAGTGAAACCAGTTCTAACAGTGAGACCAGTCCTAACAGTGAAACCAGTTCTAAGAGTGAAACCAGTTCTAACAGTGAAACCAGTTCTAAGAGTGAAACCAGTTCTAACAGTGAGACCAGTTCTAACAGTTCTAACAGTGAAACCAGTTCTAGCAGTGAAACCAGTTCTAAGAGTGAAACCAGTTCTAACAGTGAAACCAGTTCTAACAGTTCTAACAGTGAAACCAGTTCTAACAGTGAAACCAGTTCTAACAGTGAGACCAGTCCTAACAGTGAAACCAGTTCTAAGAGTGAAACCAGTTCTAACAGTGAAACCAGTTCTAACAGTGAAACCAGTTCTAGCAGTGAAACCAGTTCTAACAGTGAGACCAGTTCTAACAGTGACCAGTTCTAACAGTGAAACCAGTTCTAACAGTGAAACCAGTTCTAACAGTGAAACCAGTTCTAACAGTGAAACCAGTTCTAGCAGTGAAACCAGTTCTAACAGTGAGACCAGTTCTAACAGTGACCAGTTCTAACAGTGAAACCAGTTCTAACAGTGACCAGTTCTAACAGTGAGACCAGTTCTAACAGTGACCAGCTCTAACAGTGAGACCAGTTCTAACAGTGAGACCAGTTCTAACAGTGACCAGCTCTAACAGTGAGACCAGTTCTAACAGTCCAGTTCTAACAGTGAGACCAGTCCTAACAGTGACCAGTTCTAACAGTGACCAGTTCTAACAGTGAAACCAGTTCTAACAGTGAGACCAGTTCTAACAGTGAGACCAGTTCTAACAGTGACCAGCTCTAACAGTGAGACCAGTTCTAACAGTGAGACCAGTTCTAACAGTGAGACCAGTTCTAACAGTGACCAGCTCTAACAGTGAGACCAGTTCTAACAGTGAGACCAGTTCTAACAGTGAGACCAGTTCTAACAGTGAGACCAGTTCTAACAGTGACCAGCTCTAACAGTGAGACCAGCTCTAACAGTGAGACCAGTTCTAACAGTGAGACCAGTTCTAACAGTGAGACCAGTTCTAACAGTGACCAGCTCTAACAGTGAGACCAGTTCTAACAGTGAGACCAGTTCTAACAGTGAAACCAGTTCTAACAGTTCTAACAGTGAAACCAGTTCTAACAGTGAAACCAGTTCTAACAGTGAGACCAGTCCTAACAGTGAAACCAGTTCTAAGAGTGAAACCAGTTCTAACAGTGAAACCAGTTCTAAGAGTGAAACCAGTTCTAACAGTGAGACCAGTTCTAACAGTTCTAACAGTGAAACCAGTTCTAACAGTGAAACCAGTTCTAACAGTTCTAACAGTGAAACCAGTTCTAACAGTGAAACCAGTTCTAACAGTTCTAACAGTGAAACCAGTTCTAACAGTGAAACCAGTTCTAACAGTTCTAACAGTGAAACCAGTTCTAAGAGTGAAACCAGTTCTAACAGTGAAACCAGTTCTAACAGTGAAACCAGTTCTAGCAGTGAAACCAGTTCTAACAGTGAAACCAGTTCTAACAGTGAAACCAGTTCTAACAGTGAAACCAGTTCTAACAGTGAAACCAGTTCTAGCAGTGAAACCAGTTCTAACAGTGAGACCAGTTCTAACAGTGACCAGTTCTAACAGTGAAACCAGTTCTAACAGTGACCAGTTCTAACAGTGAGACCAGTTCTAACAGTGACCAGTTCTAACAGTGAGACCAGTTCTAACAGTGACCAGCTCTAACAGTGAGACCAGTTCTAACAGTGAGACCAGTTCTAACAGTGACCAGTTCTAACAGTGAGACCAGTCCTAACAGTGACCAGTTCTAACAGTGAGACCAGTTCTAACAGTGAAACCAGTCCTAACAGTGACCAGTTCTAACAGTGACCAGCTCTAACAGTGACCAGCTCTAACAGTGACCAGTTCTAACAGTGACCAGCTCTAACAGTGAGACCAGTCCTAACAGTGACCAGTTCTAACAGTGAGACCAGTTCTAACAGTGAAACCAGTCCTAACAGTGACCAGTTCTAACAGTGACCAGTTCTAACAGTGACCAGCTCTAACAGTGACCAGTTCTAACAGTGAGACCAGTCCTAACAGTGACCAGCTCTAACAGTGACCAGTTCTAACAGTGACCAGCTCTAACAGTGACCAGCTCTAACAGTGACCAGTTCTAACAGTGACCAGCTCTAACAGTGAGACCAGTCCTAACAGTGACCAGTTCTAACAGTGAGACCAGTTCTAACAGTGAAACCAGTCCTAACAGTGACCAGTTCTAACAGTGACCAGTTCTAACAGTGACCAGCTCTAACAGTGACCAGTTCTAACAGTGAGACCAGTTCTAACAGTGAGACCAGTTCTAACAGTGACCAGCTCTAACAGTGAGACCAGTTCTAACAGTGAGACCAGTTCTAACAGTGACCAGTTCTAACAGTGAGACCAGTTCTAACAGTGAAACCAGTCCTAACAGTGACCAGTTCTAACAGTGACCAGTTCTAACAGTGACCAGCTCTAACAGTGAGACCAGTTCTAACAGTGAGACCAGTCCTAACAGTGAAACCAGTCCTAACAGTGACCAGTTCTAACAGTGACCAGTTCTAACAGTGACCAGCTCTAACAGTGAGACCAGCTCTAACAGTGAGACCAGTTCTAACAGTGACCAGCTCTAACAGTGAAACCAGTTCTAACACAATGGCAAAAGATCCAGCAAAGCCTGAAACTGTTCTGTGGTTGAGCACAGACGAGCACTGAACACTATTGACCAGAACATGTCACCGCTGTCTTATAAAGACCTCAGGAACTGTGGACACTTGTGGAGAAGTTAAACATGATGATGAGATGATCAGTGTAACTCCACAACAACTACAGAAATGTCTCCACTAACATTCAGAAACTCTTCCTGAGTCTCTCCGTAAGGCTGCACTCGCTACTGGTTATTCTGGGATTTCTGGATGAGTGGGATTGGCCTGTTTTGTTATTGCTGGAGTATCTGAAGCTCCGCCCCCTTCTGAACAGAGGCGGAGCAACAGCTCATTTGCATTTAAAGAGACACACACAAAAATGGCGCGTTTTTAGGGCCAAATTTGACAAGTTATAATAAATGATCTGGTATTTTGAGCTGAAATTTCACAGACACTTTCTGGGGACGCCATAGATTTATATTACATCTTGTGAAAAGGGGCATATTACTCCATTCCTCCATCCTCTTGCACTATGAAACTGCTGTGCAGATCACATTATTATCACATATAAGAGCGTGAACAAACCCTCAGAAGTGTCCACTCACCTCCTCCCACTGGTGAATGTAGCGAATGAGCCGCGAGAGTCGAAGCAGTCGTAACAAACTGAGGATCTTCGTGAAGCGTACGATCCGCAGAGCGCGCGCCGTCTTGTAGAAATCCGAATCAATGCGCGTCTCCACGATGAGGAAGATGTAGTCCACGGGGATGGAGGAGATGAAGTCCACCACGAACCAGGAGCGCAGATATTTGATCTTGATCTGCTGAGGGTCCAGAATGATCTCGGCATTGTCCTCCTTCACAATCCCGGTGCGGAAGTTCAGCACCAGGTCCATGAGGAAGAAGGTGTCAGAAACCACGTTGAAGACGATCCACGGCGGTGTGTGCTCGTCTTTGAAGAAGGTGATGCCCACGGGAATGATGATTAGATTTCCCACCATCAGGAGAAGCATGGTGAGATCCCAGTAAAACCTGGAGGAGAGGGACAGAATGACAAGTATGTTGTATGTTGTTTCCATCCACCTATTATTATGCACATTTTGGGATATCGCATTAAATTAAGAAAGAAAAAAAGTTTGTTTTTCAGAACCCATTGGCAGATATTATTTCCTTTATGCATAACCCTCACTTCATTTTGATAGTTTTTTTCATAAAACAAAACGTATCGAATTTAAAGGCGCAGTAAGCAATTTCTGAGGAACACTGTCGTATTTTAAATCACCAAAACAAACAAGCCCCACCCCCTACCCAAAATGACCACACCCCTATCTCGATAGCTCCACCCCCAAAATCATGAACACGCTATGCAACACAGGCACCTTCCCCTCATGAGTGGACACACCCCTACTGCTGATTGGCTCACTCTCTCTCATCTCCATCATGAGTGGACACGCCCCCTACTGCTGCTGATTGGCTCACTCTCTCTCATCTCCATCATTAATGGACACGCCACCCAACTGCTGCTGATTGGCTCACTCTCTCTCATCTCCATCATGAGTGGACACACCCCTACTGCTGATTGGCTCACTTTCTCTCATCTCCATCATGAGTGGACACGCCACCCAACTGCTGCTGATTGGCTCACCCTCTCTCATCTCCATCATTAGTGGACACACCCCTACTGCAGATTGGCTCACTTTCTCTCATCTCCATCATGAGTGGACACGCCCCCTACTGCTGATTGGCTACAAGTGTGTTGTGCTGCTCAGTCTGATCCACTTTCAGCGTTTCTCAGAAATCGCTTACTGCACCTTTAAGAATGAATAGATATTTGTACTGGAAAACAAGACAAACAGCTCTTTTTGAATTATAACACTGATCAAAATACATAATCAGCAGCATATAAATTCAAATCCAGAGTTTTTCATGAGCTCACATAAATCACAGCACATGGTCATGATTAAGATGCATAATTATTCAGAATGCAAATGCATGCACACACCTTTGTGACTAAAGAAATTCTTTTCTGCAATAAATTCATATTCTGTTCGCTGTGGATTTCATCTTATGAATCGTAAGCGGGATGCACTTGAGATTTCAGCGATGAATTATGTTCAGAAAGTCATGACGCTGAATTCCTCAGCGTTCTCCACGGTAAACACAGGAGTTTAATACATGCAGCGCGACCTCTCCCGTCCTCAGGAGCATCCACACACACACGTGTGTGTGTGTGTGTGTTTAGTTATAAATTGCCCTCTTGGCCCAGTTGGTAATTGAATCTAGATTGGCTCTGTTGTTGGGCGATATATCCTCACGCCTCTATAGATTGCATAGAGAGAGAAGGTCAGCGTTGTGAACGGCTTGTCTGGTTCTGGTTGATTTACCCTCACAAGTTTAGGCAGCTCATAAAAATCCATCGTCGGTTTGAAAGCCAATTTAAAGCGAAAGCGGTTCGATTTGCTCGTATCTGTGAAGACTTTCCTCTGAAATTCAAACCCCCGCCGCTCAATATAGTTTATTTATTGTTTCTTTAAGCAATTTGTGCATGAATCACAGCATCCTGAATACACACTAATTAAAGTGGAAATTACACACACACACAACTGTCTGTAATGACTGAGCTGTGATCACTCACACACACACACACACACACACACACACACACACACACACACACACACACACACACACACACACACACACACACACACACACACACACACACTGAAAACACTGACAGTAATTGGAATTCTTCAAAGTAGCGAGGGAATCCAGCGGTTCGGATCGCTGTCAGGGTGTGTGTTATATTTAGTGTGATGTTTCTGACACTGTTCGCTGAGGTTTGAAACCCAGGAGAACGTCACACACGTCACAGGAACAGCACATTCAACACGCGCAACATTTGTTCTTCACCCTCAGTGTGCACACACACACACACACACACACACACACTAGATAATGTGTGATTGACATTTGCCATTTTCTGTCAGTCCACTCGTGTATCTGGTCGCGTTGACAGCTTTAACAAGGTCATCTGGACCCGATGATGTAATCCGACACTAAATGTCTCAGCCAATACCGATAGCCGATTACTCAGAATGATATCGGTCAATGCCGATACCGATAGTTTGATTTTTCTCAAGGAAAAAAATCTCCCAAAAACACACCCAAAAACACTATAACATTAGAGGTTAAAATCAACAACAGAGCTATTATATTCAACGGCTATCTATATTCAGATTTAGGGCCCTATCTTGCACCCAGCGCAATTGACTTTGTACACCGACGCATGTTTCATTCCTATTTTGCACTTTTCCCTCCACAGACGCACGTCGGTAAATTAGGGAATGAATTTACGCTCCCGGGGGCGGTTCAGGGAAAAGAGGAGGCGTGTTCCGGCGCAAACGTTCCCTGGTGCTATTCTGCAGTTTCAGAAAACAATTCCGCCACTGACCAGGAGAAACCTCGTCTAAAGTCAGTGGCGCGTTCAGATGATATTTTAAGAGCGCATGCTTGGTCATAATGTAGCGTGTGCACAACGCTCATACACTTTGATTCTCTCATCTACACAGACGCAGCAGTTCTCATTTTTAGAAAACCATACATTATTACAAGGAAAAATATTACCACACGAGGGAAATCATTGTTGTGTCCATGAAGATGTGAAAAAATAGGCATAAATCTAGCTTACACATTTACCCAAATTATCATACGCCTGTTTAACCGAAGCTAATTTGTGTGTGTTTCTCCATCCCCAATGTCACTTCTCTGTGTTTTACGGCCCTGACGAGAGCGTCGGTCTCCTCGGCTGTGAACCGCTCCTGGCAAATCCGCCGTTATAATAGCAATCCGCCATGGAACAAGCGCGCCTGCTCTTAAAGGGAATGTGAGATATCGCTCTGATTGGTTTATTTCACGTTACGCCCAAACCACACCTATGAGTAATGAAGCGACTTCTGACAAACTAAATGTCTCAGCCGATACCGATAGCCGATTACTCATAATGATATCTGCCGATGCCGATATCGATAGTTTGATTTTTCTCAAGGAAATAAAATCTCTCCCAAAAACACTATAATATTAGAGGTTAAAATCAACAACAGAGCTATTATATTCAACGGCTATCTATATTCAGATATAATATTTACTCTCAAATTAAAAGCTGAAATGTTTGTATACAACTTTCATAAATAGTTTTCATAAACACTTCTTCATGGCAAATTTATTCAAACGTACATATATAATTAACAGTATATATGCTCTTCTCTAATGTTTTCATAGCTAACTAAGGAACTGTGAACACTGGCTAACTTTCCTGAGGTAAATACAACATGATATCATTCTCAAGCAGTTTTATTGACGTGTTTCTGCGGTTGAAACCTGAAACCTGAAACCTGAAACCTGCCTCAGAACACAACACACACTCCTCCACAGGTCACCTTTTGGCAAAACCTACGCTCACTCTCACCCTCTCGCCTATCCTCTCTGGTCTCATCCACACTTCCTCCACCTGATCAGCTTTCAACACTAGATACTAACAGTGCGACTGATACTCTTTTCTCCACTTTAACATCATGCTTGGACAACTTCTGCCACCTTTCCTCCAGGCCAGCCCGCGCCACACCCTCTGCCCCCCGGTTATCTGATGTTCTCCGTGAACATCGTTCTAAAGGAAGTGGAGCAAATCGAAAGATCCTACTGACCTTGGTCTTTATCAATCCCTCCTCTCTTCCTTCTCTGCTAATATCTCTACTGCTAAAATGACTTACTATCACAACAAAATTAACAATTCTTCAGACTCTCGCATGCTTTTCAAAACCAAGCGAACGACGTCTTGTGGTGCCATCTCAAAGAGGCACAAAATCTCTTTCTCGGACCTTCACCATGACTGTTCCCTGCTGGAGGAATGATACCAGAGTCCATAGCCACTTTCAAGAAACGGCTGAAGACGCTTCTTTTTCCGACAGCACTTGATCCAGTAATACTAACACTTTCTCTACTATTCTATTCTTTTCTTTCACGAGTTCACACTTACATACAATTTGAGGGGGTAAAGTTTAAAGGGGTGGTATAATGCCCTTTTCACGAGATGTAAAATAAATCTCTGATGTCTCCAGAGTGTGTGTGTGAAGTTTTAGCTCAAAATACCCCACAGATATTTGTATATAGCATGTTAAAGTTGTCACTTTTTGAGGGTTAGCAAAAACGCACCGTTTTTGTGTCTGTTCCTTTAAATGCAAATGAGCTGCTGCTCCCGGCACAGGGGAGCAGCAATACTTCAAGAGCTCATGTGTTAGCAGCTCCAATTACTTCATGCAGACACACACTAAAATGACAGAAACTGTTCAGCCTTTTATGTTTAAACGGAGTCAGACAAAGATGGAAAGACTCAAGAAGAAGTGACAACACGTAGAATGCAACTGGACGTCTCTGAATGGTTAGTTGATTTTTATGTTGCTGATGTAGAGTTAACTATCTTCAATTAGCATATTCTGTCATGATAATCTATAAATCGTTCGTATAGGAACTGTTGTGAGATGCACACAGAATGATTTTCTATTGAATGTGAAAAGATGGATACAGTTTGAGCTGACTCACAAATGTGCTCGACTACAGCAACTCTTCCTCTTCTCAACACGGACTGCGTGTTCAGGGGGCGGGGTTTATGTAAATTTTAGGGTTAGTGATGTCACTAACCCGGGAGGAATGTGGTGTAGTCTCTACCAGCCGTTTGTTGTAGTCCTTAAAAAGCGATTTCTTTAAAAGCAAATATCTCCCTTTGCTTTGAACTTTGAGCGTTGTAACTTTGCAGATGTTGTTTATGCTCAAACAGCAACATTACACACTAACTAAAGTTAGAAAAGTCAAATCATACTCAACCACCCCTTTAATGTGTATTTGGCGTGCTGTCCGGGGGGAGGACTCCGAGCTCGGAGTTCGGCCCGAACCCAGAGTACTCCCCCCGTATGTAAGTGGTTAGGACTAGAAGTGTGGAGAAGGGGTGGTGGGGGGATGCTGCAAAACTGTCAATGGAATGAGGTGAGACTGCTGAGTGTATATACACCTCTTACCATTGATTGCTGAGTGCTCTCCACTTGTGTTAATTATCTGAACGTGCTCTTCCCGAACTTTGTTAATAAAACCTCATATGAAAAAAAAAGTAATTTTTTTTAAACATTTACTGCGTTAAATTAAATTGAGAAGGGTCGTAGCACTTGCATATTGTTGTCCTACTGTTAGTTTAACTGCTTCTATTGTTCTCATTTGTAAGACGCTTTGGATAAAAGCGTCTGCTAAATTAATAAATGTAAATGTAAATGAAACACAGATGGAGTGATTACATGAGACATGATGATACGGATTTCGGTAAGTTGTACTGTATCTTTCAACATACCTTCTGATATTCATGCATGTTTTTCGGAATATAATTTGCATTAAAGTGGAAGAAAAGATTGAGGCGCTATACAGCGATCTGTCATGTCACATTTAAGAACATCAAAACGCCATTTATTGTTTGAATTTCGTGATCAAATGTAGAAAGCTGAAACTTTGTTTCTTATTAGAAGTAACAGAGCACATCTTTGTGATTATTGGACGGAAGGCGCTACAAGTAATGCTTAATGTAGGAAAAACCATAGATTTTGGCATTTATGCATAATTTTTATTTATTTATTTTGATTATTATTTTATGTTTTGTGGGGAGAATTGTTTTTAATGGATACTTCCTCATATTTTTTTATTTTATGTTTTGTTTTATTAATTTATTTTTCTTTCTTTCTTTCTTTCTTTCTTTCTTTCTTTCTTTCTTTCTTTCTTTCTTTCTTTCTTTCTTTCTTTCTTTCTTTCTTTCTTTCTTTCTGTGAGGCTAATTCAAATTAGTTCAAATGTGATGTAATATTTATCAGTCCCTGAACCGCTGGCTCTCTTTTGTAGCTTATGGCTCTTCACTTTCATATTCTGAAAGTAAATGTTTAATAAAAAAAAAAAAAAAAAAAAGATAAAAAAAAAAGATCTGGCAACCCTGTCTTGAACTACGGGTGATTCAGAGGGTCAAATAAAGCCTGCATTAATGTTGCTCATTTTTAACTGTTATAAGCGTTATTGTTGCATTAACTTGATTTCCTTCACACACAGTGCAGTCTGACATGTTTTTCGCACACTTTTGATTGACAGGATAGCCTATAATTATCATCTGTTTTTAAAAAATCAATAGTGAAAATAATAACTTAAATCGGCTGATGCAGATTATTGGTCGATGCATCGGTGAATCTCTAGTTCTGAACAAACCTTCTTCCAGTAACTTTAACAAGAACATTTCTTCAGACTTATCTGGTGTACAACATTGACACAGTTATTAAACAGAACTGAACTAAATTGCATGGATTCATTATTATATTGTCTTTTTTAGAGCCACTTTACAGCTGAAACTGTATTTGTGAACATAAATACTGTTGTTTTCCTGTTCATTATTGTGAAGATGTTTGTATAAAGCGCTATTGAAATGAAGTGACTTGACTCGTCTGTGATATAACAGTGAACATACAAACAATCTGTAGTTCAAAAACGTCATAAAACTGTTTCTCTTAGATGAGATTAAAGATGTTTCTCCTGAGAAAAAACCCCAGATGTCTTAAACTATGCTCATATTTGCCAATATACAAAATTGAAAGTGCAAACAAACATCACAGATGTCAATATGAACTCAATATACTAATACACTCACCTAAAGGATTATTAGGAACACCATACTAATACTGTGTTTGACCCCTTTTCGCCTTCAGAACTGCCTTAATTCTACGTGGCATTGATTCAACAAGGTGCTGAAAGCATTCTTTAGAAATGTTGGCCCATATTGATAGGATAGCATCTTGCAGTTGATGGAGATTTGTGGGATGCACATCCAGGGCACGAAGCTCCCGTTCCACCACATCCCAAAGATGCTCTATTGGGTTGAGATCTGGTGACTGTGGGGGCCATTTTAGTACAGTGAACTCATTGTCATGTTCAAGAAACCAATTTGAAATGATTCGAGCTTTGTGACATGGTGCATTATCCTGCTGGAAGAAGCCATCAGAGGATGGGTACATGGTGGTCATAAAGGGATGGACATGGTCAGAAACAATGCTCAGGTAGGCCGTGGCATTTAAACGATGCCCAATTGGCACTAAGGGGCCTAAAGTGTGCCAAGAAAACATCCCCCACACCATTACACCACCACCACCAGCCTGCACAGTGGTAACAAGGCATGATGGATCCATGTTCTCATTCTGTTTACGCCAAATTCTGACTCTACCATCTGAATGTCTCAACAGAAATCGAGACTCATCAGACCAGGCAACATTTTTCCAGTCTTCAACTGTCCAATTTTGGTGAGCTCGTGCAAATTGTAGCCTCTTTTTCCTATTTGTAGTGGAGATGAGTGGTATCCAGTGGGGTCTTCTGCTGTTGTAGCCCATCCGCCTCAAGGTTGTGCGTGTTGTGGCTTCACAAATGCTTTGCTGCATACCTCGGTTGTAACGAGTGGTTATTTCAGTCAAAGTTGCTCTTCTATCAGCTTGAATCAGTCGGCCCATTCTCCTCTGACCTCTAGCATCAACAAGGCATTTTCGCCCACAGGACTGCCGCATACTGGATGCTTTTCCCTTTTCACACCATTCTTTTTAAACCCTAGAAATGGTTGTGCGTGAAAATCCCAGTAACTGAGCAGATTGTGAAATACTCAGACCGGCCCGTCTGGCACCAACAACCATGCCACGCTCAAAATTGCTTAAATCACCTTTCTTTCCCATTCTGACATTCAGTTTGGAGTTCAGGAGATTGTCTTGACCAGGACCACACCCCTAAATGCATTGAAGCAACTGCCATGTGATTGGTTGATTAGATAATTGCATTAATGAGAAATTGAACAGGTGTTCCTAATAATCCTTTAGGTGAGTGTATATTAACTATATAAAATAATATAATACTCTTATTTCTCATATAAGAAACATCAAATATTGATTCTTACATTATATATGATAAAGAACTGCAATAAAGGAGCAGCTCACCCAAAATATCTAAATTTAAATAAAATAATAATTAAAATAAAGATTAATCGCATTCACAGTATAACAGTGTTGTTATTGTTAACTCAAATTAATACAAACTGTTAAAAATCATTTTTGATAAAGCTGAAATGAAATAAAGCAACAGATGAAAAACTTAAATGAAAGAAATAATGAACAGAAATAAATATGTTTAAGTACTATGATTACTAAAACTGAAATAAAATGAAATTCGAGATAAATAGATATATTTAAATATATAATTTAAATATTCAATATTTAAAGCAAATACTACTAAAATAACACTTCTGCATAACCTCCACCAGACTGCTTTTCAAAGATGTGAATGTGCAAAATTATGGACAATTTTAATTGTAATTTTAAATGTAAAGCTTGTTAAATAAACACGAATTCTCTAAATCTAATTGTTGAGGCGGGTCTTATTTCATAAGCAGAGGAACTTCTGATTACGTGTTACTGATGGAATTTCTGTCAAGTTTGCTAGAAACATTTGTGTTCATGTACTAGATGTTTTTGTACATGCATATTTGATTAAGGATAGAAACCCCAACATGCTCTATATATACAGTAAGTGTGTGAGTGAGTGTGTGTGTGTAGAGTATGTGCGAGTGAGTGTGTGAGCGTGCATGTGGATGTGTGTGTGTGGAGTATGTGTGAGTGAGTATGTGAGCATGCATGCGTGTGTGTGTGTGTGTGTGTGTGTGTGTGTGTGTGTGTGTGTGTGTGTGTGTGTGTGTGTGTGTGAGAGAGTGTGTGTTTGCGTACAATATGTGTCTGTATGTGTGTGTGTCTCTCTGTGTGTGTGTGTGTGTGAGAATGTGTGTTTGCGTACAGTGTGTGTGTGTGTGTGTGTGTTTGCATACAGTATGTGTGTGCATTTGACAGTCAATCTCATGTTCCGAGACAGAAATAGACTCCATCTAGTATTTACAGTGGCTCCGCTCTCTCTCGACACACTCCTCTGATGTTAGACTATGAATTCCCCACACATCCAGAGAGAAGAAGAAAACAGGAGAGAGAGAGAGAGAGAGAGAGAGAGAGAGAGAGAGAGAGAGAGAGAGAGAAAGAGAGAGAAAGAGAGAGAGAGAGAGAGTACGACATAAGACAACAGTAAGACATAAAGAACACAGAGAAAGACAGAGAAAGTGCTCGAGTAAATCTCACAAAACCTGTCATGATCATCCTAAATCAAAGGAAAGAAATAGGATATTAGATATATTGCAAATGTAAAGTTTGTACAGTGTACAAACTAGCGCCACCAAACATAATGGAAACATCAATGTTTGGAAGCATCACAAGGTCAATATTTCTACTCTTTGGGGGGAAATTAGCCAATTTTTTTTTATTTTTTTTTACATCTAACAGTCACACACTTCACCATGAAGCCGATTTCTGACATTTTCATGACAATTGAACACATCTAACCCCACATTCTCATTAATGTAATGAAGCTTTACTGGCTTTAATTTATACTGACTGTAATTATACACACATAACGGTAGCGCTCAAAAGCTTGGGGTCAGTAAATATTCTTTTTTTAAAGAAATTGATACTGAAGGACACACTCATAAACACACACACACACACA
>CM040827.1:1844690-1864690 GCA_022828995.1 Vimba vimba
TATAAAGTCGCAATTGCGAGTTTTAAAGTCAGAATTGCGTGATATAAAGTCGCAATTGTGAGTTTTAAAGTCAGAATTGCGTGATTTAAAGTCGCAATTGCGAGTTATAAAGTCAGAATTGCGTGATATAAAGTCGCAATTGCGAGTTTTAAAGTCAGAATTGCGTGATATAAAGTCGCAATTGTGAGTTTTAAAGTCAGAATTGCGTGATCTAAAGTCGCAATTGCGAGTTATAAAGTCAGAATTGCGTGATCTAAAGTCGCAATTGCGAGTTATAAAGTCCGAATCGCGTGATCTAAAGTTGCAATTGCGAGTTATAAAGTCCGAATCGCGTGATCTAAAGTCGCAATTGCGAGTTATAAAGTCCGAATCGCGTGATCTAAAGTTGCAATTGCGAGTTATAAAGTCCGAATCGCGTGATCTAAAGTCGCAATTGTGAGATATAAAGTCAGAATTGCGTGATCTAAAGTCGCAATTGTGAGTTTTAAAGTCAGAATTGCGTGATCTAAAGTTGCAATTGCGAGTTATAAAGTCCGAATCGCGTGATCTAAAGTCGCAATTGCGAGTTATAAAGTCAGAATTGCGTGATTTAAAGTTGCAATTGCGAGTTATAAAGTCCGAATCGCGTGATCTAAAGTCGCAATTGCGAGTTATAAAGTCAGAATTGCGTGATCTAAAGTCGCAATTGCGAGTTATAAAGTCAGAATTGCGTGATCTAAAGCCGCAATTGTGAGTTTTAAAGTCAGAATTCCGTGATCTAAAGTCGCAATTGTGAGTTTTAAAGTCAGAATTGC
Source organism: Vimba vimba (assembly GCA_022828995.1). NCBI lineage: Eukaryota > Metazoa > Chordata > Actinopteri > Cypriniformes > Leuciscidae > Vimba > Vimba vimba. The sequence continues at coordinate 1,845,485 of CM040827.1, forward strand.
GTGATCTAAAGTTGCAATTGCGAGTTATAAAGTCCGAATCGCGTGATCTAAAGTCGCAATTGCGAGTTATAAAGTCAGAATTGCGTGATCTAAAGTCGCAATTGCGAGTTATAAAGTCAGAATTGCGTGATCTAAAGCCGCAATTGTGAGTTTTAAAGTCAGAATTGCGTGATCTAAAGTTGCAATTGCGAGTTATAAAGTCCGAATCGCGTGATCTAAAGTCGCAATTGCGAGTTATAAAGTCAGAATTGCGTGATTTAAAGTTGCAATTGCGAGTTATAAAGTCCGAATCGCGTGATCTAAAGTCGCAATTGCGAGTTATAAAGTCAGAATTGCGTGATCTAAAGTCGCAATTGTGAGTTTTAAAGTCAGAATTGCGTGATCTAAAGTCGCAATTGTGAGTTTTAAAGTCAGAATTGCGTGATCTAAAGTCGCAATTGTGAGTTTTAAAGTCAGAATTGCGTGATCTAAAGTTGCAATTGCGAGTTATAAAGTCCGAATCGCGTGATCTAAAGTTGCAATTGCGAGTTATAAAGTCCGAATCGCGTGATCTAAAGTTGCAATTGCGAGTTATAAAGTCAGAATTGCGTGATCTAAAGTCGCAATTGCGAGTTTTAAAGTCAGAATTGCGTGATTTAAAGTCGCAATTGTGAGTTATAAAGTCAGAATTGCGTGATCTAAAGTCGCAATTGCGAGTTATATAGTCAGAATTGCGTGATCTAAAGTCGCAATTGTGAGTTATAAAGTCAGAATTGCGTGATATAAACTTGCAATCCTGAGAAAAAAATCAGAACTCGGAATTCTGACTTTATATATCCCAATTGAGTGTTGAAAGTCAGAATTGCGAGATGTAAACATGCAATTCTAATAAAAAAAAGTCAGAATTGCAAGATATAAATATGCAATTCTTATAAAAAAATGTCAGAATTGCGAAATGTAAACTCACAATTGTGAGATAAAGTCGCAATTATCTTTTAAAATGTTTTATTCTGGGGCGGAAACAAGCTTCCATAGCAATCCGGTCACATACACACAACTCTTCACTCTCCAACAGAGTATAAATGCATCTGTTCGTTTAGGCCACAACCGAAACATTACAAGCCAACATTTTCTTTCAGATGTTTTTACAGCCTAATATTTTCAATAGCCAAATTCTCCAAACATGTCCACTTATGCAATCCATGATTATTTCTGAATTGTGAAATTGTTGTAATGCTGCCCAAGAAACAGAAATGATAAGTCCACCTCCTGAATCCCTGCATCTTCTGGCCAGAGTCGTTTTACTCATTCGTCACGTGACAGAAGCAAATCTTTTATAAACAAACCATCACTACCATAAACTTTACACCAGCAGAATAATAAAAAACCTAATCAACACTACAATATGACAACATGCATCGAGATGCATTTTCAGAGGTCGTTCACAGAAGCAAAAACAGAATCTGCACAGATTTCTCCTGTTTGTTTAGAGTGTCAATCATCTCTAGGGTGTGTGTAAGTGATCATCTGTAGGGTGTGTGTAAGTGATCATCTCTAGGGTGTGTGTAAGTGATCATCTGTAGGGTGTGTGTAAGTGATCATCTGTAGGGTGTGTGTAAGTGATCATCTGTAGGGTGTGTGTAAGTGATCATCTCTAGGGTGTGTGTAAGTGATCATCTGTAGGGTGTGTGTAAGTGATCATCTGTAGGGTGTGTGTAAGTGATCATCTGTAGGGTGTGTGTAAGTGATCATCTGTAGGGTGTGTGTAAGTGATCATCTGTAGGGTGTGTGTAAGTGATCATCTGTAGGGTGTGTGTAAGTGATCATCTGTAGGGTGTGTGTAAGTGATCATCTGTAGGGTGTGTGTAAGTGATCATCTGTAGGGTGTGTGTAAGTGATCATCTGTAGGGTGTGTGTAAGTGATCATCTGTAGGGTGTGTGTAAGTGATCATCTGTAGGGTGTGTGTAAGTGATCATCTGTAGGGTGTGTGTAAGTGATCATCTGTAGGGTGTGTGTAAGTGATCATCTGTAGGGTGTGTGTAAGTGATCATCTGTAGGGTGTGTGTAAGTGATCATCTGTAGGGTGTGTGTAAGTGATCATCTGTAGGGTGTGTGTAAGTGATGCCATCTATATTCTGATTGCATCAGTGCTTGACTGAAGTGTTAAATGAACTGGTGACTGAACTTGATATGCATGACAGAATTTACCTAAATGACAAATACAGAACTGGAAAATATTTCATTTCACACTGCAAAGTAAAAATGGTGCATTCCACTGAGATACACGTGTGTGTGTGTCTGTGTGTGTGTGTTTGTACATGTGTGTCAGATCCATCTTGCTACTGTCTTGTCTCTTAAGCAAGTCTGAAATACACAGAAGATCCAGCAACTTCCAGCACTTACCCTTCCACATGACCTACACACACACACACACACTTACACTTTATTATTAGTACAGTGTGTGGTTGATTCTGGCTGCAAGTGAGTGAGTGAGAGAGACAGACGCCGCTTAGCCGTCTTATCTGCTCATGTCTCAACTTTAAGAGTGGCTGTCAATCATCTTTCTATTGAGCCTTTAAGCAAACAGTCTCCAAAGCAGTGCAAATGACAAATAAATGATCGACTCGTGTGATTTCCATATGAATGTTTGTCAACAGAACTGAGTGCAGGCAGTTTTTATCTCTGGGGTTTTGAAGAAACTGACATGGACCTTTTGATAAAACCGCTTTAAAGGGGGTCATGACATGAGAAATCAAACTTGCCTCGATCTTCGTACTATTAAAACATCCTGCGAGTCTCATAGCTTAAAGCGTCCTCCTCATTATAAACAAAGCAGTTTTTAACCAAGCTCCAAAAACAGCTCGTTTTGATATTGGCTGACCTGTGGAGCCCTATTTTAACGATCTGAAATGCAAGTATCAAGCCCAAAACGCAAGTAACTTTGTGGGCGGGTCTTTGCAACGCAGATCTAAAATGTGTTGGTCTGAAGTCGCTTCATTACTCATAGGTGTGGTTTGGGCGTAACGTGAAATAAACCAATCAGAGCGACATCTCACATTCCCTTTAAGAGCAGGCGCGCTTGTTCCATGGCGGATTGCTATTATAACGGCGGATTTGCCAGGAGCGGTTCACAGCCGAGGAGACCGACGTTCTCGTCAGACTCAGGGCCATAAAACACAGAGAAGGGACGTTGGGGATGGAGAAACACACACAAATTAGCTTCGGTTAAACAGGCGTATGATAATTTGGGTAAATGTGTAAGCTAGATTTATGCCTATTTTTTCATGGACACCACAATGATTTCCCTCGTGTGGTACTATTTTTCCTTGTAATAATGTATGGTTTTCTAAAAATGAGAACTGCTGCGTCTGTGTAGATGAGAGAAGCAAAGTGTGTGTGTGTTGTGCACACGCTACATTATGGCCAAGCATGCGCCCTTAAAATATCATCTGAACGCGCCACTGACTTTAGATGAGGTTTCTCCTGGTCTGTGGCGGAATTGTTTTCTGAAACTGCAGAATAGCACCAGGGAACGTTTGCGCCGGAACACGCCTCCTCTTTTCCCTGAACCGCCCCGGGAGCGCAAGTTCATTCCCTAATTTACCGACGTGCGTCTGTGGAGGGAAAAGTCTGCGTGCGTCGGGTGAGAAATAGGAATGAAACATGCGTCGCTGTACAAAGTCAATTGCGCTGGGTGCGAGATAGGGCCCGTGATGTCATACAGGCAGAGACATTTGCATATGCCTGCCTCCAGAGCAACACATCAACGAATAGTAATACATCATCGCACCATAGGCCCCGCCCACTGGCGTATCGCATTAAAAGCAAACAGAGCCCATTATAATCACTGATGCTGTCTACACTGATCCAGTTCGTCCAGTTTAAACAGATGGTTTGCGTCTCGGTACAGACGTCAGAAGGATCCCAGTATCAGGAGAAAGTGGATGGTTTGTTTAATGGCGTCGGAGGATTATATGTTTGTTCAGAGCATTTGACAGCAGATTGTTTTGTAAATGAGGCACAGTGTAATGGAGAGTTTGCAAAGAAAATTTTGTTGAAAGATGAAGCAGCCGACTGTACTGGATCTGTAAATGACGGTTTTATATGGATAATGTTTTTAAAACACTTACTCGCGTGCAATAGCTGTTTCCTATGCAATGACGTTAGCCAATCATAACAGTGGGATTTTTAAGTAAAAAACGTATAAGTGAATCTCAAGGAACATATTAAGATAATTAAAAAATCAATGTCATGACCATTTTTAGATCTCTGCACATGTCAAAACTGGATAGAGACGCTTATAAAGGCCTGACACCTGAAGGACGTGTTTGAGTTTATGGGAAATTATAATATAATTTCAATTATGTTATTCCCCTCTTCATCTGGTTTAAGCTTAATTTGTCTTAGCTGTCTTGCTTTCATTGTATGGAAAAGAGAAACATGAACCTTCTGCTAAACTTTTCCATAAGAGTGAATAAATGAAGACAGAATCAAAATTTTGGATGATTTATCCCATTAAACCAAAGTAATGCTTCATATTGTTAGTTAATACTATTCTAGGTGTCTGTCCAGGCGTTTAACAGATGCTTTTGAGGTAAATGATAAAAATGCATTCCAGAAAACCTGAAAGACATTGTCAATCCTTTTAATTTGAACACACAAACCACAAAATGTTTGCAGCCAATTCTGCTTGGTCAAAAGACAAATCGGTTGAATCTATCAGCAAGAAATGAAGCATGTAACAGATATGAGGAACTGATCCTGGAAGCGTTTTGTTCTTTCAGAAACACTGACACCTTCAATACAGTGTGTCCTCTTGCCGAGGCTGTAAATTGGTGTTGTGTAGAACAAGATTTGAAGAGAAAAATGAAAAATAATGTGTTCAGCCACACACTGAAAAGAAAAACACAAACGCTGCGTCTTTGGAGAGACTAACAGCTCTGTTACGCTCACATCAAACCTCACAAAGCATTACACTGTTAGGTAAAACAAGTAATCTTTTTTTGTTAATAGAAATAAAGCTGAAAAGCTGTGTAATTTCAGCACCAATCACAGCAACAAACTTTTAAAAAACAATGATTGTTTTTAATTCGCTTTTTGCCAGACACTTCCATGGCCACGCCCCCTGTTTATCATTGGCTAAACAAAGAGTTAGTTCCACCCAGAGCTCACCCATTGGCTGAGTCACATCATTTACATATCTCAGGGAAATCAAATATCCAGTCAGTGGCCTACTAATAATTGTATTAATGACCCCCTCTAGTCCTTAAAACTCATCTTTGATCACCAAAATTACATATTTAAACTTTTTTTCCTTGTAAAAAAATCCTCATGCCTTGAAATATCTTGAATGTAACTCGACACCCTTGCCTCATTTAGTATGTGCGCTTCTATGAATATGCAAATGAGCCCCGCCTCCACTCACTCACTCAGCTCAGAGATCCACTGGTTGACGATCACACGTTGATCTGATTGGTTACAAAGTAGTTTGTGACGTCAGAAACACCAGCGATTTCAAAGCGTGTTTTTGAGACTGTCTTTGGTTCACTGCAGTTTTAAGGAGGAAATACTCAGCAATGGAGTCGACTTATGAATTTACACATGGTTTGTCTTAAAGCATATTAAACACACCACATAGACACATAAACAACATTAAAAGCTGGATTTTCACCACAGGGGGACTTTAATAACCTGCATTATACAGGAAAGTATTTTAATGTTGATAAAATGACACATCTCAACTTTAAAATCACCATGAAATCAAAATGGACAATTCTTGTTTTTTATGGAATATTATAGTATTTAGTATAAATGATTTATCGGTGCACATCATTATTGTTTAATAATCTTGAATCCGAATAACTTCCTCTTGCAGCATCTCTTCTCTTCTCTGATGACAAGGGGCGGGGCAACAACCTGTCACTCACATGAGATCAGCCAATAGCAAACCACAACCATCCAATCAATTCCCTACAGACAAAATCAAGCATTTGTTCTTGTTCCAGAAGCCGTTTCACTCGGATATGCGAAGAAAACACTATTGCAACTTTTGTTTCATATCGACTTTAATATGAAGAAAACTGCTCAGCAACACATGCAAACACAAAAGCCTTTGCAGGCGAGTGGTGTTGGCGTGTGTCCCGTTCGGTGACCTCTCTGTAAGTGAGCCTAGGTCACGGCATTATTTCAATCACTCTGCGGCTCCATCCCTCTGTCTCTTATCGTCCCATCAGAGCCGCATCCCTATCCCTCCATTAAATAAATTGTGTTGTAATAATCCGCTGTGCTACGTGCTCCTGATAGTGGTGGCCTTTTTGATTACCCCACTTTCAGTCCATCCAGGACACTCGATAATTCCCACTTTACCTTCCCAGAATTAGAGCACGAGGAGGGGCAGTCGGTCACTCTTTCAGTGCATCTTCTCAGAAGTTTTGCTTTTGTTTTACTTTTTTTTTTTCATTAAAGATTCTGCATTCTTTGTTTTTTAAGAGTGACATTTAAGAATTAACTCCTTTTATTTTGACAGCATAATATAAAGCAGAAGCAAAGACCCAAATGTAAGTGTTATGCATTTGTATAAGCCAAGTGGAAATGGAATATAACAACAAAAAAAAAGTCAACCACACACACATTTTTCATGATGAGTTTGGTGAACTTCAGGTAGATTGCAGTGATGAGTCGTTCATGAACGAACGAACGTTCGGATCGAATCGGAAGGTTAAGTAATAATTGTTCCCTGTAAATTATTTTTGACTGTATTATAATGATTTCTTAATTCAGAATATGATCAAGATTGCGTAGGTGGATGTGTTCGGGGAATTTGCCTGTTAAAAGTATAACATTTGAAGCCCCTTAAATGAACGAAATGACTCGAAAAAAGATTCGTTCATTTTGATGAACAAGATCGAACAAGAGAGTCAGTGAAATGATCCGAACTTCCCATCACTAGTAGATTGCAGATGTAATAGAAGAAGACAGAGAAGGTGAAGAAGAAGAAAAACAACAAGAAAGAAGCAGATGAAGAAGAGGAGAAAATAAGAAGAATAGAAGCAGTAGTAGAAAAAGCAGACAAAAAATTAAAATAAAAGGTGTAACGAACAAGATGAAGGTTAAGAAGCAGAATAAACTGAAGCAGATGATGATGATGATGAAGAAGTAGAAGAGAAAATTAGAAGCAAAGGATAAACAGAACAGAAAAAAGAAAAAGCAAGTGTTCCTAGAGAACTGGAACGCAGTTTCTTTCATGCACTGAAACCGATTGTGAGTAAACAGCCTCAGTGATTGGCTAACGTCTGCATGTCAACACAGCGACGCTGTCGTTCATCAGGGCTGATGAATATTGAGTAGGTGTTATTCAAATGAAGTTGGTCGCATGTAAATGAGAAATCAACTGCACCCTGTAGCCGTGTAATAAGCTGATATTCTCTAATGTCCCCTGATACGTGTGTGTGTGTGTGTGTGTGTATGTGTGTGAGCAGGTTTACAGCGCTGGTCTCGCATCATTCGCAAATAAATCAGGTGTGTGAGAGACACGATCACAAACCCGCAAGACCCAAACAAATCAATAGAGAAACGCAGCCAACAATCAAGTGCAATCAAAACCTGGGGAGAGGATCAGACTCTGTCATTTGAGCTGGGAGTCGAGTGTGTGTGTGTGTGTGTGTGTGTGTGTGTGTGTGTGTGTGTGTGTGTGTGTGTACTGTACATGATCATCCACTGGAACCGTTCAGCTCCTAGACCAATCACTCCTGTCCTAAACGAATTCAACTAGAATCTCACTCCTCGCACAGAAACTCAACCGTATTAGTTCTGTGTTTAATCGTCAGTCAACCTAAATTTTATGCATGGATTATATAAAAAAACGACTGCATCAATGTCCTCCATGAAATTAAATTAAATTCGTAACCCATTTTGTGTAAAAGGATATTCAACACAGACCAAAATAAATTACACAAATAATGAATAGGACTTGATTTTATCCATCAGAATTGATAAAATGGTTAAAAGTGGGATATAAATATCAGATATCAAGACATGATGGCCAAAAATAGTATAAATAATAATAATAATTGAATTTACCAAATTTGACATCATTATAATTTCATTCTGCTTTTAAAGACTGGGGGGAAATCATGAGATTGATCACAATTATTCTATTGATTGACATTGTTTTATGTTTCTGTTCAGGTTTATGCAGCTAACAGGACTAATGGTGGGAAGAAAATACATATATTTGTATATGAAAGCACATAAAAGTAAAAACACATATTTATCTATATAATATATAGCTGATACATAGTATATTTTAGAAATAATAGAAGATTTGAGGGTCTATAATAAAATATTAATGGAAAACTTTGAAACCCCCGGCCAACGAAAAGGAAAGTTATTTCCAAGGTTGAGCAAGTTATTATATTTCAATGAAAGATTGTTAAGATGAAGATTTTTTAGGACACAACGTGCACTGATAAAATGTTCACAACATGTTCAAAATACACAACATGCATTAAGAAATACAAAAAATAACTCACACAGCTTAAATGATTGAGGAAAATCCCTTCCCATAATTCAATATTAGGAACTTCCCAAAGGCAGAAAGAGATCTAATGTTTATAATTACGGTCATCATACTCTTACACTTCACATGAAGAAGAAAAGAAAGCAAACCAGCCACACAGGAAGAAAACGAGTGAGTGAAAACGAGAATATGCCTGTGATTTGTCCCTAATGCCATTAGACATTGTTATCAAGAGATCTGTACAGTAAGCGCTTATTACGTCTGCGTTTGCTTTAGTCACAGATATCAGAAAACAGCTCGCTCTCTTTGACACGACTCTTACTGTACAGCATCACACACAATTACCTCTGCACAGATGTTTCCGCCGGAATAAAACCAAGCGGATGAAGAAAACGTGGAACACGTGCAACAAAAGAACATTTCATCTGGAAAGAATCACTCAAACCACAGTCTCTCTGTCTGTACCTGAAGAAAACATCAAACTCTAATGTGAATTCTGTATTCTAAAGCTGCTCCACTTTGCTGTAATAAATTCAACTAGATCTGAAGAAAGAGAAGAGAGAGAGAGAGAGAGAGAGAGAGAGAGAGAGAGAGAGAGAGAGAGAGAAAGAGAGAAAATAAACCAGCGAGAGATGATTTCCTTCTTATTTTCTGCGAAGGTACGTCCCTCTTGGGAGATGTGCGGCTGGTTATGCAGGATGAATAAAAAAGATGGAAAGAGAAGTTTGTGTGTGAGAAAGAGAGATGAGGAACAGAGGTGGAATTAATTGATCAGACCAAATGAACCCCTAATGATTCCTCCTGTCCACTGCAGACTGTGACGGATTAACGGCATCGTTGGTGCAAAAACACGCTCTTTCTCTTCAAGACTGCACTGTTAAACCTCTGCTATTTCATGCAAAAATTGAGGGTGACACTAAAGAAGATATTTTAAAGAATGTCTCAGTGTCCAAAAACTGTTTGGATCTCAACATTCTTCAAAATATCTTCTTTTGTGTTCAATCGATAAATAAAAAACACCCTTTACGCACTTTAACGTGCAAAACATCTTCCCATGCTTGTAATGAGAAGTGCTTATGAAATCCCTGCAGTGTTCGGTCAAAATAAAAGCTTGATGGTTTAACGTTTGAAAAGGTGCAGTACGTGATTGCTGAGAAACACTGTTTATATACACCCCTCCTTCATTGCTCCGCCCCTAAAATGCACGAACACGCAATGCAAGACTGGATGTCTCTTTATCATAGCTGTAGCTAATACTTCACGAAAAATAAAGTGAAGATGACGAACGAACGACAAGGAAGAAAAAAAATTAACATATAGTACACAAGCAAGAGTTTGTTGTTAGTCGCCAGCAGCTCCAGACAATCAATGACACTTGAAACTGTCCTGTTACTAAAGCTAACATCACAAACACAGCAAATCCAATGTTACTCACGTATGGAGTAGAAACAAGGCAACCTCTGCGTCCATTTTCAGGCCTTCCCTCCTTAGGTCTCTCCAGCGCTGGAAAGCTTTTCTAATATTAACTCAAGTCCTACAGCTCTTGCCTGATCATAACCCTTGTTTTTCCAGTGATATTCCTCTGACCTTTTCTCTTTTGTAATGTCTCACAACCATCACTCTTTCTACAGTTAAATCTCCCTCTGGCTCACTCTCTCCTGCCCAATCATGAGTGGACACACCCCTACTGGTGATTGGCTCACTCTCTCTAATCCCTGATCATGAGTGGACACGCCCCCTACTGCTGATTGGCTCACTCTCTCTAATCCCTGATCATGAGTGGACACGCCCCCTACTGCTGATTGGCTCACTCTCTCTAATCCCTGATCATGAGTAGACACGCCCCCTACTGCTGATTGGCTCACTCTCTCTAATCCCTGATCATGAGTGGACACGCCCCCTACTGCTGATTGGCTCACTCTCTCTAATCCCTGATCATGAGTAGACACGCCCCCTACTGCTGATTGGCTCACTCTCTCTAATCCCTGATCATGAGTGGACATGCCCCCTACTGCTGATTGGCTCACTCTCTCTAATCCCTGATCATGAGTAGACACGCCCCCTACTGCTGATTGGCTCACTCTCTCTAATCCCTGATCATGAGTGGACACGCCCCCTACTGCTGATTGGCTCACTCTCTCTAATCCCTGATCATGAGTAAACACGTCCCCTACTGCTGATTGGCTCACTCTCTCTAATCCCTCATCATGAGTGGACACGCCCCCTAGTGCTGATTGGATCCATAGATATCATATAAAGGCTAGATGTCTTAAGGCGGAGTCACTTCCGGCATCACCGGCGGCCATCTTACCACAGGGCTCTGTGAATTAAGGTGAGTGAGCAGCACGCACACAAATCCTCTTATCTCGCTGAAATCTGGCCGGATTTACAAACGGTTTGGTTTCTTACAAACGTTATTAACGTGGCTATAATTCTGAATGCTTAAACATTTTGAACATAATTATTCATATGTATGCAGTATAATAGCTACATCTCTGACGTTTATAACAAACCAAACCGTTTGAAAATCGGTAGAAAATTGAGCAAGTTATGGTTATTTAAAAGTACATGCACCATGTTATGAGTGAGCGAGCACCCTGTGGTAAGATGGCCGCCGTGTGCAGATGTCGAGCTCCATTGGCCAGCAGCGCGGACGAGACATCTAGCCTTTATATGATATCTATGATTGGATCACTCTCTCTCCTCCCCCATCATGAGTGGACACGCCCCCTACTGCTGATTGGCTCACTCTCTCACCTCCACCATCATAAGTGGACACACCCCCTACTGCTGATTGGCTCATTCTCGCTCCTCCCCCATCATGAGTGGACACACCCCCGACTGCTGATTGGCTCATTCTCTCTCCTCCCCCATCATGAGTGGACACGCCCCCTACTGCTGATTGGCTCATTCTCTCACCTCCACCATCATAAGTGGACACACCCCCTACTGCTGTTTGGCTCATTCTCTCTCCTCCCCCATCATGAGTGGACACACCCCCGACTGCTGATTGGCTCACTCTCTCTAATCCCTCATCATGAGTGGACACGCCCCCTACTGCTGATTGGCTCACTCTCTCTCCACCCCCATCATGAGTGGACACGCCCCCTACTGCTGATTGGCTCACTCTCTCACCTCCACCATCATAAGTGGACACACCCCCTACTGCTGATTGGCTCATTCTCTCTCCTCCCCCATCATGAGTGGACACGCCCCCTACTGCTGATTGGCTCACTCTCTCACCTCCACCATCATAAGTGGACACGCCCCCTACTGCTGATTGGCTCACTCTCTCTCCTCCCCCATCATGAGTGGACACGCCCCCTACTGCTGATTGGCTCACTCTCTCACCTCCACCATCATAAGTGGACACGCCCCCTACTGCTGATTGGCTCACTCTCTCTCCTCCCCCATCATGAGTGGACACGCCCCCTACTGCTGATTGGCTAACTCTCTCACCTCCACCATCATAAGTGGACACGCCCCCTACTGCTGATTGGCTCACTCTCTCACCTCCACCATCATAAGTGGACACACCCCCTACTGCTGATTGGCTCACTCTCTCACCTCCACCATCATAAGTGGACACACCCCCTACTGCTGATTGGCTCATTCTCTCTCCTCCCCCATCATGAGTGGACACACCCCCGACTGCTGATTGGCTCACTCTCTCTAATCCCTCATCATGAGTAGACACGCCCCCTACTGCTGATTGGCTCACTCTCTCTCCACCCCCATCATGAGTGGACACGCCCCCTACTGCTGATTGGCTCACTCTCTCACCTCCACCATCATAAGTGGACACACCCCCTACTGCTGATTGGCTCATTCTCTCTCCTCCCCCATCATGAGTGGACACGCCCCCTACTGCTGATTGGCTCACTCTCTCACCTCCACCATCATAAGTGGACACGCCCCCTACTGCTGATTGGCTCACTCTCTCTCCTCCCCCATCATGAGTGGACACGCCCCCTACTGCTGATTGGCTCACTCTCTCACCTCCACCATCATAAGTGGACACGCCCCCTACTGCTGATTGGCTCACTCTCTCTCCTCCCCCATCATGAGTGGACACGCCCCCTACTGCTGATTGGCTAACTCTCTCACCTCCACCATCATAAGTGGACACGCCCCCTACTGCTGATTGGCTCACTCTCTCACCTCCACCATCATAAGTGGACACACCCCCTACTGCTGATTGGCTCACTCTCTCACCTCCACCATCATAAGTGGACACACCCCCTACTGCTGATTGGCTCATTCTCTCTCCTCCCCCATCATGAGTGGACACACCCCCGACTGCTGATTGGCTCACTCTCTCTAATCCCTCATCATGAGTAGACACGCCCCCTACTGCTGATTGGCTCACTCTCTCTCCTCCCTCACCATGAGTGAACACGCCCCCACTGCTGATCGTTTCTCAGAAATCAATTACTGCACCTTTAAGACAGCCATAAATATTAGTCTTGTAATTTTAAAATTGAAATGCTAAAAATATATTAAATATTTCTAAAATATAATTTTTTATTGTATACACTGTGAAATATTACAATAGTAATATTTATACTTATTTTGTTTTATTTATTATTTTTTTACAGAGCCCCTAAAGGGACATATGAAATGAAAAATATGAAATGGGAGGGAGAATTATAGGTCAATGCTTTTGCGTTTTCTCACAAATGTTTTGCTTTCCCCATTAACCGAGCCGTTCCTCCCCATTATAAAGGCTGGATAAAATAAACACAAGATAAGAAAATACTTTATAGTTGGAAATGAGATTATTGATTTAATTATGGTTCCTTTTTAATCCTTATTTGCTCTCTGAAAACATGCACTCAGTCTCTCTTGTCCTGCACAAATCATATTATACAGTACGCCTGAAGCCTGAAGTGACAAGCACATTGCCTACAGCAACGTCTCAATATCACACAAGCTCTTCCTTCCTTCCTCTGATCTCCATTATGGAACTTCCTGTGTTTTAAATCACAGTATAAAAGCATTTAGGCTTTGTCCGATCTGTCATGACATCATTCTTTTCTGCCAGCAACATCAGCAAATAACATGTGCTATGCAGCAGATGAGGCCCGTGCAACACACAGTCACGCATTACAGTGTCCGTTACAGCGTCGCTCCATTAGTGAGCGTGGAGAAATACTAATGAGCAACATGCACTTAATATAGAATTATTTTGTGGAACTGCAGGTAATTACACAACATTACTGCTATTGAAAATAATTATATTACCATGTAAAAAAAGGCACAGCAATGTAAAGCATTGCCAAGCCTTCATTTTACCTTTGCATTGCTCTATAAAAACAGGTGAGGAGAATCCCACAAAAAAACAGGTCCATTTCACATTTCACCACAAATAAGGATAATAAATCATATTTTGCATTACGAAAATTATGCAATTTATACTGTAAGATTATTTTCATGAAAATTAAGCACTTTTCGTTAAAAAAAAAAAATCATTATTGAAGTGTGTTTGAGGTTATTCTCATTATTGTCAATGGTATCTCTCATTATATTCATATTACCGTGATACAATATTTTTACTGTATTACATAAAAAAACGAATTCAGTGATTTTTTTCATTCAAATCAGCATAAAGTTGGCATCAGAACACCTATACCTATACTTTAAAATAATGTAAAATAACTACAATTTAAATGTAAATAATGTTTTTGCATCATTTTCTTCAATGCAATTTTTATTTACCCTCATAATTGAAATACATAAGACCCAGACATGCTCGTGCTCCCAAGAATTTTACGCAAGTGATCATGAGATTCTTCCCGTTTATACCATCTGCACTGTGATTGGCTGGATTAGTTCGATGACCAATGCAAAATGTCACTGCATTGCACATACAACATCACATGCCGTATCAAACAGGTTTGAAAATATTGCAACGTCGCTAACCTGCTCACTCTAAACTAGCATCTGTATTGCTCTCGTAGACCTCGTAAATCTGTCTGCGACAGCAAAATCCAGCTAAACGTGTAGATTGAGCTTGCCTTTAGATGCACCACTGCTTGACCTTTTAATAACTGCGGTCACTGTCTTTTATGAAGTGTGCAGAAGCGGATCTCGCTCATTAGCGCTGATGAGCGTCTGATCTGCGCTGATCACTGAATCTGCAGCGTGTGACCTGTGGAAGGGGTGAAGGCATCAATCGAACGACTGAATTACAGTGATACGGATAAATCTGTGCATACGGATGGATGGAGACATGGAGGATTTTAATTGTAGTTTCCATAATCACAGAGTCACCGGGGTTTAAATGCAGCTACAACGGGGGATGTTTTTTATGCATACCTTATAACACTAATTACATTCCCATTACGCAACAGCAAGCCACCTCTGATGCTAACCTTCTTTTATTTGTCGTTTTCCAAAGCCTTTTCAAAGTGAGCATTGCAAGTACTTCAAGAGCATGACAAGATAAGTATATGGCGGGTGACACGCTAAATAAGAGGATTTTGTGTAAGATGTCATAGAGGGACTTTACTTTGTTCCAAAACCTACATTAAAAAAAATAAGCTGTTGAACGAACTTGATTAAATTAAGGAAAACTTTTCCACGAAAATGAATGACATTTTTCCAACAAAATCTAATTTGTTTGAAATGATTTGTTGTAAGAACTTAAATTCATTTAGTCATTCCTGCTAGATAAAGTTTTGTCAGGTTGACTACATTTAATTTTTGCCCTGCCTAAAATCGCCAACATTATAATTTGAGCTAATTTGACTCTACAGTTATTTCCAATGATAGAAGCTACTAGTGTTCAATGTAATTAAAACCACCTTTCACAGAGTAATATTGAATATTTTGCAGGCCTGCGAAAGAGATTTAATGCATATACAGTGTATACTGAGTGCCCACATCCCTAAACTAAACACAGTCGCCACTCTTCTACATAATGGTAACCACAAAATTCAATAAACATTACAGAAAGTCCTCTAAGTTTCAAACATAACTGAATATTAAACACTAACATTAACTAACAACATCTTTCCATTTACAGAAAAACACATAAAATAACACTTTAATCCCTAAATTTACCCTCCTAATGCAGTCCCTTGCAAAGCATGCTGATCCACTGCCCAGTTACTTGTCAACAAAAACGATCCATGTAGTTTTCATACAAATTAAAGGTCCCGTTGCATGCGATTCCATGTTTCAAAGTTTAGTTAGTGTGTAATGTTGTTGTTAGAGTATAAATAATATCTGTAAAATTATAACGCTCAAAGTTCAATGCCAAGCGAGATATTTTATTTAACAGAAGTTGACTACAAAAAACGGCTGGATTGGACTACACCCCTCTACTTCCTTCATTAGTGACATCACCAGAACCGTGTTTAGACTAAGCTCCGCCCACAGGAACACAGGCGTATTGATGGCGAAATGTCAACAGACGGTTGATGTTTATCTATAATCGGATACCGCAAAAGTTTAATTCGAAGTTGTTAGTTTGCTCTGTCCATTTCACCACGGACTGTTTTTCTAACCTGGGATAATATCAAGCAGGCTTCTCTCAGCGTTTCATACTGACGAAGGGGGCAATTTCAACTATATTCCAGCAAGCGGTAAGTAGTGATTTAATATGGAAGTAGCGATCAACTCCACATCGTTTCTCTTAGTAGGATGAAAATAATCTTACTTAAACTGTTATTAATATACAGAAAGCGATCAAAGAACAATCCCTTTCCAATCGTCCAAGCTGTCAATCAATCACACAGCGCGAGTTTATCTGGACACTTGCCAAAACTTGTTATGAAATCAATGACGCTGTTACACTGCACAACGAAGCTCTTACTGTATTTATATGCCTCATGTTTGCATTGGTGAAATCATTAGTGAGTGCAGAAACTGCGTTGCAATGATAAGATCTTTCACGGGATCAACAGGCTGTCATCTGCTCAATGCTCACTGCAATTTTTTATGTGATTGAAATAGATCTAAATACTTAAAAAACTTCTCACGATTCGTTAATCCCGATAGTTGTAATAGTAAAAACGTATAATAGCTGTAATAGTAAAAGTTTTCCAGATAGTTCCACATGTAATGCCAGATATTTCATATGCAAGCATTTCAGCCAATCACAGCAGTGGGCGTTTACACTGAAGTCTCACAGCAGCCAATCACAGCAGAGGGCGTTTACACTGAAGTCTCACAGCAGCCAATCACAGCAGTGGGCGTTTACACTGAAGTCTCACAGCAGCCAATCACAGCAGTGGGCGTTTACACTGAAGTCTCACAGCAGACACGCCCCTTCAAACAGAGTGTTCAAACCAGGGAATGAAATCAGGCTAGGAAAAATGCCTTTTATTTCTAAATTATAACAATTTTTGATCTAAAAAACATACTAACATTATAAGGGCACCCCTGGAAACATGATAAAATAATAAAAATAATCCATGGAATGGGACCTTTAAGTAAGTAAACTTCAGTTTCAGTTTTAAATATATTAGGTTGATTGAACACAATTAAATTAAGTTGTGACAAAATATTAAACAATTGTGTTACTTTTGCTTATTTTAATTAATTAAATTTAACAAGAGGCAAAAATTCATTTTTTGAGTGTATGAGCTGCCTAAGAAAGCATTTTTAGGTGACGAAAGTGGGCGCACGAAAGCTGTCTAAAATGCAAGCAACAAGTATTGCTGGTGTAATAGTCGGATTTGTGGGCCTTATCGAGTATGCATGGGTTATTTTCTGTATCTGATGTGTCCACCGGATAGAGGAGTCAGACCAAGAAGTGCTCAGAAGATCTCAGTGTTTATATCGACAGTCCTTTAACTGTAACCCTGCCTCGTTCCACCCCGATTACATCACGCCTTTCCTTCTCCTCCTCTCTCTCTTCCCGTTTCCCTTACGCTTGCGATATCTCGCGTACAATCTAACTTTATTTAAACCTTCCCATTTCAGTTCTTACACTGGTTTGATCAAATTGCAAGGCATCACCACACATACTGTTCACAGATAAGGCAATCCCAGAATGCACTGTGACAAATTCTGTGAAAAAATAGTGACTATATTATTGTGTAATAGTTCAACAAGTGGTGAAATTCATTCAGTAAAAGACCATTCTTGCTTGTGTAACATTGCTTGAAAATATATTTGATTTACTACTAAATGTAATACTTTTAGCTTTTCTTCTAATATCTTTTTATATTTTTGCCACTGTCGCCTTTGGCTTGCTTAGTTGGGGACATTTAATATTCAACAATATTATTGATCTCCTGCATTGACACACCATTATATGAGAACTGAACTGAGCTGGACGATGACATTCTCCAGAGCAGATGTATATATATATATAAATGAACTAAATTAATAACTTTTTTTACAACAGAAATTAACCATCACTGAATTTACTTAAGCTGGACTGTGACGCTATTTTCTTCTAGATCTGCTGTACAGAAACAAACTTTATTGCATTATTATTTTCCTGTTATCTCTGTAAATCTGCTTTGAAACAATCCGTATTGTAAAAAGCGCTTCAAATTTAATTCCTTACTTTTTATAGTTATACTTTTATTTCTCATGCCCATTTTAATGATTTTTCGTGTCAAGCAGCTTTGAATCACCAGAGTGCATGAAATCAATAAATAAACAAAATAAATAAACTATATTACAGTCAGCATGAAATCAAAATCTTACGTAGTGTTTATTTTAAATGATTTATCGGTGCACATTAATCTTTTATATTAAATTCATGTTCCTGGTAATCTTGAATCAGAATAACTGCAGCAACATCTCTTCTCTGATGATGTGGGCGGGGCAACCTGTCACTCACATGAGATCAGCCAATAGCAAACCACAACCATCCAATCAATTCCACACAGACAAAATCAAGCCCCGCCCACATTTGCTCTTCTTCCAGAAGCGTTTCACTTGGATACACAACACAACTTCCTCGCAACTTCCGCTTCATGCTGACTTTAAATATTAAACACATCATCACGTCACACAGAACTGCTTCCAAAAGTCTCTTCTAAGAGGATGCTGACTTAAAAGTTAGCATAACGGCTCACTAGGTTTAGGCGAATGAATACGGGTCAGTGAAATATCCAAGTCTCAGTCTGAATAATACAGTGTGGCCTTTATCTTGCGTAACAATGAGTGACCTTGCTGTGGTAATTACAGAGGTGTATTCAGGCCTGTAAACTCAGTCTATTGTGTTCAGAGGGAGAGAAGCGACGACACTATTATCTGTGCCACAGCAACAATGTGGAGAACGCCAGAGATCTGTAATTCAGGAATAGTATAGGCAAAAATGAAAAATATGCTCATATGCTGATATTGTTTTCAGTGGAAGATCCACCGAAGCTCTGAAAATCTCATTCAAGATTTAAAAACGGAGCTTTGAGGTCATTGATTGATGCCAAAACACTGCTGGTTCTTCTAATATGTGACTAAAGCAAATAAATAAGATGCAATAGCTTCTGAGGGGAATATGATCTAATATTAGAATATTATATAGATAGCCTATAGATAACAATAGTATCTATACAGTATATTAACTAATAAGCTGAGGAGATGTTCTTCTGTTTTGCCAGATGAGAAGTCATCTTTTAATTCCTTTTTAAAACTGTTTTAATTTTCCTTGCTTTAATTTTGTGATTATTTTAATTCCTTTCTGTGTAAAGCACTCTGAATTACCATAGTGCATGAAATGTGCTATATAAATGAACTTGCCTTG
>CM040827.1:1869690-2349690 GCA_022828995.1 Vimba vimba
TACTACTATAAACAGTTATTCTAAAATAGATTTGTTTAAAGACATTGAAGGTGCTTGCTTGTGTAGTTGTCCACTACTAGGCCTGTATTACATTTTTGACAGTGATGTTTGGTGTGTTGCTCTATTGCTAGGGCGTTGTTAATTGATGCTGGGTGGTTGCTAGGGCGTTGTTAAGTGGATGCTGGGGTTTTGGATGGTATCTAAGGCGTTGTTAAGTGGGTGCTGGGTGTTTTGGATGGTTTCTAGGGTGTTGTTAAGTGGATGCTGGGGTTTTGGATGGTATCTAAGGCGTTGTTAAGTGGGTGCTGGGTGTTTTGGATGGTTTCTAGGGCGTTGTTAAGTGGATGCTGGGGTTTTGGATGGTATCTAAGGCGTTGTTAAGTGGGTGCTGGGTGTTTTGGATGGTTTCTAGGGTGTTGTTAAGTGGATGCTGGGTGTTTTGGATGGTTTCTAGGGTGTTGTTAAGTGGATGCTGGGTGTTTTGGATGGTTTCTATGTGCTTTGGCCTGTGGGTGATTTCTATGACATTGTTAAGTGGGTGCTAGGTGTTCTGGGTTGTTGCTTACCTTCTCAAATTGAGTCCACCCTTAAATCTATTGTTATATTCTTGTCTCAAAAACACTTTTATAATTGTTGTTTCTTTCAGATTTTCGAATCCAGTGAAAGCGCTGGCCATCTGGAGCTGAATATTCTGGGCTCCGGTCATCTGCTAGTATCTCAAGGCCAGGAACTCTTGGTAAGATTAGGTAAAAACACACAGTATCTGTCCAGTGACCAATTAAAATTTATTTTTAGGAGCTTGTTGGGTGTTTATGAAATGGCTCTCTCTAAGCCGTCGACACTCTTCTTCCCATCAGGCTGTAAGTGCAGGTCAGGATAGCGCAGGTTCCACTGAGCCCATCATAAGAGCTTGACCGTATTTCTTTTCACCCGCAGAAAGAACAGCATAATCCCCTTCCCGCCAGGCCTGTCGCTGTCCCTTAGGGATTGCCAGGCTGAGTGCTTCGGATATCTCCCAACAATAAGCCTCAATCTTGGACTCGTGGACACAATAGTCTCTGGCTCCTCATGGTGCATTTGGAGAAAGAGTCACATTTCAAGCTTTTATGCAGAACAACAGAGCCAAACGAGGCAGCGCGCTCATCCAGAGCAAAGCTTTAGGTGATTCTGAGATTAGGAACCGGCGTTCAGTCACGGATATGTGTCTATAATCTGAACACCACTTTTTTTTTCTTTGATATGCAGCCAGCAAGTTTGCGAAGTAGTTTCCAAATGCAATAAAGCCATACTTTTTCCATTTCCATCAAATGTGTTTCTTAAAATCAGTAGTTTTTTTCGTTCTAAACATAATCTGCACAATAAAAAAAGTGCAAAGAACATGCAAAGATAATAATTTAATCTTTAAGCATCTTTGCATAAGGAATTTTTTTTTACATTAAAATTTAACTTGATGGTTGTTGCAGGTTTTTAGAAGCGTGCCATTTATTTAGTCACTGCACTTTCTACATCATGTATCATGATGATAAATCGAAGGAAATAATTTTAGTTTTATGCCCGGTTTCACAGACTAAAGGCTTAATCTTAAAATGCATGTTTGAGCTGTCTTAACTGAAAGCTACTTATCCTAAAATATGCCAGTGCTAGTGTTTTGTCTCAAGATGCACACCTTTTTTTTCTTTCTAAGACACGTTTATAAAAGCTACTAATTTAACTAAGGCCTGGCTTAATCTAAGCCCTGTCTGTGAAACCAGGCAATAGTTTTACAAGAAATCAGGTGAAAGTGTCCCTGTAAACCTCACCTACACCCACTTTAGTAGAGCTGTTAGTAGAAGCAATAGTAACTGACAGTAGTAGTTGTAGAGCTAGAATGAATGTGGGTCCTGGTTACACATCGCCTGTGTCCTGGTGAACATGGCAGTCGTGGCATTGAGGTTGTTAGTAGAGCCCTCTTCTGACATGCTTGTGTAACAGCAAAAATACCTTGCACTCAATGCCTCAATGGAGAAAGTATTTTTTAATTATAGAGGCATCCACCCACACAACATCCTTGCATTGTTGTTGCAACTTTTGCATTGTTAAAAAACATTCATATTTTCTCCAGAACATAACATTTTAGTTGTTAACTACAGTGTGTTAAAGGGTTCGTTCACACAAAAATTCTGTCAGTATTTACTCTCCCTCATGTTGTTCCAACCCCATAAGACTTTCGTTCATCTTCAGAACACAAATTAAGATATTTTTGATTAAATCTGAGAGCTGGCTCACTCCTCCATAGGCTTCTCTGTTATTGAAACTTGACGGCCCAGAAAGTTAGTAAAGACAATGTTTAAAATAGTCCAAGTGACTATTGCAGCGCTTCTGGGTTGTACGTCAGAACGCAGGCTCACTACTATTCCGAATTAGCCGGGACGTCCCGTATTTTGGGTCTAATTTATTTGTCCCGTACGGCACCTCCCTTGTCCCGATTAAATAGACTGCTACGCTGATCTAACCAATGACTGATACAACAGCAACACGACACTTCAGTGATCACGACACCGCAACATCCAATCACAGTCCACACTCACGCGCATCAGACCATACCAATAACAGACTCTAAATTGAGAATTAATTATTCTTTTGGGACAAATTATTGTTTGATTTGCGAACAGAATCCTCTGCTGTCTGGTCGCTCCCGTTCGATCCGGAGATTCTGGACTCGCGCTAACGGCAGATCCCTTTCACTGTCCGGCCGGGGTTTGATTTCGGCAAATTAGTTTTGGTGAATTCAAACAACGTGATTATTGTTCATGAGTACAACATCCAGCCAACGCAAGAAAACATGAAATCTTCCTGAGGGAAAAGTATGCTATTACTTTCTTTAATTTCTTTAAAATGTAGTGTATAATAGGGCTGGGTATTGACACAAATTTCACAATTCGATTCGATTTCGATTACGATTCGATTCGATTCAATATCGATTATTTTGGATATCAGGTTCAATACATGGCAAATTTTCTCAAGGAAAACAAATCTCTTAACTATTATTGTAAACTATGGGAGTCAGTTGTAGCCTGTAGGCTTCATTAGCCTACTATAATATTGAAGGTAAAAATTAACTGATTTGTATACAAACACTTAAAATACACTTTTATTTATTTTTATTTTTATAATAATAAAGTTATATGGAATTATATACAAATTTAAATGGTGGCTGTCATAAAAAACTTTCCAGATTTATTCAAACATGCATTAAATATTGAAGAACATTAAAAATTATAATGAATATGTAATATTGTGCATATGTTTAACAAAATGCTCCTCTCTAGAGTTAATTTTTCTAGCTGACTAACGAGTTTATGGTCACTGGATATGGTTTTTCTGAGGTAGCCTAAATGACGTTACATGACATTGTTTACTAACGTCTTTCCACGGTTGAAACACTGATTGAGCGATTCCATGTGACATGATACGGACTTCGATAAGTTGTACTCTATCTTTTAACACACTTTCAGATGCTCATTCATGTTTATTTCGCGCTGTAACTGGTGTTATTAAGGCGGAAGAGAAGATCACGTGCTTCTCTAGAGCTGAGCTGCGCCAGAGCGATCTCACGCCACAGCGCCAAAACGGTAATTATGTTTTTGAATTTCGTAAGAAAATGGACATAGTTTGAAATCTGATACTTTGTTTCATATCAATAATAACAAAGCACAAAGATTATTGCGATTTATTGGATGGGAATGCGCGCAACAATGTTCCATTCATTCATCAACTGAAAACAGGATGACTAATCGATTCTTGGGATTTAAGAATCGATAGTTTCGTAAAAATGAGAATCGATTAAAATCGAGAAATCAATATTTTTTACCCAGCCCTAATATATAATGTTACAAAAGCTTTCTATTTCAGATAAATGCTATTTTTTTTAACTATGGTTTGTGTGTAATGTGACTTTTTTGTGTGACCTTAAAATTCATTTTAGAATTAAATTGTACATAAATTTTAAACGCATACAAACCTGAAATGACATATACTGTGTGATACAGTACAAATATTTTGAGTGTCCCTTATTTTCCTGTAAAGAATCACGATTGTCCCGCATTTTTCCTTTCTGAAGTTGGCAACCCTAACGTGAACTCACTCAGAGAAACAGAAGAAAATTGAATAAAAAATTCCATCAGAGTTGAATAAAGTCGTTATTTTTGTTTTGTTTTTTGCGCATAAAACGTTTTCTCGTCGCTTGATAAACTTAAGGTTGATCCACTGTAGTCACTTGGATTATTTTAACGATGTCTTTACTAACTTTCTGGGCCGTCAAGTTTCAATAACAGAGAAGCCTATGGAGGAGTGAGACAGCTCTCAGATTTCATCAAAAATATCTTGATTTGTGTTCTGAAGATGAACGAAAGTCTTATGGGGTTGCAACAACATGAGGGAGAGTAATTACTGACAGAATTTTCATTTTTGTGTGAACTAACGCTTTAACTGATCATTGTGTTTGCAGTGGGATTGATAGACTGCATTGGAAACACTGGAGGAGGCTGCTCTGCTTTAACGATGTGTTTTCAGCCCGATATAATCCTATTATACGAGTCTCTGCTGGATAATGATGATGTGTGGTCCTGTTTTCTGTTTTGTAGGAGGGTTTTTCTTTGCTCAATGCACAGAGCTTCCTGAAGATCCAGCATAAATCAGACAGTCTGCTGTTCAACATTACTTTAAAGGTGAGAAGCAGCACTGTGATATTTTTTTTCTTCTTCTCACATTTCACATTTTTTTCTTTTCACTTGATTTGCGCGTGTTGTCCTGAAGGCAGGCTCCGCCTCTTTGTCCTTGAAAGCAATAAACAATTTTAATATGCAAATTTAAATAAAAAAATAGCTGCTTCTGAGTGACCTTCAGCTTACAGCTCAAAGACAGACTCTGTGCCTCGTTAATTAAGCTAATGATCTCTTCTCCAACAAAAAAAAAAACCCATAGTTCATGAATACTGATGCTTACCTTGAAAACAAACAAGTCCCTATAAGTTGCATTATTGTTACAAACAGCACTGTATCCTATCCACCTTATTCCTGACGATCTCACTGCGTTTTGCATTATGGGTCGCACTTCCGGTTTGAGGAACTTCCATTCAAAAAGACTGAAACTAATCATTTCAAATCATAAATTTGCCTTACAAATAAAGCTGATCTGATTTGACTGAATGAGCTGTCAACTTTCTTTCATGATTTATTTTCAGACATCATGATAATAACGTTACACTTGGTATTTTAACGTGACGTTATAACAAGAATATCTATGGCAAGAGCTCGTTTCAGTCGCTGCATTCGTTTCCTCGTGATTATTTTATTTTTTCATTTGCATTTTGCTGTAATAGTATGAAAAATGACAACATATACTGCACATTTGTCGTCTGTTCTCCCAATTTAGCTTACGATATATCCCATTAATAATTCACTGGAATGCACGAAGAATCTCTAATTTCTCTCCTCAATCCTAACGTATCTTCTTTCCTGGTTTGTTTTCACATATATAAATACAGTTGTAAATATAGCTGCAAGCAGCGATGCGGGGCAACAGCAGTGCAGAGCAGGAAGAGCAAAAACAGCAGAAACCGAACATCAACATACATGAAAAAACTGTGAAATTGAACTCAGAATGAACAGAAGTTCAGATGAGAATGAACACAGAATGAACAAAAACAAACCTATTTCTTAATCCAAGAGAAAGAAAGATTAGTACAACGCTTGAATAATAAAGGAATCGAAATTATACAATATTCCACACAGTTTTTCTAAAGTCGTCCCACGCGGGACTCGAACCCACTGTCTCTGGATCAGATCCCTGCCACTTATCTCATTGCACCACTGTGCATTTACCAAGATGCCAATGTTCCATAATTCAAGTGAGAATCAACTCAACTCAAAAGGAATAATTTTAACATGCGCCACATGTCTTATTTATTGAGTTCCTTCTCAGATAGACGCCATGTCTGGAACTCAAGCATCTTTGCACCACTTCTGGGAATTGTCCCAGCGTCTAGAACGCAACTGATGCTTTTTCAAGCGTCTCCATACTTGGAAAAATGCTGAAAACTACTTTTAAACAGGAAATGACAGAATATTTACGTACATATTTACAGCGGGTCTATTCGCACGGGATTAGTATTAGCTGAGGTAATTTTTCCGGACCTTTTTACTGAAGGTAAAAGTCGTCGTAATTTTTACTGACATTGTCCGTCACGATCACTGAGATGCACATTCGGACGGGACTAAAGTCATGGAGAAGCTGTGGTGATTATTACTTTACCCCTCCTCTCCATGTTAAACTAGTCCCGTCCGAATAGGGCTTTAGGGCCAATCTCATTTCTCTGTCTTACCCCTTCCCCTTCCCCTACCCCTTTGTTTGCGTCTTCCCCTTGCCCTTCGATACCGAGTGAAGGGGGGTAGGGAGAAGAACGTTTCTCTAAGAAATGAGACACCACTCGATTACCGTTTGCGTCATCTTCCCTTTCCGCTAGCTGGCTGCTGCTGCTACGTCAACAGAGGCGATACGCGTTGACATAAACAAACGAAGATGCCGTCGTCTCGGGTTGTAATATCGATTGCCTGGTCTCTCTTTATCTTTGCACGCTTGTGTGCCATCAGTCAAAGACATTGTTTCATTGTATTTAACGGCGGCGCCGGCGACACCATAAGCAAAACATTAGCAAATAGCGCATAGCTGCTAGCTAGCGGTTAACTAGTGATTCAAAACAAAAACTTTACAATTAAAACCGCTTGAACGTTTTATTAAAGCTATCATAAAACACGAGTGTCATTAAACTGCTGAAAATACATACATTTGTGCGACTCACTTCTGAGAAATTCCTACCCCTCTCTTTCAAGTGTGGTCCTCCGCAGACTTCGTTTCAAGGGCTATGTAGCCCTACGCCTTGGCCCTAGCCCTTAATCAAAATGAGAATTGGGACGCCACTTCCCCTCACATGAACGCGCAAAACCGAGGGGAAGGGGTAAGAGTAAGGGGTAAGACAGAGAAATGAGACGCAGCCTTAGACTGTGTCCTAATTACTAGTGTGACCAACTAGCTTTGAGTCAAGGGGCAATCAGTCTTACTTTCTAGTATCAAATTAGACCAATCTACGTTTTTATATAACTGACTTTAAACAGTTATGAACAGTCTAAAGAACAAAAACGTGATGACTAAGTAGTAAGACTAGTCTTAACCGTTTATGCAACCGAGGTCTGAGAGATGTTTCTGTGTGTGTGTGTGTGTGTGTGTGTGTGTGTGTGTAAGGGAGAGAGCCGTTTGCTCAGACTGCAGTTTGAGGGCACCAGTCCAGCAGAAGCTGCAGATTTCTGTGGAAAAGCTGTGGAGAAACTGCAGGATTATGTTCCTGTCCGGGAGCATGTGATCAATCCTGCATCTGCAACAGCCAATCCTGAGGAGCCTGGGACATCTACACAACAGCAGCAGGTCAGAAATACTCATCCATCCATCCACCCAAAACCCATCCATCCATCTATCCATCCACCCAAAACCCATCCATCCATCCATCCACCTAAAATCCATCCATCCTTCCATTCATTCATTCATCCATCCATCCATCCTTCTGTTCATCCATCCATCCATCCAAAACCCATCCATCCATCCATCCATCCATCCACACGTCAATCCACCTAAAATCCATCCATCCTTCCATTCATTCATTCATCCATCCTTCTGTTCATCCATCCATCCAAAACCCACCCATCCATCTACCCAAAACCCATCCATCCTTCCATCCACACGTCAATCCACCTAAAATCCATCCATCCTTCTGTTCATCCATCTATCCATTTAATGTTTGTTAATATTAAAGGGAAAACTATAGGGAAACAATGGTATGTACTCCTAGAGCTACTATCTATCTGGACTTACTGTACATAATATCATCAATAATGATTAATCAATAATGAATAATTAATCAATAATCAAGCGATAAACGGGTAAAATGACAACACAATTAATGCATGTGATGTAAGGAAATAATGTTGGACAGAATGATGAGATTGTTTATCTTTAATATATAATGCACCAGTTAAGTGTGCATAATTAGACCTGACATTTAGACATTTACTTAAAAAAATATTTTTTGTCAGCTTTGATTTAGTTTTTCTCCATTGGTTTGGCTCATATCTTGAAACAGAAATGACATTCTCAAAACAACATGGACAAACCTCCAAACCACTAGGCAATTGTTCACAACAGAATTGAATTTCTCATTCATTTCATCAAATTGCAAATGTCTAAGTACATGTCTCAATGTCTCAGTACATCTTTGCAAATGATTAAGTACAGGTAGCCTACATTTAGCACAAATTCCAAGTGAATAGATCTTCAGGGCTTAAAGTATTCCGGCACCGTGCCGGATCTCCGGTGTGCGGCCGTGAGGAAGAAAAAAAAATTGGAATTTGCATGCGGTTTAATATTTTCGCGTCAATTGATTTCACCTACCAATCATATGAAAGGAACGCAGCTCTTACTAACGTTACAAGCCTATCAGAAGCAGAGCAGGGCGGGGCCTGGCAAGTGTGATTGAGATTTAAACGTCACGTTAGCGTTGTCGGTGAAAGGAGCGCTAGTTCATGAAGCTTGGGGATGATGTCCAACCCACGGGCGTAATTTCCTATGGGGACACTTTCTAAAATCCCGTTGTCCCCCCCACCCCCACTCAAATTCGTTTGTTATGATGTTTAACCGCACGCCGTCATTGCCACGGAGGAGCAGGACCGAGCCTGTGTAAAATAGCTCACTGAATGTTCTAATGAGCAAGTAGCGGTTGCGGCACAGACAGCGATGAAACGCTAGAAACAACAACAGGTGACTTTAATGTCATCATGGATGAAAAGAAAGAAAGGAGATGTGATTCAGTAAATTAGCTCAGGTCAGGATAATCATATTTTCTGTCTACACCTGTTGATAACTGAGCTAACGTTAACATACACTGCTTCAGACTTGGCTAAATATTTAATTTTAATATTTAATTAAATATTCTGTAGCTTACAAAAAAAAAACATTCTGTGTAGGCCTACCATGAAAACGAGTCCACTTTAAACCGCAGTATTTTCTGTCAGCAATGTATGACAAGTAGCCTAACGTTAGTGCTGTCAACGGAAACGCATGCGATTAATCTTTGTCCAGCTTTAAAATATTTATCGCAGCGTCCGTTCTTTATGTCATCCTTTGGGTTATATGATCATGCTCTACTTCACGCAAATGTTTTTAACTATCAATGCGCGAGAAGACAAAAGAGAACGCGCGCTGTCAGTGAATGTCCTCCTGAAACACACACACACACACACACACACACACACACACACACACACACACACACACACACACAGAAAGACGCGCGTCAGTATCGCAGTCGGCAGCGCGCCATCGAGTTCTCTTTCTCGCTTAAACGAACCATAACACACACATTTATGCCAAAATGTCAGTTTTGTCGAGTATCTTCACAAGAACAGTCAAGTGAGTTAAATGCAATCTTAAATGGAAGTAAAGAGTAGAGAATGAGATGCGTGAGATCCTGTCAGCAGCGGCGGGTATTAAAGTGACAGCAATTCTCTCTGTTAGTAAAGTTAACCAAAGAACAATGGGAACAGAGAAAATTACTAACTGCTCAACGCTTAAGGATTAATCTATTTTTCATTTATAATTTATGCAGTGCGGACTGTTTTATAAATGTATTCAATTTCTATATAATTCACATCGGTTAGACAGGTAAGGTACAGGTAAATATGACATTTATTATGGGTTTAAGTGAGGATTGTTTTAAGTTCACTTAAAAGTTGTTATATTTTTTTAAGCCTAATAAATGTTTCAAGTTTTGGAAAAATAAATTTTCATCGAGACATAAGTAGCTATATCAGTGATACTGGTCTTCATTCATAAAAATATGCCATTAACATGCTTGAAAATAAATGGTGCCAATAAATCCAAAAATTTATTTACACAAAAATTTCAGGCTCAGGATTTTTTTTCACTTTAACCCCTGGATCTTGTTGATCTAAACTGATTGTTGATTCTCAGTCTAATGGTTGTTCGCTCCAAAACGTGTCAACGTCATTTCATTGTATAAGTCATCACATGCACAATAGTCTGTTCAATTGTCAAAATTAGTCAAGAACATAATACCATGAATATTATGCTCAAACACTCTCCACCTCCAAGAGAGTGTATATAATCCAAGTCCAAGAGAGAATATATAATATTATTGGCCACCAGGCCACGGTGGATGTCCCAGGCCAGCGAGGGGGCAATATAACTATGTGTGCTGCCATATCTGAGAATGGTGTGGCCACTCACATCCCCAGTCTTGGCCCATACAATACACAGAAGCTCCTCATCTTCTTGGACCGCCTTCATTTTGATTTGATCCCTGAAAATGAGAGAGGCCTCGTAGGGCCTCACCTACCACAATATGCCATTGTATGGGACAATGTGAATTTCCACCGTGGCCCGCTCATCAGGGCCTGGTTCACTACTCATCCAAAGATGGTCATGGTGTTCCTACCACCTTACTCTCCTTTCCTCAATCCTATTGAGGAGTATTTCTCCGCTTGGAGGTGGAGAGTGTATGAGCATCAGGCTCAAGATCAGAGGTCCCTGCTCCATGCAATGGACGCTGCGTGTGAGGATATTACAGGAGATCAGTGTAGGGGATGGTTGCGACATGCACGCCGTTTCTTCCCTCCTTGCATCGCAAGGGAGAATATACGCTGTGATGTGGACGAGAATCGGTGGCCAGACAGACAGCAGCGTGTGGATGGCCAGGAGGGTGAGGACGGTGGCCAGGAGAGGGAGGGTGAGGACAGCGGCCAGTGAAGAACTGTTAGTTGTGAAACTCCAGCTTTATTTACAGCACTGTAGGCTGCATATCATTTTCATTGTTTTTTGTTTGTGTTTATATTACAGTATATTATGCTGTATACATTTTCTTTTTACTTTTTATTTTCTGATGTATGGAAGTTACTTTATGTGTGTGAATGATAATGGTTACAATTTCCTTGGCAGTATGAGTGCAATGTGTGATGTCAAACCTTGGAGGCTACTCTTACCCTAAAATCCTATTTCTTTTTTTCAGTTTTATACACAATTGTATTCTGTTAGCTAGACAAAAAACAGTACAGTAACCACTAGGGCTGGGTAAAAAATATCGATTTCTCGATTTTAATCGATTCTCATTTTTACGAAACAATATCGATTCTTAAATCCCAAGTATCGATTAGTCATCCTGTTTTCAGTGATGAATGAATGGAACATTGTTGCGTACACCCCATTCAATAAATCGCAATAATCTTTGTGCTTTGTTATTATTAATATGAAACAAAGTCTCAGATTTCAAATTACGTCCATGTTCTTATGAAATTCAAAAACATAAATACCGTTTTGGCGCTGTGGCGTGAGATCGCTCTGGCGCAGCTCAAGAGAAGCAGCAGCGCGGAGCGCACACTCTTCTCTTCCGCCTTAATAATATCCGTTACAGCGCGAGATAAACATGAATGAGCATCTATAAGTGTGTTAAAAGGTAGAGTACAACTTATCGAAGTCCGTATCGTCACATGGAGTCGCTCAATCAGTGTTTCAACCGTGGAAAGACGTTAGTAAACAATGTCATGTAACGTCACATTTACCTCAGAAAAAAACATATCCAGTGACCATAAACTCGTTAGTCAGCTAGAAAAATTAACTCTAGAGAGGAGCATTTTGTACCATATATGCACCATATTACATATTCATTATATTTTTTAATGTTCTTCAATATTTAATGCATGTTTGAATAAATCTGGAAAGTTTTTTTATGATAACCACCATTTAAATTTGTATATAATTTCATATAACTTTATTATTATAAAAATAAATAAGTGTATTTTAAGTGTTTGTATACAAATCAAATCAGTTATTTTTTACCTTCAATATCAGAGTAGGCTAATGAAGCCTATAGGCTACAACTGACTCCCATAGTTTACAATAATAGTTACGAGATTTGTTTTCCTTGAGATAATTTGCAATGTATTGTACCTGATATCCAAAATAATCGATATTGAATCGAATCGAATCGTAATCGAAATCGAATCGAATTGCAAGCTTGTGAATCGAAATCGAATCGAATTGTGAAATTTGTGTCAATACCCAGCCCTAGTAACCACTGTCAGTGAAGGACTGGGCTAAGACTGAAAGGTGGACATGAGGGATATTTCAATGCTCCTCTGACATAGTGACAAAACATCTAAACATTTTGACTTGCAGTGCTTACACAATGCCAAAGGGACGAAGCGTTTTGGGGGCACTGACTGTTTAAATGAGAAGGAAATTTAGTTTTGACACATGAGTGAACTGTTTTGGGAGAGGTATGAGCTTTTGCAGGTGAACCATGGTGTTGTGCCGAACCACCCACGTTATTTTGGCAAAAGCACCAAGAGTGTTGAGAACGTCCGGTCTGTTTCAAGAAATGAGCCAAAGCAATTGAGAAGGATCTTTGCCATTTTCGACTCTTTATATGGGAAACAAATTTAGTTTTGAAGCATGAGTGAACAGTTTTAGGAGAGATATGAGCTTTTGCAAGTGAGCTATAGTGTTGTGCTGAACTGTAAGACTGTTTTGCCAAATGATCTTAGAGTTTTGAGAATGTAATTTCTGTTTCAAGAAATGGTCCAAACCAATGGAGAAAAACTGTAAGTTAATTAAAACAAATAATGAATGTTATTCTGGAATTGTCATCACTAGGTGGTGCTGTTGCCACATGAGGCGACGAGAGAAATAATCCCACCCTCAGCAGAACTGCTTATTTGTGAATCTGATGTAAACACACAGACTTGAGGCTCTAAAGGGACAAAGGGAATTCACTTTGTAAAATATGGTTAGTCACGTTGTCTCCCCGCAGCAGGGATGAGAAAGATTCTCAGGGATGAGGATATTCAATTAGTAATGAGAGTATTGATCGGCTGGTGAGGCCCTCCGCGTGAGTCCTGAGACTATAATGAATGAATCTATTTCTGTTTCCATTTCAGGCCCCTGAAGATGCACCACGGGAGGCCCCTGCCGTTGCCATGGGAGCGCTGTCAATCAAACACCTCTCTCAGGTACCATGATTACACTGAGAGCCTGTATCTGGTGTTGCCTCGCTGAATTAGATGCTGTAGTCAGTGATATTCTAATGTGACCTCTGAGATGTCATCCGTGAAGTGCACACTGACTTTTTCATGCATTATAATCTCTTCCTCTTCAGTTCTTCCTGGGCGAGTGTGAGCTGTCCCTGCCGATGGCGTATCATCAGAGCACGCTGCCCTCTGCAGGCCTGGAGGCGTTACTGCGCCTCTGTCTGCTGGATGCTGGTTTTCCTGCTTTCGTGGAGGAGGTCGAGAACAAGCTAAAGGAGCTAATGCAAGAATGAGGTAGAGCAGAGCCTGTTAACTGAAACTATTTAAAATCAATTCATTAAATTAAATTAAATATAAATATCAGATTAAAAAATACTTGGGTAACACTTTATAATAACGTTCAGTTGTAAGGCATTTATAAGTGGTTAGTTAATGATGAACTAATCATTTACAGAACATTCATAAATGATAAGCAAGTGATATACTAACATTTTATGTATGTTTTGTTAATTCCGTTACAAGTCATTTACTAGTGATTAGTAAATGATTAATTAATTATTTACGAAACATGACTATGCATTCATAAATGATTAATAAGTGATATATTAATTATTGTATGTATATTTTGTAGATTCAGATGGAAGTCATTTACAATTGATTAGTAAATGATTAACTAATCATATACAAATGTTTAATAAATAATGTATTTTTTGTATGTATGTAGCAATTAGATGGTGCAGAAAGTGCTGTAAATGCCTTGAATA
The DNA here is from genome assembly GCA_022828995.1 of Vimba vimba. NCBI lineage: Eukaryota > Metazoa > Chordata > Actinopteri > Cypriniformes > Leuciscidae > Vimba > Vimba vimba. Next base: position 1,883,582 of record CM040827.1, read on the forward strand.
CATGTACAGATCATTAGTAACATATTTACGAGTGATGAATAGTTTACACTTGCATTAGGGGATGCAGAAAGTGTTGTAAATCATTTATAACACATTCTGCATCCCCTAATCTAAAGTGTAAACTATTCATCACTTGTAAATGTGTTACATATACATTCGTAGATTCAATTCGTTGATCTTATGCCTTTTTGATTCTTGAAGTGGTAATCTGCGAATGATGTGTAACACATTTACAAGTGATGAATAGTTTACACTTTAGATTAGGGGATGCAGAAAGTGTTGTAAATGATTTATTCATGCGTTTACACATCTATAACAGGTGTTGAACACTGTAGTGTGTAGTGTAGTGTAGTGTGTACTGCAGTGTAAGTGCTGACTGGTGAGGGTATAGACAGCTGTATTCTGTAGTGTAGTGTGTAGTGTGCACTGCAGTGTAAGTGCTGACTGGTGAGGATATAGACAGCTGTCTTCTGTAGTGTAGTGTGTAGTGTGCACTGCAGTGTAAGTGCTGACTGGTGAGGGTATAGACAGCTGTATTCTGTAGTGTAGTGTGTAGTGTGCACTGCAGTGTAAGTGCTGACTGGTGAGGGTATAGACAGCTGTCTTCTGTAGTGTAGTGTGTAGTGTGCACTGCAGTGTAAGTGCTGACTGGTGAGGGTATAGACAGCTGTATTCTGTAGTGTGTAGTGTATAGAGGTGGGCGATATATCGTTTAGACGATAATATCCAAATTGTTGTCTGGACGATATGCAAAATTGGGATATCGAATATTTCATAATTTGTACAATCCGACCCCCCAAACATGAAAAGAGCTGAAAGAAGTTAAAGAGAAAACAAATAACGCACACTATAACATTCTAAACAATTATATGTAGCGATTTTTAATACTGTAGGGCAGTAGGCTACTATTCCCGGAAGCAACGAGTGGCCCAGCCCATGGTCCCGTGTCGTCAAAAACGCACGAAATAGTGCGCGCAGAGTATGCGCAAAACCGTTTTGTAAAATGATATAAGAATTATTTTTATTTGATCATATGTCATTTTACAAAAGGACATTTTACAAACCTACGTTTTGCGCATGTGCTCCTGCACGCACTTTTTCAGTCACAACACAGCAATCAGAGGAGGACGTGCTGAAAACTGTAATGCTGTTCTCTTCCTTCATAACTCGTACGGAGAAGGTTTGAGTTGCAGAGGAATTTGTGACTGTTTCACCTGTTCAACCAAATCAAAGTTTAGTAATTAGTAAGTCCGTGCTTTTTCTCTTTTTGTTCTTATGTGCTGAAGGGCCGCTGTGCCTTGGTGAAACGGTGTTTGTACGTGAAGAGCTCTTTTCCAAAACGCCATAAACCTAAAAAGCTGCCTCAAAGAACCAGCAAAAGTAATGATTATTATGAATATGTAAAATATTGCAATAAGACATTTTAATTGTTTATTAATTTCTGTGTCGGCTGCAAAGATGAAGTTTATAGGCTATTGACTCGCGATCTTTGCAGTAGGCTAGTGAACGCACCGGAGAAATGCACATTTATTAGGCTACATAGTTTTCTTTTTCTTTTTATGTATTAAATCCAGAAATTGGTAATGAAAAAAATATTAAAATTAAGATACAATTAATACAAAACGAAATTCGTTTTAAAGAAAGGCTTTGTGCTTTCTGTTTTGAGGTCTCTGTGAAAGTTTGAAAGTATTTTAGTGCCGCTTTCAGAGCGCTCGCGTCCATAATGGAGAACTGTCACGTAATATTGTTTTTTCCTCATAAATGCAAACACGAAAAATAAAAGACAAAATACTTTTTTTAAAAAGACAAACCATCAATTTTTGAAAAAAAAAAAAAAAGATGGATTTATAGCGTTTTGTAAAGAACATTTTTTACTTTGAATTTATCATCAACAATATTGTTGTTTGATTTAATAATCACTGTTGCAGGAGGTGCCTAGTTCCGTTTTTTTTTTTTTTTTGTAAGTGGAAAAATAGGGGCTACCTCAGATTCTGTTTAGTTAGCTCCTTTATTGTTTTTTTTTTTTTTTTCTATAGCCTACAATAATAAGTCAAATGCAGCAAGTCAAAAGACCAACTGGACCTTCTTTGCAAGTTTGCACACATTTCTTTGAAGGATGGCAAAAATATCGTCTGAATATCGATATCGAGATATTGGAAAAAAATATCGAGATATTCATTTTTGTCAATATCTCCCACCCCTAGTAGTGTAGTGTGTAGTGTAGAGTGTAGTGTAGTGTGCACTGCAGTGTAAGTGCTGACTGGTGAGGGTATAAACAGCTGTCTTCTGTAGTGTAGTGTACTGTAGTGTGTAGTGTAGTGTGCACTGCAGTGTAAGTGCTGACTGGTGAGGGTATAAACAGCTGTCTTCTGTAGTGTAGTGTACTGTAGTGTGTAGTGTAGTGTGCACTGCAGTGTAAGTGCTGACTGGTGAGGGTATAGACAGCTGTCTTCTGTAGTGTGTAGTGTAGTGTGCACTGCAGTGTAAGTGCTGACTGGTGAGGGTATAAACAGCTGTCTTCTGTAGTGTAGTGTACTGTAGTGTGTAGTGTAGTGTGCACTGCAGTGTAAGTGCTGACTGGTGAGGGTATAAACAGCTGTCTTCTGTAGTGTAGTGTACTGTAGTGTGTAGTGTAGTGTGCACTGCAGTGTAAGTGCTGACTGGTGAGGGTATAGACAGCTGTCTTCTGTAGTGTGTAGTGTAGTGTGTACTGCAGTGTAAGTGCTGACTGGTGAGGGTATAAACAGCTGTCTTCTGTAGTGTAGTGTACTTTAGTGTGTAGTGTAGTGTGCACTGCAGTGTAAGTGCTGACTGGTGAGGGTAGACAGCTGTCTTCTCTGAAACACATGGAGTCTTTAACCACTGTGCACCTGATGTGAGCAAAACATAAAAAAAAAAAAAGTAACAATTTATTAAACATTTATGAAACGCATAGTCATGTTTTGTAAATGATTAGTTAATCATTAACTAATCAATTGTAAATGACTTGTAACAGAATTTACAAAACATACATAAAATATTAGTTTATCACTTGCTAATCATTTATGAATGTTCTGTAAATGATTAGTTCATCATTAACCAACCACTTATAAATGCCTTACAACTGAACATTATTATAAAGTGTTACCAATACTTGTAATTAAAAAAATAGAAATAATACATTGGCAACTAACTGAAATAAAATAAGTTGTAATAAAATTAGAAAGACTAAAGCTGAGATATAAAAAAACCTGATAAATATTATAAAAGCACAACAAAATTACTCAAATTAAAATGAAAGCAAAATAACTAAATATATTATAGCTCATTCAAAACATTAATACAAAAAACACTCAAAATCAAGAAAAAAAATGCCAAAAGCATATAGTAAAACTACTAAAAATAAAAATATATACGTGTGTGTGTATATTAATTAAAGATAACTATAAATAAAACTATATTAAATACTATAATAGTATATAAATAATACTAAAATAACTGCTCACAATCAAAACGAATAAAAATGCCAAAAGCACATAAATTAACTAAAACTGTAATTAAAATTAAAATGAAGAAAAAATAAAAATAAAGCTTATTCAAAACATTAATAAATACTATAATTGTTTATACATAATACTAAAATAACTGCTCAAAATCAAAACCAGTAAAAATGACAAAAGCACATAAATTTACTATAACTAAAATTAAAAAAATAAAGATGATTCAAAACTATATTAAATACTATAATAGTATATAAATAATTCTAAAATAACAGCTCAAAATCAAAACGAATAAAAATGGCGAAACCTCAGCAAAATTATTACAAATAAAATGAAAATGAAAACACACACACACACACATACATTATATATATATATATATATATTAGGGGTGGCATGGTACATGAAAAAACATCCGAACCGTTCGGTTCGCTTGTCTTGGTTCGGAGTGTGTGTGCGTCGCACGGTTTGACGCATGTGCAATGTAGCCTCGTGCCCGTGCTAATACAATGCTAAATCATAAATCAGATGTATGTAGAATAACATTACGATGTCCAGCAATCGATTTAAATAGTACATTGGGTTTACTTAGACATTTAATGAGATCTACTCCACTATATGTTGTTTTTTCACGTGAATAAATACATAGATCGACTGTCTCACGTATGTACTTCAATGGTCCAGTGGCAGAACTTTTGCCAAGCGTGTCAGAGGTTCTGAGTTCTAATCCGCACTCGTATATATTTTTTTGTTTTTCATCAAAACCGATTATGTTTATCAGTGTTTGTATATCAAGCAGGGACAGATTTGTGTGCATTTTGTTTTGTGATTTCACCAGAACGAATAGAGAGTCTCCTCAACGGATTAAAGCGCGCATCCGAGTGAAGACTGTGTGGCGTGTGCGCGAGCCACAAGAGAACACTGTATCCGCGCCACTGATCGCAGCGGCAACGAGCACTTTGATCACTTGATTAAAAAAAAAACTAATTTCAGCGCTAGATTGCTTCTTATTTAAACAACGAACGAAACGAATACTTAGTTAACTGGATATGCTTTATTTATTTGTATTGGTACATCCGTGCCGCAAGATGCTTCAAAAGTGGTGGGGACAATATCGACCCAGGCAAAAAATGGTGGGGACATGTCCCACCCGCAAATTACGCCTATGATGACGAGACACGAGGAGAAATTGAGAAAGAACTGTCCGACACAGCGCACGCAGCTCTCACTACAGATGGATGGACCTCCAGGGCCACTGAAAGTTTCCTCACGGCGACCGCTCACTATATTACTTCAGAATGGGAAATGAGAAGCTGCGTTTTGCAAACACGCCCCATTTATGAAATAAATGAATTAATAATTAGATAATTAAGCTATATATCATATGCTGAAGCAAATCTTTGGAGTGTTAAAGATTAAAAGAAAAAATAACAACAAGAATTGTACAGAACCGAAAACCATGATATGAACCGAACCATGGGTTTTGTGAACCGTGTCACCCCTAATATATATATATATATATATATATATATATATTAGACTTGTGCCGGTATTCGGTAATGCGATAAATCGCGGTAATGAATATGCACGATATTGTTATCGCGGGCACTTCAAAATACCGTGAAAAATAATAGATCCGAATTTAGATTTTTAGAACGCGCATTATAGTTTATTTTCCATCAACCGCTTAAACAAACACTGCGTATACTGCGCGAAACACGTGCGCACTCTGATGTAAACAATCGCCACGTGTATAAGCATGCGGCCGGTGCGCACTTCTAGTCTAATGTAAACAGTCCTCACATAGAGAAGCAGCATGGTGGAAGGAGGAACGCCGCCGCCTACAGTCTATGGCCGCCGCCGATCTATCCGGATCCATCCCGCTTCTAAAAGCAGAGCTGCCAACTCGACGCATTCAGCGCGAGACTCTTCACACGCTCACGCCACACATCCGTTTTCTCACGCAGAGAAAAATCGCGGAGCAAAGAGGACACGAAGACCGTCAAACAAGACAGAGCAGGTTACTTTTGATATGAAACAGGAGAACAATTGTGTCACAGAACGTTACATTTAAACCATTTAATGACCAGCAGCATGTTAGATGACTAAAACAAATAGATAAAGGGGAGTATTTTGCTGAATATGTGCACTGCACTTTTTTTACATATTTATTACATTTTTACTTGTGTCATTACATAATTGTTATTATAATGAAAACCACATTATATTTGATTTAACTAGTTATTTGTAGCCTTTAATAATACCAGCTGATAGGGCTCTATATGGTTACATAGCATTATGTGAAATATTTTTTTTCATGAGAAAAAAATAACATGTGGGCTATCTACTGTAGCCTTCCTAATATTTATCCAAAATTAGTCAATATTGAATCAATATTTAAATCAAATCCCAAGTATTGAATTGAAATCGTTAAATTTGTGTTAAGCAATACAAACTGTAGCCTACCAAACAGTCATTGTACCATGTTATCACTAAACTTAATAAAATTCAGTTTAGTTAACAAATGTTTTGACAATCACAATTACACCTTGTGATGCCTTGTGATTAAAATATCGTGATAATACCGTATACCGTGATAAAAGATCACTCAATTAATCGCAGCATGAAAATGTGATACCGGCACATGCCTAATATATATATATATATATACAGTACCAGTCAAAAGTTTGGAAACGTTACTATTTTTAATGTTTCTGAAAGAAGTCTCTTATGCTCATCAAGCCTGCAGTTAAAAAAACAAACAAAAAAAAAAACAGTAATATTATGAAATATTATTACAATTTAAAATAATGGTTCTCTTTTTTAATATATTTTAAAATGTAATTTATTTTTGTGATGCAAAGCTGAATTTTCTTCAGCAAGTACTCCAGTCTTTGGTGTCTTATGATCCTTCAGAAATCATTCTAATATGATGATTTGATACTCAGTTATTATCAGGGCCGGCCCTGACCAATTTGCTGCCCTAGGCAAGATTTTACCTGGCGCCCCATGCATCACAGCCCATTTCACCCTGTCATTGTGTTCATGATTTAGCATATATATATATATATATATATATATATACACACACACACACACACACACACACACACACACACACACATTACAGCAGAACTGTTTCCAACACTCATAATAAAACATCATATTAGAATGATTTCTAAAGGATCATGTGATAGACCGGATGTCACATGTGACACTGAAGTAAGTAACTGAGTAATGATGCTGAAAATTCAGCTTTGCATCACAGAAATAAATGATAATTTAAAGTATAATAAATTGAAAACAAATTATTTTAAATTGTAATAACATATCACAATATTACATTTTTTTCTGTATTTTTTATTAAATAAATGCGTGCTTGATGAGTAGAAGAAACTTCTTTCAAAAACATTAAAAATAGTAATGTTTCCAAACTTTTGGCCTGTACTGTATCCCCCCAAAACTGCACAACTGTAGAGTAAAACATTAATAAAAAAGTGATAATAAAAAATGCGTCTTAAAACTGACATGATTGTTACAAAATCACAGTCTGGGGACTCAAACTTAATGTTAGCAGTTGTTCTGAGTTCTAAGGTAAAAATAACTGCCATGAAATTATAGTATCTTACTCCTATGCAATAAATTGTTCATTCACTACATGACTTTACCTCTGTCTTTATCCTCTTCTCTTCGGCACTGTATCTATCGCAGACTATGCTCATTTATAATGTGTCATGTAAATTCGGCCTTCCGTCACAATCAGGAAACTTTCACCGTGTCTAGAACTGGCGCGAGCTTCAAGGCCCGTTTCTACGAGCTGTGTGTTAACAAAAGCAATGCTGTCTACATTGGATGCGGCGTCGGGCACGCTACACAACAAATTACCAACAACTGATCCCGCACGCGCTCTGTTTCTGACGCACTTCATGCACTCGATGGGCAGGGGAAGATTGAAGAGCCGGACTTTTTTTTTTTTTTTTTTGCTTTATTTGGTAGTATTTCGAATTAATGGTTTTAAAATAGTAGCCTAGCCTATTATAAAAAAAAAATATATATATATATGTAAAAAAAAATTCACTCGTTCACACATTCTGGCGCCCCTATGGATGAGTGGCGCCCTTAGCATTTGCCTATACCGCCTATGCCGCGGGCCGGCCCTGGTTATTATCAATGATGGAAACAGTTGTGCTGTTTAATATATTTTTTTGGAATACTTTTTTCAGGATTCATTGATGAGTAAAACGTTAACAGCATTTATTCATAAAAACAGCATTTATTCAAAATAAAAACATTTCTAACAATATAAATCGTTACCATCACCTTTTATCAATTTAACGCATCCTTGTTGAATTAAAGTACTAATTTCTTAAAAAAAAAATAGTTATTGTTCCCAAACCTTTGAACGGTAGTGTATATTGTTACAAAAGATTTCTATTCTAAATAAATACAGTTCTTTTTAACTTTTTATTCATCAAATAATCCTGAAAAAAGTATCTCAGGTTATAAAAAAAATATTAAGCAGCACAACTGTTTCCAACATTGATCATAAATCATCATATTAGAATGATTTCTGAAGGATCATAAGACACCAAAGACTGGAGTACTTGCTGATGAAAATTCAGCTTTGCATCACAAAAATAAATTACATTTTAAAGTATATTAAAAAAGAGAACCATTATTTTAAATTTTAATAATATTTCATAATATTACTGTTTTTTTTTTGTTTTTTTTTTAACTGCAGGCTTGATGAGCATAAGAGACTTCTTTCAAAAACATTAAAAATAGTAACGTTTCCAAACTTTTGACTGGTACTGTATATATATATATATATATATATATATATATATATATATATATATAAATTAAAGCCAATTCAAAACTGTAATAGTATATAAATAATACTACCCGAATACTCAAAATCCAGTTCCGCCTTTGATAAGCTCCGCCCCCATTGGTTACTGTTGCTAAGTGAGAAAAGCTTCACAGAATGCTCATTAACACAGGAGTATTTTGGAACCTTTATTCTGAAAAAGGAAAGAATTGGTTTCACATAGTTTGTAATGGCTTTAGCTCCACCCACTTCCTCACTCGTATGTTGGTCCATTATGGTGACACACACACACTGTATTGATCAGTTGTCATGCAACTACAGCAGTGCAGTTCACAATGCGAAGCACCCTTATCTCACCGTCCCGTTAAAGCTTTTTTATTCTCAGAAATTAAACAAACCCACCCCACCTTACAATTGTCAGTAGGTCTATATGAATACATATTGCATAGGATTATAGCCATGCTGTACAAGAATCATCTCTTCTTCTAAAAAGAAACGACATTTAAAAAAAAAAAAAAAAAGATATATTATTTTTCTTTTTTACAGATGCTATCGTAATATTTGAACACTTACGGCACCACATGTACAAGACGTCTAAATAACTCTAGAAAATAAATGTTTTACATGTATCCATTTCATTTAATACAATATCAGCTTTTTTTTAAGATTAAATACTGTTCTGCCACTCACAAAGGTTCTTGCATTCTAGTTTAAGACAAAACACCTCCTTTTAGTATTGGATGATAAACTGTACAAAGATCTCGATGATTCCTTACTTTTTTATCCATTTAAATTTCTTTAAAAACACACACACACACACACTCACTCTGATATGCTCTCTCTCTCTCACACACACACACACACACATAGGTTATTCATTTGGATGCAACGCCATTTAAAGTAACAATAGAAAAACGATATCTGAATCTTATTAGATTATGTTATTGCATGCATTCGAGACGACATGTAGATATGAAAAAGAATTAGTGCAGCAGGAGGGCATGATAAAAGAAAGAAATGCAACGTTAACAGCACATGTAGTAAAATCATCATCACCTTCATGATTCAGTCAGCGTCCACATTCACACACACATCATGAGCCTGGATAAGGCAAACTTAAGACAGTCTTTATTGTTCGTTTGTGCCAGTGTAATGCTGTCATTATTGTTGTTTTCTTCACCGCGTAAGGAAGGTTGTGCGTCGCTGAAGATCGCCAGGATCCCTCCGGATGGTCAGGATATGCAGTTGGTCATCTGGGAATCAAGAAGGGATTTACTCAACTAAAGGGAACATTTGCATGCCGGTTTGTAACTCAGAATGAATTGTAATGCGTAAAACCTTCAGCGCTTTTCAACGTTGGTCCGTCGTCGGCTCAGTTTGTGTTCCGCTGTCGTACGTTTTTCTCTTTGTGGTTGTTCGTAGAGTTCGTTTTTCTGGATGACGGATGTATACGGTTCACAATCAATACATGCATTAGTCGCACAAGTGTTAATAAATAAATGAATGTTCATAAATTGTGTTCTTACATTGGTGCAGCTGGTTCATCATCTTCATCAGGGTCGAAGAACATGTAAGAAAAAAGACATTAATCACAAATGGAACAAAAATGAGATGATAAACATGCTTGTTTTTCAGTTATTTCACTTTAAATGGTTGTTGTAAAATGCAACAGCGGGAGAATAATTGTTTTGAATTAGTTATATTATTGAGACCGAATGTGCTGATCATGCTGTCATGTTTTATTTTCTGTCTGGGCTCATTGTGTCACATTTTAAGTAGAAACACATAATTGGTTTTTGGGAGAATGCTTGGAAATGTTCCCAGGATCTCTTTAGTGAAGATATTATCTGGGTTCCCAAGGTCAGCAAAAAACTGGAAATAGCTACACAATGTAAAACTGTGAGTGCAATTTCATATTAAAAAAAATAAATTAAAAAAAGGGCAACACTTTACAAGAAGGTTCCATTAGTTGATGCATTATCTAACAGATTAATAAATCATGTGACAAATGTATTTCTTGTTATAGTTACCAAAAACAAGGTTCAAGCGCTTTAAGGCCTTTAAGTGGAATTATACGATAATCTCTAAATTAGAGATGAAAAAGACCATTTTCTACAATTTCAGGTCATTTACCATCATGGAAATGTTGTTTTTGAAACCTTTATGACAGCTATGGCGCCACCTATGGTCTGATCTCCATAAAAGTTTGCGTGCTTGTTTACAATCATATGTCGCATGTGCTCACCTAATTTCGTGTAGTTCTGGAATCATTTAGGAATCGCAGGATTTTTATTTTTTTTGGCCACGCCCATTTTTATAGCTATCCAATGGGGAGACATTTTCTATTTTTTTTTTTTTTGTGGATAATTATTGACCTAGAGTGTCCAGAAAATATTCCTGCACTGGTTTTATTGAAGTTGAGCAAAATACCTAGGAATATTTAGGCTAACACTAACACATAAACAACATTAAAAGCTTGATTTCCACACAGGGGGACTTTAACCTTGAAACAAAAACTGCTTTACATGAAAATATGATATGCACAATTGTGCATTACAGATAGACTTGTCATATATCATTGAAAAGGTTTCAACTAGCAGAATACAACGATCATATTTGTTTTAATTAGAGACCAAACTATACCAAGTATTTGTATGAAAAACATGCACATGTAAACAGCATGTTCATGAACTGATACAACTAATTTTAGTAATATATTAGAAAATGTTGAAATTAACGTTAGCTATGATTAATAAATGCTTTAAACGTATTCATGTTATCTAATGCAAAAAAATTGGAACCATGTTGTAAAGTGTTACCAAATAATCCTTATCCATTAATCATAAACCCCAGCACCAGACTCAGGTCTCGAGATGTTTAGAGAGCGGGTTATTGCTGATGCAGAAAGGTTGTTCAGTTAGAGGTCACGAGTCTCTCCACAGACAGATGGGTAGTTCTGGTTAGTTTATGCATGTCACATGCGCCCACAGACCGCAGCATTCACAGCGCCGGACAACAGGCAGGTTATGACAGGACAATGTGAGTTAAAAACCTCATCCTTTTAAATACACAACCATCAGATTAACACAGCACAAAAATAAGCCATCTGTTTTTTTCCTCACTACATATAACAGATAAAACCCAGACAGCAACTTAGTGTCGGGTCAGATCCGGGCCACATCCGGCACATGTGTGGATTCAACGTTTACCGGATGTGGGCCGACACTATGTTGCTTGTCTGGGAACAAATAGGGGCTTTCGCACCGGAGGAACCTTTTCATAGTTCCTAGAACTATTGGCGGAAGTTCCCGGATTTTTCCGTGTTCGCATCGCAGGAACTAGGAATGATTTTAGTTCTAGGAACTCTTTTTGGAGGAACTAATTTACTCCTACATCAGAGTCGGTCTAAACCAGCACTATAGGAGCTATCCGTGCTGTTAGTTGTACACCGATTGTGTAGTGTATGCCTATATATTTACTCCACAAATTAAAGCTGCAGTCCGTAAGTTTTACTCTTTGTCGCCATCTCTGTTCGAAATCTGCAATTGCAGTTATTTGCGGAATTATCTACTTTACGTGGGTTGTGCACTAAGGGGAAAAAGGGGATTGTAAACAACTAAGGGGAAAAAAGCATTGCAGTAAATCACGCTGATTAAATCTAACGATCGCTTATCATATCACATCAAATCGTGCAAATTATACTTTGTTCTCAAATTGTTAATGTTAACAACATCAGCATTGCGTGACTACATTTAATTCCCTTCCGATATTTATCCTTGTTTTCGCATGGGCCGATTGCAGTCTCTCTTTTTCTCCGAAGTCCGAAGTCTTTCGCGTTTTACAACGGGTGAATCTCCAGTTGGTGATTGTCGTTTGAACCTTTCTGGATCCGCCATCGATTTGATCAGTGTAATTATATCAAGTGCTGTGAGAAAAGGCTATAAATGTCCAGCATCCTCACACTCACAGCCGACTAGCCGAGACTCTCCAGATGTGACGTAATGACGCAAAGACATGCTCGAATTTCCCGCGGAAATCCACTAGTACCACTAATATTAACATTATTACAAGCTTGCCGTTATGTACTTGCTCAAATTTATTTTGGATCATTTTTAACCCAAAAAAGTTACGGACTGCAGCTTCAACTCTACTAACACTGAAACAGTGATAGATGGGCCTCTTAACCTTTACACTGGGGAGAAAATCCAACCCAACTTACAGGGAACCAACAGAATGATCATGTATTTCTGCTCAGCAACACTGGACATACGCTAATAACTCTTCATATACTGTCTACTTTCTGTGTATAACAGTTCTATCTAATAACGTATTAGACAGGACTGTTAGACCGATCGTAAACTAATGAACACGGAGAATGCGAGCGGTGTGTCGTTCTCAGCGCCGTCAAAATAAAAGTCACAGCAACAAGCTCATGTCTTGCGTCACTTCAGAGTTCATACTGGCGGTGCGAATGCCTATGGGAACTATAGACCTTATTCACAGCAGTGCCATCTTTGATTTTTAATGGGAATGAAAGCGAGGCTGTGAGGGACAGACATGCATCTCTTCAATGGGCTGTACTGTTATTTAATGTGTTTTTGGATTGTTCTGCTCATGAAATACTGGAAAAAATATCTTTTCAGTTGACAAAAAACTCCCGACAATATAAGCCGTGGAAAATTGTAAGTAATCTAGCTTTTTACAGCGGATGCCATTGGAAACACGACAAGTCTATCGCTCACAGCATCATGGCGCTGCTTTGAATAAGGTCTATTAGTTCTCGTGGGCTAGTGCCTTGAACTACCCGTTGCGAAAGCCCCTAATGTGACAGAACTTTAACTTTATGCAAATGTGGCTGTTATGACACTGATGCACATGTGATCAGTCTTCTCTCTGGTACTGTGATCAGTGCAGGCAAGATGGAGGAGTTAAAGGTGCTGTAAGCAACGTCTTTTAGGAGTACCACACATTAATGTCACTACTACCCGAGAGACTTCACTGTAATAGGTGCCATGAGGAATCGCATCTGTCTCTGACTGCACTTTAGATATACAAAGACAGTGCACTCACATTACAATGAATGGTAGAAAGTGCAATGCACAATAGAGGGTTTGAATTAACGTCACTTTCCCGCAGGAAAACGGGACTGAGTGGCAGAAGAGCTGCTGCGTGACTGGATTTAATAGGGGAAAACGCCAGTAAAACGAACAATTATCAGTTTAAACTAAAGATTGGACTCGATATATTGTTCCTTACAACTTACCAGAGATCCAGTGATCATGGATATTGACATGCAGCAGGAATCGTGTTTCCTCACTTTATATGAGCCTGATTTCCACGCCGGGGAAATACATAAAGCAAATTTGCCTGTGAACGCTTTATATAAACACAATATAGGTGTAAATCCATGTGATCACTCATATCAATGTTATAAAGATCATGATATTCACCTAGTTTTTGTCAGTGTTTATTTAAAAACGTCCAATTATGCAGAATATACGCTGGTAAATATTTAATTGATGAGTTGTCAATACAATATCTAACAATACAATATATAGTGTGTGATTTTACCCCATAATTCAGCATATTGACAAAATGAAAACTGCAAATCCAGCTTTCTCTGCCTGGATCCAGTTGTTTCTGAATCGCAGCGATTCATTTGCTTCAAAATCCTCAGATTTCTTGTCAAATCTAGTTGTACAGTCGATCTCAAAGCTCTTTCCCGTTTTAGATGTGTTTTGAGTGTTCTTTTGCAGTGTTCACGCTGAAAACTTCTTGCCACTCAGTGTTACTCCGGCCGACGGTGACGTCATGCGCATACACTCTATATGGCAGAATAAGTCCCGCCTTCTAAATTAAAGAGCCAATCAGCAGCTGGTAAAGTCATTGCAGCTGCTTGTACACTGTAAAAAATGATCGTTGTTTTAACTTAAAAAAGTAAGTTGCCTGGTTGCCTTACAATTTTTAGTTCATTGAAATAAATTTGAGCTAATGCAATGAAGGAAATTGGTTCAATTAATAGAAACTCAAAATGTTATGTTATCTGAACCACATTAATTATCTAAGTTGATTTGACAAAAGATAAAAAGTTATAACAAATCATGAATTTTTTTTTTTTTACAGTGTAGAAGCTCCGGATAGTTCTGAGACGCGAGCTTCGGACTCTGGAGAGTTTGATGTTTGATGTTTCCCCATTCAGAAAGAGCTGCGCTCGCATGACTAAAATAGTCGCCCGAGAGGCGTTTCAAAGATGGCCGCCGAGTGAAATGACTCGGCCAAGTTTTTTTTAGCCAATCAGAAACATTCTCCGACTGTCAATCATTTAGCATACGTTCAGGGTTACTGCCATCAGTTTGGCCAACGCGTTTTAGAAAAGCAGAACATCTGGATAAAAGCAAAATTGCTTACAACACCTTTAATTGGAAATGTCAATTAATATTCATCTTGCTCATAATATAAAGCCTTATATACAGCTGCTTATATACTGTACATGGTGCAGAAACCATTTTCCCTTAGAAACTAGTACATTTTACAAATAATTACAAAGAAACAGCAAGTAAAATTTAATCAAAAGCTTCATTTTGAAGTAGAAAGACTTCAAATATACATTATATTTTAAAGTGCGCTTCCTTTCTATTACAGTATGCACATTTTTAGTAGCAGGATCTTATATATTTATTTATTTATTTACCTGTAATACATCACATTTGTGGTCAGATTATTTTTTTTAACTATAGCCACCGTTGTGCAGCTCGCTAATAATGTTTAATTACTAGTCGGGATAAAACAAAGCTTAAAACAAATGTTCATGTCTCTCGTGTCAGTCTAAAGGTGTAGAGGACGGCGATGTTGAAAATATGAAATCCTGGCACGAGGATTTCAGCTGTAATGTGCGTCATAGCATTATGTCCTCATCTCGGATTCTGTTGATAAGACTGTGGGCAGATATAATCTACCTTAATCTAGCGCACCCTCCCATTACTCTCTCTCTCCTGGGGACAAATCCTCCCCAAACATCACAACAGAACACGCTGTTCATGCACGCACACCTCCTCTCCTTACTCAGTGTTCTGCATGCGTTTAGCTGTAAAATAAGAGTCTGTTCAGCGAATCATCCAGAGCAGAACAAACGCATGCAAGATAATATGGTTAAAAACTCTCTATTTTGATCCACATGTTATTATGATGATTAGTTTATTCATATTATAACCAGGTCATGTGATGACTTGCAGTAAAGATGCCAGGGTGAATCTCATGAACATAAAAAGCGCATAAAAAAATTGATTTGCATTGTGACATTATTTTCATAACAATTGGATACTCCACGATTCTAATTCCTGCAATGCAATGCAATATATATATTTTTTTGTAATTTAAATAACTATATATCATCTATACATAAACGTTGACGCATGGTTTGTCTTAAAGCATATTAAAAACAACATATAAATAACATTAAAAGCTTGATTTTCACCACAGTGGGACTTTAAGATGAAAATAAAACACTGTATTGCTGTAATAGTATTTACAGTAATACAATAAGGGGGTTAAAATAATGTCATAATGCAAAAAAGGTGAAGTAGTTACATTGTACTTACTCAAATAAGTATGAACTACATGTACTTACTACACAGTTAGGGTTAGTTGCTTGTAATTATACATAATTTACTGTTACTATAGTAATTACATGTAGTAACATTTAATTTGCACCTTAAAATAAAAGTGTCACCAAAAAAAATCTTAATTGGCCTAATTTTTTTCTTTTAATATGACGGTGAAATATGACCCGGACGTGTTTTGATGAGATTCATCCATCAAGTTTTGTGACTATATTGCTATATTCCAGAGGCTAAAACAAACTGAGCTGCACAATCAGATTAATGGACTAAAAATGTTGCAATGAAAGCCCATTACGAACCATAAACTTAACAGTAGAGAATCCAATCACAATGAATTGAACACCGTTGATGACACAAACAAATTTGTAATTTCAATTGATAATTAAATAAGCACGCGTTGTGACATCACAGCCTGAATGAGGAGGAAACAGAGAAGCAGAAATGCCTAAAGACATGCACATTCTCAAACTTACCAACAATAAAGAATACGAGGCCACATGGAGAAGGAAAAAACAAAGTTTCATCCATTATTTACTTGAATTAAACACTTTCATTCAGTTTGATTGAGCATCAGAGATATTAAATGGGAGTATAATTGAATATGAACACGCAAAACCCCCTGAAACGGTCCTGTTTGTCGGCCTACGAACAGCACCAGCACTGGATTAGCATTCAGAAAAGTGTTCATCAGTGCACAACTACATGCCAACAACATTCACAGCAAATAGACTTCACAATCTATCGTTATTTGCTAATATTTGTATACCGTTTATACATGAACGGCTGCAACACCAGCCGAAACAATGATTAAATAGCTATTTGACTATTGGTTTACACATATTTTGATGAAAAATCATGAAATCATGCACGGATTAATCGCTCATAAGACCAGGAATGTTTATGTAGAGTGAATATTGACTTCTAATACGTTCTTTCTTTTCCATTGCTATTGCAGCAGAGTTTGTACAGAGTTTTGTCTATTTTATCACAATAATGACTTAAAATGATCTTTTAGGGGTAATTTCTCAGCCGAATTTAATGTGTGAATAATTAATCGGCACATCATGTAATTAGATTATGGGCCTTAATTTAAGGATCTAAGCGCATGGTCTAAAGCTCATGGCGCAAGTTCACTTAGGGCGTCTCAATCCACTTTTGCTAGTTTAACGACGGGAGAAATGGTCGGTGCTCCCGGTGCATCATGGTCTGAAAGAGTCGTCTCTATTCTCTTAATGAGTAATGGGTGTGTTTTGGGATTTACGTGCGTTTAACCAATCAGAGTCTCATCTCCCATTCCCTTTAAATGCCAGTTGCACTCGCGCCATGGCGGATTCGCTATTTACATGACGGAATTTGATAGTGGAAAGACCGAACGCAAACGGATTCCACCATATCTTTATGTACACAATAATACTCTTTTACATTGTAATCCTTTTATTTAAATATTTGGCATGTTTATGTGCTGCTGTGCGTCCCTGTGTGTGTAATAAGCAGAGTGTACGCGCATTGTGGACTCGCCTATAGGCGAACATTACTAACGCGCTCTTTAAATAACAAAAAAAATATATTGCACCATTGACTTTAGACCAGGTTTCAGTTGGTCAATGGCTCAGTCTATTTCAGTTGCTCAAAATAGCAACAGTCCAATAATGCGCCTGAACACACCTCGTTCTCAGACCAGCAGCCCATGGGAGCACAAATGCATTTGCTATTTAACCAACGCGGTGCAGGACGTGAAAATGAAAACTGCGTCGGGCTGAAACTAGCAAAAAACACTTGCGTTGCGCTTGGCGCTGCATTGCGCCGGGTGTAAGATAGGGCCTTAAAAATGTTAATCGCTTGACAGCCCTAATATATATATATATATTGTATACACTTGTTTTGTATTTTAAATAACATATATATACATAAAACAATATACATTATTTAAATTACATCATGGTGGTATTTGTTGTAGTACCCATTAATATGCAAATTTCATCCATTATTTACTATTGTTTTACACATATATTGGTGAAAAATCATGAAACCATGCACGGATTAATCGCTCATAAGACCAGGAATGTACATCGGAAAATCCCAGTGCATCCCGTGCAATTCACTGCTAAACATGTAAACAAACATTTACTGGTTGGATGCTGGATCTGATAAACACTGCAATGACACAAAATAATACAGACGTATCTGGAGTTCTAGCTCGAGTACAATAGTTTCACTGAGAGAGTATGTCATGTGTTGTCAGTCAGTAGAACGAGGTGCATCTCGCAGCAGATTTTAAAGGGTAGCGTCGGACCCCCCGGCTCTGAGAGACCCTTCTGTGGTTCTGCAAAGGTCAGATTAGCATGAAGCTGCCGTGTGCCTGACTGCATCCCTTTAGAGACCGGCACACTCACGGACAAAACATGTCCAGAACGGAGCCTGTCTCCTGCTCTTTATTACTGAATACTTATAAAGTCTTACCAATATATTACATAAAATAAGTGCATTGCAATAATGATATTTTACTGTAAAATTACGTCTTATTTTCTTCATTTTCAAACGGTATACCATCAAGCTTTTATTTTTGATGGGCTGAAGCATGACAGAATCAGGGCATATATATATATATATATATATATATATATATATATATATATATATATATGTTTATAGCAAATAAAATCAATATTGCAATATGGCTCAGTGCGATTGTCAAATTCGTTCATTATGTTGCATGTTCATTCACGCGTGTTAATAATAATAATAATAATACAACCAGTAATGCATTTCTTTAATAGCCGGCAACCCGTCAAAATAAAAGCTTGATGGTATGCCTTTTGAAAGTGAAGAAATTAAGATGTAATTTTACAGTGAAATCAAATTAATTTTATTTCTCGATTTACAGAAAAATAGCATTATTGCAATATACCACTAATTTTATTTAATATATTGATAACACTTTATAAGTATACAGTAATAAATACATTTGCAAACTATTATAGTTAATTCATAGTTTATATATTGTAGTCTCTACATTGTTAATATATTAATAGGCTATATACAAATCGTGAGTTCTTAGATCATGTTTTATTATGCTTTGTTTACAACTTAACTAAAAGTTCTCACTTTAGATTAGGTCACATAAAATCACATAAAATCTCAATAATTAAGTGCTTTAAACCATCCTTTATTGGACATTAATTGCATTATATGATATGTTTATAATAGTGCCTTTATTGGACATTAATTGCATTAGTATTATATATTTATAATAGTGCCTTTATTGGACATTAATTGCATTATATTATATATTTATAATACTGCCTTTATTGGACATTAATTGCATTAGTATCATATATTTATAATAGTGCCTGTATTGGACATTAATTGCATTATATGATATATTTATAATAGTGCCTGTATTGGACATTAATTGCATTATATTATATATTTATAATAGTGCCTTTATTGGACATTAATTGCATTAGTATCATATATTTATAATAGTGCCTTTATTGGACATTAATTGCATTAGTATCATATATTTATAATAGTGCCTTTATTGGACATTAATTGCATTAGTATCATATATTTATAATAGTGCCTGTATTGGACATTAATTGCATTAGTATCATATATTTATAATAGTGCCTTTATTGGACATTAATTGCATTAGTATCATATATTTATAATAGTGCCTGTATTGGACATTAATTGCATTATATTATATATTTATAATACTGCCTTTATTGGACATTAATTGCATTAGTATCATATATTTATAATAGTGCCTGTATTGGAAATGAATTGCATTAGTATTATATATTTATAATAGTGCCTTTATTGAACATTAATTGCATTAGTATTAAATGTAGTATTATACTGTCTTTATGTTGTTTCTCTATTGGAGATTAACCATGAAATTATTACATTATAAAATGTATTAAAAACGAATAAGTGTTTTAAATCACAATTAATCACAGAATAAATTTGATTAATCTAGTTAATTTTTTAATCGATTGACAGCACTATTTTATAAATACATTAAGCATATATTGATATTTCATATATGATCCCTTAACCTTATCCCCAAAACTAAACATAACCACTCAACTGAAAAGAGATTAAAAAATAAAATAAATAAAAAAGCTGCATATAACCCAAATATGAACGGCCATATTTTTCAAGTTTTTCCCAAATCGTTCTGGCATAAAAGGATTTTGTGCTTCAGGTCTTCAGACTTTACAATTTCAGCTCTTTTTTTTTTTTTTCTATGGAGATGATCTCACAAACCACCCTAAATCATTCCAGAATGATTCATTCTTTCACTCATCTGGTGAAACTCCCTGTGTGCAATATATATATATATATAGCAGAAAATCTAAATAATGCACAGCCCTAGACAGAATGAAGTAAAAAAAAAAAAAAAGAAGAAACGCAACCTTCAAATGTTCTTGCATCCAAATATCGTGTAACTGTACAATATTAACATTTCTGTTTCTCTCATTGAGAGAGAGTGTCATGTGCAGCTGTTGACAGGATCAATTATTCATTAACTTTAAGAGTGTACAAATGTGAAGCAGCTCCAGTGTTGTGATTTGTCTTTCTAGTGGAGGATCGGGTCTCAGATTAAAACGTGGTCAAGCATAGAGGTCAGTGTTTCCCAGTGGGTCTCTCTGACTCAACGCTCATGAATATTCACTTGTGCATCTACGCTAAGAGCCCGGGCCGTAAATGACCCACTAACAGCCTGTTCAGAATATATTATTGATGGCAGATTCAGTGTTTCGAAACAGCCTGCATGGATTATTCTAAAGGTTCACTAAATATGTTTGTGTGGAACATGGCAGAGTTGCACAAATAATCAAATATATAAGATTGCAGTGACTGCCACTGCAATTCAGTCGTTGTGAAAGAGTTAAAGTCCCCCTGTGGTGTAAATACAGCTTTTAATGTTGTTTATGTGTCTATGTGGTGTTTTTAATACGCTTTAAGACAAACCATGTGTAAATTCATAAGTCGACACCATTGCTGAGTATTTTCTCCTTAAAACTGCAGTGAACCAAAGACTCAAAAACACGCTTTGAAATCGCTGGTGTTTCTGACGTCACAAACTACCTTGTAACCAATCAGATCAACGTGTGATCGTCAACCAGTGGATCTCTGAGCTGAGTGAGTGAGTGGAGGCGGGGCTCATTTGCATATTCATAGCACCACGCATACTAAATGAGGCAAGGGTGTCGAGTTACATTCAAGATATTTTAGGCATGAAGATGTTTTTTTTGGAGGAAAAAAAATGAAATATGTCATTTTGGTGATTAAAGATGAGTTTTAAGGGATACAATTGTTGACTACAGGGGGACTTTAACTGAAAATCAGATTAAAAAAATACATTGAACCATTGAGTTTTAGGACTTGTTTCTGCAGCTTAAATTTCCAAAGTCTAAAGTACTTCTCAAAAGCACTGAACGAATCAATGAAATCAGAACCAGAACTGTTAAAATTCCTGATGTTGCTCATGTGCCAATCACAAATGAAAGGAAAATATATTAAAACACTCGCCTGTGAAACCGACCGTTTAAAACCCTCTTATCTTTATGCACAGGATCAATTAAGTATCTTTGATTGGCTATTGCATTCATGTGCTCAACAGAGCCGTCTCTGATTGGTTAAAGTGCTGAAAGTGCTGCATGTTGAAAATAGAAAATGTGGATGCAACTGAAGAAGACATAAATACTTAAAGTCCCCTTTAGTCAATAATTGTATCCCTTAAAACTCATCTTTGATCACCAAAATGACATATTTAAACGTTTTTTCCTTGAAAAAAATTATTTGTGCCTTAAAATATCTTGAATGTAACTCGACACCCTTGCCTCATTAAGTATACGCGGTTCTATGAATATGCAAATGAGCCCCGCCTCCACTCACTCACTCAGCTCAGAGATCCACTGGTTGACGATCACACGTTGATCTGATTGGTTACAAGGTAGTTTGTGACGTCAGAAACACCAGCGATTTCAAAGCGTGTTTTTGAGACTGTCTTTGGTTCACTGCAGTTTTAAGGAGAAAATACTCAGCAATGGAGTCGACTTATGAATTTACACATGGTTTGTCTTAAAGCATATTAAAAACACCACAAAGACACATAAACAACATTAAAAGCTTGATTTTCACCACCAGGAGACCTGAAATAAGCTCTGTGTTGAACACAAGCTCAAGATATTTTATTCTACAACATTAAATCCAACTATTCAAACTCAAACTCGCCACCTTGTAGATTTTAAATTAAGATTAAAAGAGTTTACGAAGTTTAGTGGTGAACCTTGAAGTCATGTGACCGTGGTGTAGTTTGTTTACTTTAGCTTTTTACTTCTGAGGCTTCAGAAAAGTCATGTTCATTATCCTGAGGAACAAAACATGTAGGAATCATCAACTTTTGTTGATCACAGAGCCTTATTTTCTGCCATAATTCAAACGGCAATGGAAAAATGTATGAAATGAGATGGAAAAACTTGTGAAAATACGTCATCACTGCAGCGCTCTATTTTTACTGCCTTTAAAAGCAGTCTATTTTAGATGTGTAGCTTCATTATGAATATGGCATACAGCTGCCTCACATAAAATAAGTGTTTTATGTCACTGAAATCAAGGAAAATCAGCAAGTATAAAGCAGACATAATTGTGCAGCCAAGAACAACATATGTGACCCTGGACCACAAAACCACTCAAAAGGGTCAGTTTTTTGAAATTGAGATTTATACATCATCTGAAAGCTGAATAAATAAGCTTTCCACTGATGTATGGTTTGTTAGGATAGGACAATATTTGTAAATCTGGAATCTGAGGGTGCAAAAAAATCAAAGCATTCAGAAAATCTCCTTTAAAGCTACACTGTGTAACTTTTTAAGTTGATTCTTAGCAAAAAACACTTTGTTCTATCAAAAGTATATGTGCTCATTCATGTGTAATTACTTCTACCAACTAATAAAGTATTCTCGTAAGCGTAAAATCTGCCATTTATAATACATACGAGCGACTCGCTCGAATAGCGGCAGCCATGTTGCGCCTCCATCTTGAAAATACATTAGCCAAAGAGGGACATACCTGGAAATTCAAGCTTCGCCTTTCGCGTTTTACACTCAGTGACACCGTGACGAATGCGAGGGGGAGATTACTCGCGACTGCCGGCAGATTTGAAGGATTGCTGAAGATGGAGGATCACGCCTATTCTCGAGGACATGTAGCAGAGTCGCCAAGGAAGCGAAAGAGAGAATTAAAATGTCAACGCGACAGGCAAATCAGCAAGACCAAAGTCAATACTGGAGTAACTTTTCCCAGATGGAAAGAGCTCATGAGGAGCAAAGATTTTAAAACGGACGCCGAAGTTGCCTGCTTTCTTCTCGACAGGTAATTCAGCCTATTTGTGTAAATTTGAAGTTTTATAGTTGCTTGTCTAACCATAGCATGGTTGTGCATAACGCCAGAACGACCTCTAGTATAACTTGCGTTACTTTTCCTTGCGTCAATGGTGAAAAAGTATTGTTTACCTTGTAACATAAATCTGTGCTGCGACGGTGATGAATAGATCTAACCTCATCACTTGAAGGAACACTCATGGACAAAGTCGAACTGGAAGCCATGTTAATCTTGGAATAATACGGCCACCGTAGGAGTTAAAACCAGGGGGGCAGCGTTTCATATTATTTTGAAGCTTCCCCGGGTGCCGCCATTGGCTAGCGGACCCCCACCTGCTGTTAGCATCCCATTGACTCCCATTCATTTTGGCGTCACTTTGACAGCGAATATCTTTACATCTGAGGCGTTTAAAGACTCCTTTTGTCCATTATTTATTTCTAAAGAAACACGAAAATGTATAAAAGGCTCCATTACCTTGTATCTTACGTTATGGCCCTGTTATGGCAGTTTTTGTAAAAATAGGCTAACGTTTGCGTCATAACCACACGACTCTCTGTCGCACAGTAGAGAGATTACCGTATGGACAGGAGGAGAAGCTCGGGGGCAATCGGGAGGACGTGGAGGCAAAGTGACAAAATAATTAATCAGAATACCTAGCAAAAGTTGCTCCTGCTCCAGCTCATGGACATCTCCTACTCACACTCTCCGTCTCTGCAAGTTTCGGAAGGGAATGATTCAGATTTCTCTTGGCACAGCTACTAGAAGACAGACGGGTTGCTCACGTCACATCTACGTCGTCAAGCTCAGTTTGAGTCTGCGCAGTCGCTCGACCCCCAGGAAGTTAGAGCTTCTACTTGACTTCACTTGTCTCCGTTGAATCCAATGGGGTCGCTGTGTCCAGTTTATATACTGTCTATGGTTAAAACGCCCTCGGAATTGAAAGGAACAGAAACTAATATTCACTGGGTAGTCATATACAATTTCACCGATAGATGGGGGAAAATATCACACAGTGTAGCTTTAAAGTTGTGCATTTATGTTGGCGATTGTGCTGCATTCACTCACACAAATAAATGTTTTATATATTTACGGTAGGAAATGTACAAAATATCTTCATGGAACATGATCTTTACTTAATATCCTAATGATTTTTGGCATAAAAGAAAAATCAATAATTTTGACCCATACAATGTATTGTTGGCTATTGCCACAGATATACCCGTGCGACTCGAGACTGGTGACGTGATCCAGGGTCACATTTCCAGAATAATTCCTTTTCGGATCAAACAACAGCTGCCTCACACAAAATAAGTGTTTTTATGTCACTGAAAATCAGCAAGTATAAGCAGTCATAACTGTGCAGCCAAGCACAACATTTCTAGAATAACTCACTTCATTTTCGGATCAAACAACAGCCACTTTAAGCACTTCAGAATGATTATATATTGCCTTTCATGTTCAAGAGGAAATCATACCGCAAAACTACAGCAGAAATGCTTAAATCCGAGCGCCTCTTACCGTCGGGAACCTCGTCCGGCCTCTTGCGCTTCTCGTAAACCACGATGATGACCACGAGGATGATGATCTCGGCCAGGACGCCCAGAAACGGCCACAGCGGGGCGAGATGGCTCCGGACGCGCAGGATCGTCATGGACTCTCTGGAGCTGATGATGTTGGAGGCGTTGCACACGTACTCGCCCGGGTCTGTGCCGATGTCCAGGCCGATGATACTCAGTTCTGTGAAGTTATTTCTGTTGGTGATGAAGAAGCGGCCTGTGCTGTTGTCAATGTCCTAAATGAAGAGATTCAGAGAGGCTGTTGGGTCCTCACATATACATATATATATTTAAAGGGATAGTTCGCCCAAAAATGATATATAACCCATGATTTACTCACCCTCAAGCCGTTCGAGATGCATATGTCAATCTTTTTTCAGACAAACACATTTTCAGTTATTTTAGAAAATGTCTTAGATCTTTCAGTGGTTATAATGTGAAGAAATGGGGTCCAGCTGCTTCAAGTCCGAAAATGTGCATGCATCCTTCACAAAAGTAATCCATCCGGCTCCAGAACAAAACTCTACGTTCGTTCTACGTCACGACGCTTCCTATGCTACGTCCTACATCATACGCCAGCATACATCTCTGTGAACGCGCGTCGACCGCTACCGGAAGCCAGTTATTTTCGTTTATAAAGTTTTAAATATGTATATTTTTACGACAAAACCGCACGGATTACCCTCAGAAGGCCTTCGTTTATCCCCCTGGAGCCGGATGGATTATTTTTGTGAAGGATGCATGCACATTTTCCGACTTGAAGCAGCTGGACCCCATTTCTTCACATTATAACCACTGAAAGATCTGAGACATTTTCTAAAATAACTGAAAATGTGTTCGTCTGAAAAAAGATTGACATATGCATCTCGAACGGCTTGAGGGTGAGTAAATCATGGCTTAAATATCATTTTTGGGCGAACTATCCCTTTAAGATTATGACATTGTCTATGAATTAAAGGTGCAGTGTGTAATATTTAGGAGGATCTGTGGACAGAAATGCAATATCATATACATAACTATGTTTGCAGTGGTGTATAAAGAGCATAATGAACCGTTATGTTTTATGAGCCATTTCTCTCTTCACACCCCGCGGGTCCGCTTACATCGACATGTTTCTACGGTGGCCCTGAGCGGACAAACGCGTTTCGTCACTATGTTGTTCTTCATGCATAGTAGCTAGCTAAAGTCAGCGGATAAAACACTGACACAATGATGAACAGGTAACAATAATATTCGCAATAACATATCGCTTTTATCTTTGTAAAGAAAGCTCATTGTTTAACTGGTTTCTCTCTGCTGTCTCAGACGACGACATCACTTCCTGTCGGCCACCGCAACTTCTGTTGGGTGCAATTCGCAACCTCACCACTAGATGCTGCTAAAAATCACACACTGCACCTTTAAGTTTCAACGTTATCATGAGATGAGTGTGAGTAAGTAATGACACATTTTTTGGGTAAACTATCCTCTTTAATTCTTTCCCCGCCACTGATAGAAATTTACATAATTTGTGAGAAAACGGTTCCCTGCCATAGACAGAATTTTCTGTCTTTCAGTGATTTCACTGTTATACGGTAGGGGGCGCTATTACACATCTACTAAAAGATTACTGAATCTCCGGATCAAAACACAGGAGAAGAAGAAGCAGAAACAAGCGATATCATATGTAATCAGATGCATATGTAAAATAATGCGATCATTAACATTAAACCGCATATAAATCAAATCTGCCTAATGTTACTGAATGAAATGTCGACCCAGGACGAGTTACAGGACTGAAGCTTTGAGTGTGTTGATGGACTCGATCGACTGTGTTTGGATCATTGTCCTGAATCCCGTTTCATCTTTTTTATGAAACTTTCCCACATTCAAGTGTTGATAAAAAAATAATGCATGAAGCTAGAATATTGTTTAAAAGCAGAGGGTCTTTTCTTTCTTTTGATATATTGCATTTTCAGATATTCATGCAACAAAATAATTCTGTGACTTGTGAAATTTTTGTGAAAATGGTCAAAACTGCTGGTGGTGGCTGGCAACTTTTTTCAGAAACGCTGGCAGGGAAAGAGTTAAAGTTTCAAGACTGAATTTAAATTGCACAAGCGTCCAAAAATGAACACTTCTATTCAGCAAAGGATGCATTAAATTGATCAAAAGTGACATTTATAATGCTACAAAAGAGTCTATTTCAACCAAACGCTGTTCTTTTGACATTTCTATTCAACACAGAATCATGAGAAATAAAAATGCATCACTTTTTCCACAAAAAATATGAAGCAGCACAACTGATTTCGACATTCTTGAGCATCAGATCATCATATCAGGATGATTTCTGAAGGGTCATGTGACACTGTGTGTTGGATACGTACGACGTAAGACCCTCGGCCCACTTTCTTCCTCCACGTCCACACTGGATGCGGGTATCCCACCGACTTGCAGTGCAGCGTCGCGTTTTCTCCTTCTTTTTTGTTCTCGCTTCGTTTGTGGCCCAAGATTTCAGGAGCAGCTGGATAGAGAGAAAAGACCATCAGGTTTAGTTTATAATGTTGCGTTCACATCACACTGAGCTGGTCCCTTTACTGTATGTTCTCTCTACAACTCTCTTCTTCTGGTCTCGACATGCTGTGTATTATTTGGGTCATGTGATGTGATGTTTCATCCTTCCTGTAATCCTCTGACTTTGAAATAAAGCTTTTAAACTGTGAATTGTGACTTTATTTGCCTTCACAGGCCCGATGGAATTTGTTTTCAACGACTTTCATATAATTTCGCCATAAAACACTGCCATGAACATATTACAGGGATCATTTTTATAGAGTGTGTGGACATTAAATTCACCATGACATCAAAACTGACCACATTTACTTTAATAATACTTTCTAATAATTATAATATTATATATTATAACAGGGTGTCAGGAAGGAATATATCTAATATATGTTTAAATAGCAAGGTAGTATCATCACAGCAATGAATTATGAACAATATTGCTATTGCTAGTTAGAAGCAGGGGGCGGGGCATTCTCAATAAAGACAGCATCTGATTGGACAGAAATTTGCATATGCTGATGAGAGCAAGATGAGTCATCAATATCATTACTCTTTTTCTGATTTTCTGAGAAATATATTAAAGAACATGTTGCTGATAATTTAGTCACCCCGATGTCATCCGAGATATCCATGTCTTTCTTTCTTCAGTCGAAAAGAAATTAAGGTTTTTGAGGAGAACATTCCAGGATTTCTCTACACAGAATGGACTTCAATGGCAACCAACTATACCAATGTTCAAATGTCCGTCTCAAATCGAGAAATAAGAGTCTTATCTCGCGAAATGATCGGTCATTTTCTAAAAAAAAAAATATATATATATACTTTTTAACCATAAATGCTCGTCTTGTACCATCTCTGAGATGCGCCACGCATTACGTCATCACGTTGGAAAGGTCACGAAAAAAATAATAATAATAAATTAAAACAAAGATGTCGGACGATTTTGAAGTTGGAGGAGAAAATGAGATGGAATTTTTCGCCCTTCCCGACCTTTCTGAACCGGAGAACACAGACAAAGTTTGACGCGCAACCTTTCCAACGTGATGACGCAACGCGTGGCGCATCTCAGAGATGGTACACGACGAGCATTTGTGGTTAAAAAGTATATATATATATTTTTTTTTTAGAAAATGACCGATCGTTTCACTAGATAAGACTCTTATTTCTCGACTGGGATCGTGTCGAGACTTTGAAGCTGCATTGAGACGGACATTTGAACCTTCTTTGAACATTGGTGTAGTTGGTTGCCATTGAAGTCCATTATATGGAGAAAAATCCTGGAACCTTAATTTCTTTTCGACTAATGAAAGAAAGACATGGATATCTCGGATGATATCGGGGTGAGTAAATTATCAGCAAAACATTTTTTGAAAGTGAACTAATCCTTTAACATTAAGTGAGTTTAGACTTGACAGACCCCATATTTCTTCTCAACTTGTGTGCCATTTTGCAGTAAGTAAATGTACCTTTATTTTTTAAAATGTTTAGATATTTGTACTGGAAAACAAGACAAGAACAAGAACATAACTTCATTCGGCATACAGACTAACAGCCACTTATATTGAGATGTGGATGAAAAAAATAAATAATTTTTTTTTAAATCGTAACCAGGCTTGCATAATAATTGTGTATCCTAACACCGCAAATGACTGACATAAACGAGATGGCACAGACTTAATTAAAAGCACCCCCGCGGGCGCAGTAATTCAGGCTTCCCCTCTCCGATGTGCTGAGTCACATCATTCCCTTCACTGGATAATACACAGCTCAATGTCACACACACACACGCACACACACGCACACCCGCGCTGCAATATTCCCCCGAATTAAGGAATACTGGATATGATCGTAACCCCTCGCTGGCTTTAACACGCAGGCGCCGCTAATCTCCGAAATTGCCGTAATTCCTTTCGTGCAATTAATCAGGATGAAGCGAATCTCCGAGTGAACGTGTGGATGGAGGAGGCGTGGATTGGAGCTTGGCTGACATCATCAACTCTAATTATGGTGCACACGTGCCTTCTGAGGATACTGTGTGTGTGTGTGTGTGTGTGTGTGTGTGTGTGTGTGAGTCACGAGCAGAGAAGCGATGGAGAGCTTAGCTCGGCATTATCCTCACTCACAGCGCATCTTTCAGACACAATACATCGCCACTTTCTCCATTACACACCATCACCTGGCCCGCTTTTACAATTATATTATATATGTAACAGCATATATACATGTACATCATGATAGTATTTTATGTACTGCTAATTAAAAAAATTATTGAAAACTACTGTTAGTTATGAGAATCTAATAAGAATCAGATTTAAGAGAAAAATAGAAATTGTAAACCATTTATATATATATATAATTTTGATCAAAATGTAATTATTTAATAGAAATGACTTTTAATTACAAAATGATTATAATTAATATATGTAATAGTGTATATAATTAATATTTTGCTAAATATAATTGTTTAATAGAAATAATTACTTATTTTTCATTACAAAATAGGATTTATTATTATAATTAATATATATATATATATATATATATATATATATATATATATATTTACATATAAAATAGTGTATATAATTAATATCACAAATATTATTATTTAATAGAAATAATGACTTTATTATAATTAATATATATATATATATATAGTGTATATAATTAATATTACAAATATTATTTAATAGAAATAATGACTTATTTTTAATTTCAAAATAGGATTTATTATTATAATTAATATATATTACAGTGTATATAATTAATATTGCAAAATATAATTATTTAATATAAATAATGACTTTTTAATTAAAGTAAAATGTGACCTGCATATTTGACAAAATAAAATATATATATCATGCTTAAAGAGAATGAAGCCCTTTTTTGTATTGCGACATTATTTTCATGACAAACACATTTTTCCCCAAATTCACATTATCTTCAAAACCTCCTCTAGTGATGAGCAGCGGAAGTGTGTGATCAATGCCGGGCAGAGATCGGGAACAGGTCGGATACTGGGATACTGATAGCTGTTATACGCTGCTATTTGTGGAGCATCTCGTTTGCCTTGAAAGGAAAGAGCTCGTGTAACACAAACCGAATGAAATGGTGACAGATGGAAAATGTACAGTAGGATCGAGACAGGAACTCATGCAGGGTAATGTATGGACTCACGCTCACAACAGATGGCGCTCCGGGATCCTTCCCTAATAATGCAAACTAAATATAAACACACGTAAAGGTGCAGGCTGGGTTTCACTGCACCTGACGTGATTTAACTCTCTGATCGCTGTGCACAAACATCACATTATATTCCTATTTACACAGACTTCAGAGCCTTGAAGCATTCACTGGGCAGATTACGATAGTGGACAGTCAACTCCTGCCATCAGAAACACTGGGAGTGGATCCAGAGCCTTAATCCCAACCCAACCCAACACAACCCAGCATGCAGAACGCCATCTGTTGCCTCAGAGAGAGAGAGAGTCAGAGAGAGAGCCAAAGAGAGAGAGAGAGAGAGAGAGAGAGAGAGCCAGAGAGAGAGAGAGAAAGAGGGAGAGAGAGAGAGAGCCAAAGAGAGAGAGAGAGAGTCAGAGAGAGAGAGCCAAAGAGAAAGAGAGAGAGAGAGAGTCAGAGAGAGAGAGCCAAAGAGTCAGAGAGAGAGAGAGAGAGTCAGAGAGAGAGCCAAAGAGAGAGAGAGAGAGACAAAGAGAGAGAGAGAGAGAGAGAGTCAGAGAGAGAGAGAGGGATAGGGGTCGACCGATTATCGGCGCCGATATTAAGCATTTTTATGGTTATCGGTTTCGGCCATTTTCAAAACCGATTTGCCAATAAAATAATTTAATTTTGAAATGCGCTAATGACGCAGCCACCTCTGACGGAACTCTAGACCAATGTCCCCGCCCATCTGATTAGTTTGGAAAACACCGAAAGCACTGACTGGAGCCGCTTCACTGATCACACATCAGTCGTCTCTCAAAGTTCAGGCAGACAGAGTCCTGCACGGGTTCGGGTACCTGCGGGTATTTTGCTCAAACGGGTGAAAAATATCCAACTGTGTCGGATACAGGTGCGGGTCGGACACGGGCTAAACATGGGTTTAAAACAATCACGTGCAAACGTAAAAATATATGCATATTTTTAGGAACACATCTACAAAAATATGCCTGTATTTCAAGTTGATAAAATAATTTAAAATCCACATCAGTTTATTTGTGCCCACACGCCACGCCCTCCCAGGAGTCTCTATACCTACTTTCACTTTTAAAAATTCCTCATAACCGCGCGCGCGATCTGCCTGCAGTCGTCGAGATGCTGAGGAGTTGAAGAAAAGAATGGCTAGTGGAGATTGTAAAGTTGTCGACAATACGTCATCAAAAATCAAGTCCAGTGTGTGGGAGAAATTTGGAGTTATCTGAAGAAAACAATATTGTGAAAGGCTTTGCTGCATTTTCGTGTTGGATTATAGCCGCAAATGTGGAACTTCATCGCTGAGGACGCACGCAGATAAACCAAGCAGTTCTATCGAACAGTATCTTTCAAATTTAACACTGTTAAGTATGTGTGGTGTGCAGGGCGTGTTTGAACCCAAAATTGTCTGATGTAGGCTAGACGAAATTGCGTGGCAGATATAGTGTTGTAGCCGCGTCTGTTCGACTGGTAAAATGTTACAAGGTAACTCAGTTTTGTGGTAACGTTAGCCATGTTCTTCATGTACCGGCCTTTTGACAGCTTCGGCTGAAGTTGTCCTTGTGTTAATGGTCGTGTAATAACTTCTGTATGACCTGGCAATAAACATTTTTGTAAGTGTGTCTATAATGTGATAGCCTAAACTGATTTTATTTTGGGTGCGGGTCGGGTCGGGTGCGGTTTTACAAAATCGGACCCGTGCAGGACTCTGGCCGCAGACTTTGCTGAAGTTGCAATAAATCACTACACTGAAGTTGCAAAACACCTCAATATAATAGGCCTGATTTCCGCGACGCAGAAAACACGGACGGAATCGTGGAATCCAGTCAAAGAAACGGAATTTACTGTATAAAGCGGAATGTCACGGAATTTGTCAACTTTGATGAATTAAAAGCAGGTCAGTACAAATCAAACCGAATTTCAAACCGCAAAAAGACTATTTAAATGAATTGAATCCTGCTTGTCTCTAAATGAATGGCGCAGACGCGTGATTTCATTTACCACACACACACACACACAAACGCTTGCGCTGTTTTCAGCCTCGGCCGCATCATTATATGAGGACATGATTGCATAAACATCAACAGACCATCCAAAAGTATGAACATAAATTATATATTTGATTATTTGGCAACTTTATCTAATCTCAAATCCTCTATGAAAAACCATAAAACCAAACAAGAGAAAGAAAAATGGTTTGATTTAGAATGTAAAACAACATTCTTGAACTTAAACAGTATAAAAATACACACATTACATGCAAAATCAGCTAAAAACTATTGAAGAATCTGTAAATTCTCAAAAATTCTGGGAACAATTGGAATCAAGAAACATCCATACAAAACGGAGACACTGGAAAAATCACTTTGAACAACTTAATAAAACCAAACAATCAATATGGAACATGCAATTGGTACCAAACCCAATCACAGAAAATGAACTGATTGATAAAATCCAGGCCCTACAAATCAAAAGGCAAGTGGACCAGATCCTCAAAGAGCCGCTGAAGAACACAGAACACACACTCAGACCGGCCTCACTAAACCTGTTCGTCTGGGTCATTTCCCCGACACCTGGAGTAGAGGACTCACAACGCCAGTCTTCAGACGTGGAGACACATTAGATCCAAGCAATGACAGAGTGTGTGTGTGTGAGCAGGATCATCAACACAAGACTCGTTCACTTTCTTAACGAACACAATGTCCTGAGCAAAGAACATCAGATCACATCTTCACCCTACACACCCTGATTGATAAACACATCAGCCAAAACAAAACCAAAATATTTGCTTGTTCTGTAGATTTCTAGAAGGCCTTCGACTCAGTTTGGCACCAAGTTCTACAGTCTAAACTCTCAGACATTGGGCCCTATTTTAACGATCTGAAACGCAAGAATCAAGCGTGAAACGCAAGTAACTTTGTGGGCGGATCTCGGGTGCTGTTGCTATTATACCGGCGAGATAAATGACTCTTGCGCCGACGCAAATCTAAAATGTGTTGGTCTGAAGTCGCTTCATTACTCATAGGTGTGGTTTGGGCGTAACGTGAAATAAACCAATCAGAGCGACATCTCACATTCCCTTTAAGAGCAGGCGTGCTTGTTCCATGGCGGATTGCTATTATAACGGCGGATTTACCAGGAGCGGTTCACAGCCGAGGAGACCGACGTTCTCGTCAGGGCCGTAAAACACAGAGAAGTGACGTTGGGGATGGAGAAACACACCCAAATTAGCTTCGGTTAAACCGGCGTATAATAATTTGGGTAAATGTGTAAGCTAGATTTATGCCTATTTTTTCACATCTTCATGGACACAACAATGATTTCCCTCGTGTGGAATATTTTTCCTTGTAATTATGAATGGTTTGCAAAAATGTGAACTGCTGCGTCTGTGTAGATGAGAGCAGCAAAGTGTGTGTGTGTTGTGCACACGCTACATTATGGCCAAGCATGTGCCCTTAAAATAGCATCTGAACGCGCCACTGACTTTAGACGAGGTTTCTCCTGGTCTGTGGCGGAATTGTTTTCTGAAACTGCAAAATAGCACCAGGGAACGTTTGCGCCGGAACACGCCTCCTCTTTTCCCTGAACCGCCCCCGGGAGCGCAAGTTCATTCCCTAATTTAGGGAAAAGTCTGCGTGCGTCGGGTGAGAAATAGGAATGAAACATGCGTCGTGTACAAAGTCAATTGCGCTGGGTGCAAGATAGGGCCCTGAGGTATAGAGCGCAAAACATACAACATAATAAAAACATGCAGTCAAACAATAAATGTGCAATCAGAATGGGCAATAAACAAACTGAAGTCTTCATTCGAGGACTGCCCACTCTCAGCTCTTTAATATACACTGATGAATTGTCGAAACTTCTAAATCATGAATTCAACAAATGGGACAAACATCCGACTGAAGCCCAGTTTTGTAAAAGTATCCAGTACAGAGAAACACACACACACACACACACACACACACACACACACACACACACACACACACACACACACACACACACACACACACCTAATAACGCATGCAGGGCAGAATTATGCCAGTATCCTCTATTAATCCACGTTGAGAAAAGAGCCATTACATTTTGAAAACATCTAAAATTGAGTGACCCCAACTCCTATTTTAAAGCCCTTAAAAACCATGAAGTGAACGCTGAGAAGAGCCCAGCAAAGTGCAGCAATTCCTGCCACAACAAGACACACACACACACACACACACACACACACACACACACACACACACACACACACACACACACACACAGAGCACCGATGGTTTGAAGACCCTATATTGGAATTGCTCCGTTTATTATTTCTCCCCGTTTTTCCACACTTGAGCAATACAGAATTTGTTCTACTTTGTTCATTTTTTATTTTCCATGCTCATATAAATGCTTTGGCATTACAATGTAAAATTTTTCATGCCAATAAAGCTCACTTAAATTTGAATATGAATTAGAGAGAGAGAGAGAGAGAGAGAGTGTGTGTGTGTGTGTGTGTGTGTGAGAGAGAGAGTGTGTCTGTGTGTAAGAGAGAGAGAGAGAGAGTGTGTGTGTGTGTGTGTGAGTGTGTGTGTGTGTGGGAGAGCGAGAGAGAGAGAGAGAGAGAGTGTGTGTGTGTGTGTGTGTGTGTGTGTGTGTGTGTGTGTGTGTGTGTGTGTGTGTGTGTGTGTGTGTGTGTGTGTGTGTGAGAGAGCGAGAGAGGTGCCAAACACACGAGTGGTCGGGGGTGAACAGAATGCATGATGGGACACATTCAGCATTCAGTTCAACACAAGCTCATCTTCATCTGATATTCTGCGCTTCAACACTTTCATTAATGTTTAGGTGAATCTCAACCGGTCAAGAACATGTGTAGATCATATTTCACATGTTTTTATGTTAATTATTAGTATACATTATAATGTTAAGTATGTGTATTTTTTTTTACGACCTCCGTGTGCGAGTAGTGCATTAATATAAAACTGATATTATAACTATCTGTGCATTAAACGGTTTTATTGCAAACCTTCCAGCCAATCAGAATTGAGTATTATATATATATATATATATATAGCTGACATATAATTATATATGACTTGACATCATAATTATTACATATTTCCATGAAATAATGAAAATGTAATAATAATCATATTCATATGATAATTGTGAAAATATATAGTTTTTTATGATTTTTGTATTATTTTCATGACAATAACACATTTTGCCTCAAATTCACGTTATCCTAATGCAGAAAATCTTATGCTTATTAGTTTAATAAATGAAAAAAATCATATATTATTTAAATTGTATAGTACTTGAATGTTGATTAAATTGTTGATTAAAAATACAGTACAGTAAAAACTACAATATTAAAGAAAATGAGAACACACTGGAGAGAAATACATAATGCAAATAATCTTAATAGTCTTAAAACAGGTGTTTTCTTTTTGCAAAAATATCTATATTTCTAAATATTATTTAGTAGACATAATGATTTATTTTTAATTACAAACTTACTTTTTTCAGTTCATTTGATAACGTGGTGAAATGTGACCTGGTCTCGTTTTCATTCAGTCATTTTCTCCTTTTTGTGTCTTTGCAAAACGATTAGACATTATAAAATATTCACCAAAATACTATCAAGCATCAAAAATCCTGAACAGCGTTCATTGACGAGTTTAAAGCAGCCTGATGTGAAGAAGCTCGCCCCGGTTGTGAATGTATACAGAAATAGGACAGGGACAATCCGTCAGGATGAGGGATCGTGTGTGTCTGTCGTCTGACAGGCCGCGGGCCGCAGCGAGAGTGACATCATCGCGTTACGTAACCAGGCAACGCTTAAAGTGAGCTTTGACATGATGGTCTGGGCATGCTCAGTGCGCTTGACGGCGTGTCACAACAAATTGGCTTAACAGTGAGGAACACGCAGGCGAGCTCAGACTGTGCCGGCTCTCGGGGGACATAATACACTTCAGATGCATGCAAACATTATCTGTGGTTATCGATATAATCCACTGTCTAAATTGCCTAATTTTTATATGCATTAATTTAAGCTTATTTACATTCAAATTACAGAGTAAAATTTTATGAATAAAAGTCATAGTATTACAGTTTTTACTGAACATAAATAAAATATAAATACAATTTTTGTAATACGGCAAAATTGGATTTATTTTGTCAGGTACTAATTTATGCTAATTAAAATAAAAATTTTAATTGAAAATAAATCACAATATTACTGTTTTTACTGTTATATTAATAAATAAATAGATCTCTTTTTTTGTAATATGCAAAAAATAATAATAATAATGGTACTTGTAAGGTAATAATTTATGCTTTTTAATTAAAAATTAAATGTTATAAATAAAAATCATATATATCTTTAGTAATGTGTATAATTTTATATCAGGTACCAATTTGTTCTTATTTAAATAAAAATGTGGGGAAAAAAAATCACAGTATTACAGTTTTTATTGTAATATAAATAAAATAAATAAATCTCTTTTTTTTGTAATATGCAAAAATAGTTGTATTGTTTATTTTATTGTATATTGCTGGAATATTGTCAGGGACTAATTTATGCTTATTTTAATTAAAATTACAAATTTAAATGTTAATAATAAAAATTATATATATATATATATATATATATATATATATATATATATATATATATGATAAATAAATAAAATCTCTTTAGTAAAGTGCAAATAAACAATGGTATAATTACATCTCAGGTACTAATTTATGCTTAAAATGTTTTTTTTTAAAAATCATAGTATTTTTTTTTTTTTTACAGTAATATAAAATGACGTACAATAATAAGAAACACCAGTGAGAATCATAAAAACATTTCCATGAGTCGTTTTTTCTTTCCTCTTTTGAGTCCTACAGTCTGAAATCTACAGTCGCCGCACGTTTGACTGGTTATGAAGCCCTGGTGTTCAGTCCTGGTGATGATTGACAGCGGCTCTCGAGTGTCGAAACTAACCAGAGCGGCAGTGAGGATTCAGGACCAGAACTGAGTGTATTTTAAGGTGAAGAGAGGCTAATTACAACTCCAAACAATAGCTAATTATAACCCAGGTTAGGTCTCTACTGGATGGCAACAGCGTTTCGATGGTGTTAACGGCATGTTAATGAGTTTTTGACAGGATTCCTTACCTTTGACCTCAATGGTAGCATTGGCATTTGGAGCTGATTTAAAGGTGTAAACGCACATGTATTCACCAGCATCATCTGCCCTCGGTTTACTTAACCTACAAAACAAGAAACAAAATCACTGCCAGCTCAAAAATAGAACATCTCTAAAAAAAATAAAACTCTTAAAGGAACAGTTCACCAAAAAATGAAAAAGCCTTTATTTTCTCCCCCTCATGTCACTCGTATGCTGTCTTTTCATGCATCAAGCTTACATTGATTGCACTATATTTCAAGTCTCCTAAAGGTGTGTGAGGAACATTTACATTGTATGCATTTGGCAGATAAGTACTTTCACATTGCATTCAAGGTACGCATTACATCAGATCAGCTCATGCATTGCATTCTCTGGGAATCGAGCCCACGACCTTGCCTTCGCATCATGCATCAGAACATTTAATCTTTACTCACAGACAGTCTTCCAGAAGCTCTGAAATCTTACGTGCATTCATATTAAAAAAGGGTGCAACATTTAGAAAACGCCACTGATCCTGGGTTAGAGAATGGAGAAAGATTTCAGGCAAATAACTTGAATTTCTATCTTTACTAGCAAATGACTTCAGAAGGCTTGAAATAAAACTGTTTTTCTGCAGTTCATTATACCTTGTCACTATATAAAATTGCAACAGAAAATAACAGCATACAGGGTTTGGAATGACATGAAAGCATTTTCAGGCGCGCTATTGCTCTAGGAGCCGATATTAATCATGGAGATATATTGCATTATTAATCACCAGACAGAACTCTATTACGAGGATGTTTTCAGAGAGCAGTTTTCAGGTGGAGATGTGTTTTGTTGGACAGAGCTAGAGCTTCCGGCGCAGTGCTGTCGACTCAGGAGTGAAGCGTCTCTACTGAGTCTGTGACATGAGTCTGACAGCAGATCGCCTTTCGCCACATCACTCGCTCTGATGAGACGTGTTACTAAAGAGATTTTGTGCTCCAACATCCTGATTGTCCTCAGTATCCTGAGATGCTACACTCAAATACTCATATATTACAGACTCCACGGGCGCAGGAGAAACTGAAAAGAATGCCGAAGTCAAAAGAGAGAAATTGACAAATTATATCATTTTTATATCAAAATATATATTTTTTTGATTTATGCATCGTGACATTATTTTCATTAAATGATTGGCATTACTGTAATGCAAAAAAACATTCTCATTAATAATTCTTAATAATTTGGAGTTAACATGTGTCATTTCTTCTCCACCTGTTTTTGTATGACCCTGCTGACCTAATGAGCAGTTCACTGTCCAATGTTCATGCCTTAACTGCAATCTCTAGTATTGCATTAGTATTGCATTCTTCTCATGGGCATTTAATAATTTTTGACTTTTCAGTCTGAGTTAAATCTCTTTTTTGGCTTATTTAATCTGTGAAAGAAAAAGTGCCTAATAATTATGCACACCTGAATATAAGGTGTTTTTCATTTCCAGCCTTCATGAACAATTATATATCACTTATAAATGATTAAATACAAAATTAATTGTAGTTATTACAATTAATGTGGTTTGGAATTGGTCAAATGTGCCTGGAAAAAAAATTTGATCAGAAAATCAACGTGCCTAATAATTCTGCACGCACTGTATATATATATATACATGAATGATATTACATTAATATGTTTGTTTTCTATTTGATTTTGGGTGATATGACACCTTTAATGAGATTCATCCTCCTGTCAGATGTATTTGAAGCACTAATCAGGGCAGTCGCTTTCATATTTTAATGCCAAACTACTGGAAACCCTTAATCCATCAATTTAAGCATGTTTCCTGTAGTTTTTAATAATCTTAGGGATGAAATTATTAATCTGTGGTAATTGACATCATGCCACAGATTCAGTAGAGACGCATTCAGTCGGTAAACCCGAAGCAAGAAGCACATTTTCCATTGAAATCTCACTTGAACATTGTGTGTTTGTGCGCGGTCTTTGTGTTGGCGATCTCCTGTCCGTTCTTCATCCAGAAGCTTTCCTGGTGTATGCTGTGCGAGTTCGTGAGGTTACACTGAAGGATGATGGGTAATTCCTGCCCGCTTTTAGGCTGCAAAATCTCCTGATCGGAAGCATTGATTCGTGGTTCTGAAACGAAGACAGAGTTCTGGACAGTTAGAGAATACAACATCACAAACTTAGTGGACATTCGTGTTTCCTTGAGACCTTCCCGGACGTGTACCTGAGTGGGGAACACATGAAAATGTGTGGTTGCACACCAAATAATGTTAACAAATCTTGTAAATTAGGTTTAACATATGTCCATTTATAGATTATGTAGAAGTTTAAAGGGACAGTTCACTCAAAGATGAAGATTCGGCCAAAAATTTACTGTCGTTTAAAACCTGTATGACTTTCTTTCTTTAGTGAAACACAAAAAAAAGATGAATTGAAGAAAGTGGACTGTGACCAATGACTCTTAAGCTCCAAAACAGGACAAAAACAAAATAAAAGTCCACACAACTCGTGCATTTGAAGTCAAGTCAAGCCAGAAGATTGGAC
Source organism: Vimba vimba (assembly GCA_022828995.1). Classification (NCBI taxonomy): domain Eukaryota; kingdom Metazoa; phylum Chordata; class Actinopteri; order Cypriniformes; family Leuciscidae; genus Vimba; species Vimba vimba. Next base: position 1,923,889 of record CM040827.1, read on the forward strand.
ATTCAGACATAAATAAATCTTAAATTTCCCACAGAAGTCATTCAGGTTTCAAAAGACATGATTTAATTTTTTTTGGTGAACCATTCCTTTTAAGAGCATCTATATCTCCACACTCGCCTTAATGTATGCCTGAAATGGGACAAAACTGGCATAACATTTCTTTGAGATGAACAAAAAATTAGAAAATAGACTCTATTCACAGCCGAGGACAATCAAGACTGAAAGTGAACATGCAGTTGATCTGATCACAATATAAGCCTCATCAGTTCAACACAAGACCACTTTTACAGCAAAATCATCTTGTGTTTCCATTAAATCCAGTTAAACATGGATGATTTAATGTGCAAAAATGTCTATAACACTGTCATAGTTTCTGTTCATCTTGGCAGATATCAGTGGTCAACGTTTATCTCTACTAGTAATGCTTTTATTTTATTATATAAAAACAAAGAATCTGCACGTGCACATTTGTACAGAATTGAAACGCACAAAGTCCCATACGTCCTTATTCATGAAATATTGAGGCCTAAGTTTGAGATTTATGCATTTGAATGGCATTGAAAATCTCCATTCATTTGGATTACAGAGTGTTAACATAAACTAATAAACTTAGGGCCAGATTTACTAAACAGGGCAAATTACTGTAGCGTGAGAGCACAATGTTGTTTAATACATGCATTTTTGGGGGTGGTAAATAATGGCGCAAATACCAGTAAATTGACGAGCGCAAACCGCAAACTCTCCTCCCATAAATCTTGCGTCTGAAAGGGAAACTCCTACAAATGCATATGCTCTACGGTCAGCCACTTTTAGATCTCATCTTTCACGGCGTGTCTTTAGTAAATACTGACAGTAGTTTTTAACGGCAAAAGAGGGTTTGCGCTGGAGTGAGCGCTTAGTAAATCTGGCCCTATTAATAATGTGATGCATATTAATATGCATGTGTCAGTCATGTTTGTAGTAGAAACACAGCAGTGTTAACTAGTTTCTTGTAATTCAATGCCACAAACAACCGCAAAAAGTATAGTGTTATAAATGTACATGCATTTAAAAAAAAAAATTTATTTATGATGTTAATAACTGTGGCAAAAGTCTGGGACCACAAGCTCAAATAACAAATATCACTACTTTTTATGGTCAAACTTTTTCATCTAAATGTACAGGCTTTAATCAGATGAGAAAGTGTCTGTTAGTAAATCTGGCCCTATTAATAATGTGATGAATATTAATATGCATTATTGCATATTGCATAATATGCATATTAATATGCATATGTAACAGTCATGCATAAAATAAACAGGTAAGATGTCAAATCTGTGCTCACTCCCTCAGCCGTTGTAACACAGCAGTGTTAATTAGTTTCTTGTAATTCAATTGCCGCAAAAAACACAAAGTATAGTGTTATAAATGTACATGCAATTCTAAAAAATTAAAATATAAAAAACTTTGAAAGATTTACAATGTTAATAACTGTGGAAAAAGTCTGGGACCACAAGCTCAAATAAGAAATATCACTACTTTTTATGGTCAAACTTTTTCATCTAAATGTACAGGCTCTGATCAGATGAGGAAGTGTCTGTTGTGTGTCGAGCGGCTCTACCGTAGCAACCTCAGCATCCAGGAGGAAAATAATCACCCAGCGCTCGTACAGTAAACCTCTAGATATCATTCCCACTCTGGGGGAGGAGCATCGGATGAGCCAATTAGCATTCCTCACACCTTCTCCTGCAGTTTGCTTTATCCGAGGGGAACGTTACTGCCAGTTCTCTCTCTCTCTCGGGCCACACACACACACACACACACACACACACCAATATCAGTGTGGAGATCCAGTTGAAGGTCATCTGGAGGACACCTGCTAAGAGGAAAGAGTTTAATGGTCAATCAGTGGATTTAATTTCCGGCTCACAATCCTCAGCCAAAACAACAAGAAATCGATTTTTCAGCCAGGAAGAAAACTGTGAAGAGAAGTTTTGGGGGTGAAAATATTAACACGCTAAAGCCTCTACACACACACACAAGCACGCGGAAACCTATGAAGCTCGACAAGACCACCGCAAATCTCCTGACAAACTATACATCATCCGCAGCGCTTCCGCATGTATAGCCTGTTATATGCATGCGACGATGCCGTATCACATGTATATACTATGAAAACACTGACTCTCAGTAATGACAGAATATGAAGCATGTTTTGCATTTGTCATAAACAGACGCATGTTTTATTCAGCAAGTGAAGATGATGGACAGTTAAACATGCACAATTAATCACGTTTGAGGATCTGAATATAATGTCATTACTGAATCACAGGCAAATGTAAAGAAGGCACAAGGTCATTCTCCGGCACATTCTCGGGGCAGTTTTATAACAGATGGCCCACCCAGATAATCTCAGGATTTTTTGGTTTTTCTCAAGGTATTAAGATAAGGAATTGCCGTGTAACTGAACTGACCCCTTGTGTCTTCTTCCTGGTCCCAGCCACCCTTTCCCAAGGACAAAAACACACGGATAAAACCCGGCATGACTTCAAAGCGCCGCCAGGCTTTACGCTCTGCACACGATGTCGGGCTTTGAAGTAAATAAAAAACCCACGCAGTGCAACAAAAACTGAAAAACAAACAGACTAAGTGAAATAACATAAAGAACCGAAACAAAATGTTAACCAGAAACGGGAAGCAGTGATGGAAGGAGGAGTGAGGAGGAGGAGGAGAGGCAGACAGAGAGCGAGGGATTTGTCTGGGTTTGTGGTCATCCATAACAAGAGGCTCAAGGGCATTAGGAGAGGACAGGGACTGAGAGACTATTGAATTCAGCGGGAATCCTCAAAGTCTGCCAAAAGGAAAGGGTGACATTCGGACACGCCAGGGTCAAACCAAAATAAAATACAGAAGGAATCAATACAATACTGTCCCAAGTCAAAGAAAAATAACTCAAAGGAACATAATATGGGGTTTCGTTTTATTTTTTGTTTGTTGGCGGTGTGAGCAAATTCACAATTTCGATATATTTTTCACTCCAAACATGTTTTATGTATTACATAATCATGTGTTAATGACTATTTTTGGGATGATCCGGTAAATCAAAGGTGCTTCATGTCATTTGATTCTTTTCTCTTTTTATATGAAGAACACAAACCAAAAGATCAGATCTCAAATTAACATAATATGAGCACAATCACAATTTTGTTACAGATATTTTGGTAACACTTTATTTTACAGTGTACATATGTAACATGTACTTACCATAGTAATAACAGTAAATTATGCATAATTACATGCAACTAACCCTCAACCAAATCGAATCCTAACCTTATAGTAAGTACATGTGGTTGCTTAATATTACTCAATACTATATAATTATACTGTAACAATGACAGCTTAAAATAAAGTGTAACCAATATTTTTCTCTCCAAAAATGCTTTATGTATTACATAATCATGTGCTAATGACTATCTTGGGATGATCCGGTGATTTAAATACTTTGTAAATCAAAGGTGCTTCCTTTCATTTGATTCTTTCCTCTTTTTATATGAAGAACAGAAACCAAAAGATCAGATAACATTCATAACAAAAAAGTAAATTTCATAAAACAGAAATTGCACTATAAATATGAGTGAAAGTGCATATCATAAAATATCCGAAATACACCTGGGTTGTGCAAAATTTAGAATTAAAGAAGTGACTCACTTTCAGTTCAAGAGTGTGAAGTTGAACTGAACTGCCAAAGAATACCAGGATTTGATTCGAGTGCATTCATTTTCTCCACTGAGAAATGTATTTTTAACAATAACCTTTAAACATTTAAACACCGGCTTACTGTGAGCAACGAGCTTGTCAATCGATGGTATTTGATTCCATTGAAGCCGTCAGCCTGCATTATTTCAGCTTATTTTTTTAAATAATCATGTTTAACAGTACCCTGGTAATCCAGAGTTCTCGCGAGAGCACAAGTTGAATTTGCTCAGCGAGTTACTCTGGTGTCGAATAATGGTGCTCATTAAATATGCCCTTGTATCCAAGGTGCACCAATCACATCGGGTTATCTGATATAGGCGGAGCTAAAGATGACGACAGCGCTGTGACGTCAAAGTCATTAGTAAATATTGCAAGATTGCTATGGATGAACACCAGTTGTTTGAAACGGCTTTGGCCGCTACAATGAACGAGTCAGACTTGGCTTTTTATCTAAAAGAGGAACAGAAGACGCCGCTCGAATCCTTCCTTTGCAAGAAGGGCGTTTTTGCTGTTTTGCCGACTGGATACGGCAAGAGTCTAATCTCCCAGTTAGGGGAGCTCGTTGTGATTGGTCGTAGTGTTATCCAATTGCGTGCAGTGAGATTTTCAAATGCATGCTTAGTGCCGCCCCTCGAGCTGGCCGATTTTCATTAGTCGATGCCAGACCATTAATCTTTCAGATTTAGTTCTGGATTTCCAGGCTAGTTTAACAGTGGAATTTCTGGTGAAAAACTACATTACCCATGATGCTTTGCAGAAAATGTCACCAATCAGAGAATCGAAGAGCAGAATGCACCAAAAGTGCTCTTTAGCTCCACCCACTTCCATGAAGCACTGCGAATGACGATATGAGCCGATATCGCAAAATCGAAATGAGTCGTTTTTTATAATTCTACATCATTTTTAATTTGATTGTACTGTTCGCAATGCTTCATGGGACTGTTGTTCTTTCCTCACTAAAGTGGTTTAGTACACCGTCTTGTATTTTTGTCTGATTTTCAAAACCTTTTTTGCTTTGCTTTTTTTTTAAAAACACAGCAAGTTGATAAAAATTCTAATTTCTAATTCAAAATGCAATTCAACTTTCAGTTTGCCACCTCAACTCAAATTCAGGAATTGAATCAGATTTTAAAAAGCATGGTTAAGCAGTTCAGCTCTGAAAGATGCGAAACCTTGATAACTAAAGACATGTAATGCACATCAGCTCTGGATTCATATGGTCGCAGTTACACTAAATCACTCCCATTAAAATCAAACCATCAACACTGGAAATGTCAGCAGAGTAAACAAACATTACACCACAGGCATCCACCTTATTTTTAACGCAAGAGCCGGATATGCAACTTGAATGTAAAAGGCTTCCAGTTAAGTCCATTATGTTGCTTGATATTGCAAACTGGAATTTGTTTATTCTCACGATCATTAAACAGTTTGAGGATTACTGCACTTGTTATTCTTCTACTTCATAGAGGCTAATCAATCGAAGTCTCGCACATTCACAGACAATAGTGTGTATGCGTGTGACGCCACCGTCGGCCGGAGTGACTGCGCTTACACACACTGAGTGGCAAGAAGTTTTCAGCGTGAACACCGCGAAAAACACTCAAAACACATCTAAAACGGGAAAGAGCTTTGAGATCGACTGTACAACTAGATTTGACAAGAAATCTGAGGTATATTTTTACAGACTGACGAAAGATACAGAACAGAGAAGCAAATGAATCGCTGCGATTCACAGAAACAACTGGATCCAGGCAGAGAAAGCTGGATTTGCAGTTTTCATTATGAGTCAATATGCTGAATTATGGGGTAAAATCACACACTATATATTGTATTGTTATATATTGTATTGACAACTCATCAATTAAATATTTACAATCGTATATTCTGCATAATTGGACGTATTTAAATAAACACTGACAAAAACTAGCTGAATGATATGATCATATATATATATATAACCAGTGGTTAAAGTGGGATGTGGCAGGTGGGGGAACCCTCAAATTTTGTGTTGGTGCAACAGGGAAAAATGACTCACTGTGGGACAACATATTGAGTATTGTGGTAGGCTATAGCGATACTTTTTGGGACAAGAGTGTCACTGTGACACCAAGTATCACAATACTTATTTACTTGATATTTAAATGGTATTATTTTGGTCCATCTACACTGATATGATGATGGTACTATGTTAAAATTGCTGCCCACCACAATATGTAACACAACCTTGTTTTTCACAATGTAAATTCAAACATAAAAATGTGAAGTCAAAAACGGACTCAAATGTGAGGTAGTTAGGTGGGTTCGGGGGCATGCTCCCCCGAGAAAATTTGGATTTCTCTGACATAATTATGTGCAATTTAGGGCTTTTGAAGGCCATTTTTTTAAATAAGAAATAGCTTTAAAACCTTGTCATTAGATTATTTGTCAATACCTGCTCGCACCTCATCTTCATCTTTCTTTTTCTCTGTCTCCTTATCCTTCCCTATTTGTTCCCCTAAAGCTGAACTTTGACTGATAGTCTTTTCATTTTCGTCTGTGTCAGTGAAGAAAGTAAACATAGACTCAACTGATATTTATATGTTTTATGAATCATTTTCTTAGACAAGTTAATTTACTCAAGGCTACCAGGAAAGCTGTAGCCTAAGTCAGTATTGCCAATAGGAACCTTCTACAAGCTTTGGAATTTGAAAACGTCTGTTTTTAAATGTTAAAAGTAATTTTAAATAAGACAAATTATAGTCTACGTTTAACGCAGTTGGTGGAATTGGCAGACGTTCCCTTGAGGCATCATGCGCTGTGGAAACGCGTCAAAGCATTCTCAGGTATAAATATAATATATAATATAATAATTAATAATAAAGTATAATACAAAATGAAAACAAATATATAATACAAAGGGAAAACAAATGTCCGGCGAATATCGAATCTAAAACTAACTTTACCGCGCTAAACCACCGTGAGTGCATTTCACGCATTAGTAATCGCTGGCGTTCAGTGGGGAGGGAGGAATGACTTTGTCTGCATGCGTGAACCGGTCTAGATCATAGGTGTAGATGCATTTAAACCAGACAGGAGAACCTTGACTGAGAACATAACGTCGGGAAGCGTGTTTGTGAAGGCGGGGCCAGGGGGTGATAATTACTTTTTGATTTGATGAATGATGAGAATCATTGAATTTGATGAGAATGATTTTATTTGAATTTATTTATTTATCTGAGGTGCCGGAACGCAGTTCCGGACCGTTCCGGCCCACTTTAACCCCTGTATATAACATTAATATAAGTGATCACATGGATTTACACCTATATTGTGTTTATATAAAGCGTTCACAGGCTAATCTGCTTTATGTATTTCCCCGGCGTGGAAATCAGGCTCATATAAATATGAGGAAACACGATTCCTGCTGCATGTCAATATCCATGATCACTGGATCTCTGGTAAGTTGTAAAAAACACTAAATCGAGTCCAACCTTTAGTTTAAACTGATAATTGTTCGTTTTACTCGCGTTTTTCGCAGTTTCTCCTATTAAATTCAGTCATTTGTTTGTTTTTGTTCTTTTGCCACTCAGTCCGGCTGAGGAGGCATTAGTCACATCAGTGCATATCCTCTATGGCTTACTTCTGTTTTGCAAAATAAGGTGGATAAACGTGAGAGCGAAATCATGCCGCCAAGCCCTAGACTAGTTCATCTGCAGAGATCTCAGCATCTCTAGCTCTACAGTACACAGATAACTCACTCTGCAACACGGATATGGTGGCTTGCGTTCGGATCCAGCTGATGGCCGGGTTCTGGCGCAGGTCGTTGCGTCGCGGGTCGTTGCTGGCCCGACACTCGTAGATCCCGGCGTCCTCCAGCGTGAGGCGAGAGATGGCCAGGACGCTCACGCCGTTGCTCCCGTAGGCCGTGTTGATGGACACCCGGCGCTTACGGGCCCCGTCCCAAAGCTGCTTGAAGGAGTCGGCCCTGTTAATATCAGCATACCACCACTGGATCTCCGGCACCGGGCTCCCGACCACGTCACAGTACAGCTCAAACGCGTCTCCCGTGAGCTTGATCTCCGACATCGGAGACTTCACAAACCCAGCTGGAGGGGAAAGTGTGGGAGAAGAGGGATGTGCGAGAGAAAACCAAAGCGTCGGATCAGTTGGAGAACACAAAAGAAGTATGAGCCAAATGCAAATCATGAAGAAACAAGCCACAAATCAGAGATGAGTGGAAAACAGTTTGGGAATATTGTGGAAGAGAGAATAACAGGTAAATGGACGCTCTTCATTTTACATCACAGTATAACATGACCTTCAAGGCTCGAGAGTACATCCGAGTAAAACGGTGAAGGGATAGTTCAGCCAGAAATAAACATTTGCCCATCATTTGCTCTAATGGCACACAAAAATACATGTTGAAGAATAACAGCATACAGGTTTGAAACGGCGTGAGTAAATGATGGCAAAATATTCATTTTTGAGTGAATTTTCCCTTTAGAACTCATTCTCATTCATGTTTACATGAAGGGTTCCTTAGTATTTCTACACATACACTATGAAAATGATTGTTAGAGTCTGTTTTACAAGAAAATATTATTCCAGTTTTTCTACTTCAGAATTTCAAGTTCACGCCATTATTGTAACACTTTACAATCTTCATCTCATCTTTTTTTTAATTTAATGCCATGTCAGCAATCAGAGCTATCTTCATGGCAAAAATTCAATTCAATTACAAAAACACAAATATCATATAAATACAATAAAACCAGAACAAAGATAACCAGAACACTTTACAATAAGGTCCCATTAGTTAACAGTGGTTAATGCATTAACTTACAATGTGCAAGATGTGTAGTTAACTATATAGTTAACTAATGTTAGTTAATGCAACCTTACTGTAAAGTGTTAACAAAAATAGTGCTTTTTTTCAGTGTACAGGAATGTATGTATTAAACTGATGCTCTATCCATTTTACCAATATCTTATACATGACAGACAAGAAGAGAAAAACATTTGCACATACAGGAATACGTGCGGTCTGAAAGGGAACAGCGTTTTGCTTCATATTAGCAGGATCATTTACGGTCTTCTTTAAACGCTCAAGGAAACGGCGAGTCTGCTTTTCACATCAGTCATGCGCTTTCTCAATGTCTCTTTGGTAGAAAATATAGCATTGATAAATGCTTATGTAGAATAAAAGCTTCTACTTTAAGATGATTTTTTATTATCAGGTTTAATAATAATTTTCATAAACAACATTTCTGTCTTGACCAATATCTTTTCCAGTGAAACATACTAAAAATCCTTAAAGTGCCGCTAGTTTTAAAGATCAAAGTTCAGGTACATAACAATTACCTACATAACAATGGGACTAATTAGCATAATGCCAGCCTGTAGTCTTGATTGGCTGAACAGCGTCTCTTAGCTCCGCCCTCAAACACTGTAGTGTATCTGAGACTGGAAGAGTTTGGTTCGTGTTGTTCGTGTCGAGAAGACGCTGTTTTCTGAGATTGATACGGTAAAACCCACGCCATCGTCACTGTTCGTATCACTGTGATCAAGAGCTGAGATTCAGATATGATAATGAGCGTTTGCTTTCTGACCAATCACAGCAGAGCAGCTCTCAGAGAGGCGGAGCTTAGAGAGACGGAATCAGTGTTTCAGACACTGAGAGAAAAGAGCTGATGCTGTAGTGGAGATTATTATTATTAAAGTGTTTTTGACCTTGGATGACTGTAAACCTGTTCTAGGAGACGCCAAAACAACATTAGGAATCTTTAAAATAGCACAATGGGGGCACTTAAAAAACAAGAATTTACTTGAGAAGCAAAATCGAAAATACAGATGTAGAATAAATGCATTTAAGATCATTTTTCATTTACAATTTTGCCTATTGAAATTTGATTAAAAAAATGTAATGCATCTTCACAATAGATGTAGCTATGCATTTTTAACCACCATTTTTGTCTTTACCAATATATTTCCAGTAAAATCCCTTAAAAACAAAATAATTGCTTGCTTTCTTGTTTTTAGAGAATATATATATATATATATATATATATATATATATATATATATATATATATATAAATATATATATATATATATATATTTTTTTTTTCTCCCCTCATTGGTAAACTGCAATAAACATTAAAACAAGAACGCATTTTGTCAATGAGAAGGGAAAAATAAACTGAATCCAAGATAAACTCTATGAAAGCAAGTCTTTTTATTACACACATTTTTGCTTCTCTAATAAATGCATCTTGTTTTGAGGATGTTTAGATATTTTTTTCACTGGAAAACAACACAAAAACACAGATTTGTCTTGTTTTTTTGTTTTGCAGTGAGCCTCTAAGCGCTTAAGAAAAGGTATTTTGCAAAGCTCCAGATGGCGAAACACCAGCATCTCTACTTATCCTGGGAAACAGTGAGATACGAAGAGATGATGCCCTGCGAGATGAAGTTATTATCGTCAGGGATTACCGGGCCTGTAAATGAAATGATTTCTGAAGGTTTGCAGGAGTTCACAGCTCTCGTGGTAAGACCCACAGAAAGGTGAAGAGAACAGAAGTACGCTTGCATCGCACATCAGATCCGCTCGTGACTCGATTACGCTCGACCCCTGATGGTTTTACATCGCTCCTGTTTACGCTATCAGATTGTCATATGTATCCGTGAGATGTCAGAGCTGACTAATGCACAGGTGGTGTGAGCCACAAACATGTGACCTTAGTCACACACAGTCTGGAGGAGATTCATCTAATCATCATTACACACACGATATCACGGAGACGAGAAAACGTGAGGTTAATCATCACAGTTGCATCTACTGTGTCTCACACTGCAAATACTGTTTTCCACTACAAATATCTATACCTTCTTAAATCAAGATACATTTACAGTACCAGTCAAAAGTTTGGAAACGTTACTATTTTTAATGTTTTTGAAAGAAGTCTCTTATGCTCATCAAGCCTGCAGTTAAAAAAAAACAAACAAAAAAACAGTAATATTATGAAATATTATTACAATTTAAAATAATGGTTCTCTTTTTTAATATACTTTAAAATGTAATTTATTTTTGTGATGCAAAGCTGAATTTTCATCAGCAAGTACTCCAGTCTTTGGTGTCCTATGATCCTTCAGAAATCATTCTAATATGCTGATTTATGATCAATGTTGGAAACAGTTGTGCTGCTTAATATTTTTTTTATAACCTGAGATACTTTTTTCAGGATTATTTGATGAATAAAAAGTTAAAAAGAACTGTATTTATTTAGAATAGAAATCTTTTGTAACAATATACACTACCGTTCAAAAGTTTGGGAACAATAACTTTTTTTTTTTAAAGAAATTAGTACTTTAATTCAACAAGGATGCGTTAAATTGATAAAAGGTGATGGTAACGATTTATATTGTTAGAAATGTTTTTATTTTGAATAAATGCTGTTTTTATGAATAAATGCTGTTAACGTTTTACTCATCAATGAATCCTGAAAAAAGTATTCCAAAAAAATATATTAAACAGCACAACTGTTTCCATCATTGATAATAACTGAGTATCAAATCATCATATTAGAATGATTTCTGAAGGATCATAAGACACCAAAGACTGGAGTACTTGCTGATGAAAATTCAGCTTTGCATCACAAAAATAAATTACATTTTAAAGTATATTAAAAAAGAGAACCATTATTTTAAATTGTAATAATATTTCATAATATTACTGTTTTTTTTTTGTTGTTGTTTTTTTTAACTGCAGGCTTGATGAGCATAAGAGACTTCTTTCAAAAACATTAAAATAGTAGTGTTTCCAAACTTTTGACTGGTACTGTACTTGAGCAGGAAAATCACATTAGAAAATGTATTAATATTAAGTGACTTTATGCTTAAAACAAGAACTAATATTTGCCAATGGGGGCAGAAAAACAAAACTTGGTTTTCCTTTGAAATAAGTTTATTTTCCTCACCCATTGGGAGATATTTTCCTTGTTTTAGGAATAAACTCGCTTCATTATTTACTTTTATTTATTTCTTTACAGTAAACAAGACTTAATACCTTTAGCAATTTAGCTTCTCCAGTAAATGTATCTTTATTTACTAATTTAGAACTGAAAAACTAGACAAAAATATTTGGTAACAATTTATTTTGCAGTGTCCTTACATATGTAACATGTACTTACCATAGTAATAAAAGTAAATTATGCATAATTACATGCAACTAACCCTCAACCAAACCCTAATCCTACCCTAACCCTATAGTAAGTACATTTAGTTCATTAATATTACACAGTATTTAAATATATAATGACACTGTAACAATGACACCTTAAAATAAAGTGCAACCAAATATTTTTCTGCAGTTGTTTCTCCTAAAATGTAGAAGTCAGTAACACTATAATAAGGTTCATTAGTTAAAGTTGGTTAATGCATTAATTAACATGAACTTACAATGAGCAACACATTTGTTTTAGTATTTTTTAATCTTTGTTTACATTAGTTAATAAAAATGCAGCTGTTCATTATTAGCTCAGGTTTATTAAATAATATTGACTTTTGACTGTAATAATGTATTAGTAAATTAACATTAAATGCTTTAGAAGTATTTGTCATTGTTAGTTCATGTTAACTGATGAAACCTTGTAAAGTGTTACTAAAACTCTTCTATATAGAAGGTTCTATAGAGAACTCTAGGGTTCTTGACTCAATTTTAAAGAACCCTTCATGCCAATCCCCAATCAACCCCCAATGTCTTAGGGACTGTTCGTTATTTATTTAAGGGGCCACCGGAGGAGTTTTGAGATCTGTTGTCAAAAAAGACATGACCCTCCCTTCGCCAGCAACAAATTTTTCTATGACCCTCCAAAATGATTGTGAAAAAAGGCATGACCCTCCCCGATAATGTATTGATTAGCCTAATTCTACTGGTTTGCGCGTGGCAAAGATGTTCAGATAGCCATTGTTTGTTTGTTTTTTAAACCATAAACTCTTGCTTTCTCATCTTACTAGGGCTGTAACGATAGACCAAACCTACGATTCGGTTCGTATCACGATTTTTGATTTTAGATTTGAAAAAAAAAATCATGTTTTTGGTGCTGATGCGGTGTAACTCGTTCAACATGTGGGTGGCGCTGCGAATAAAGCATCTTAAAGCTATCACAAAGAACCGCAAAAGTAATGATTATTAATATGTCAAATAGCTAGGAGACATTTTAATTGTTTATTAATAAACAAGTGTTTTCTGTGTCGACTGCAAAGATGAAGTTGACGATGCGTCGCGACCTTCTCAGAACGCGCGAGAGAGAGATGCACATTTCATAAGGAGAAAGCAGTCTGTTTTCTTTAGTTTTGAATTGTTCTGTGTAAAAGTAGACATTTCAAGCTTTCTATATATTTCTCCGGTCTGTGAGGCAAGTAGCATAGCCTACCTTACGCTGAGTTTCGGTTCATTTATGAGACAAGATCCAGTTCACTCGCCCGCGCCTCCGTGTCATGATTATCTATTTTCTACTTTATTTAGACTACTTCTTATTTATTAAATCCAGATGAAACATTGATTACAATTAAGATAAAATTAATAAAAAAACGAAATTCACTTTAAAGAAAGGCTTTGTGCTTTCTGTTTGAGGTCTCTGTGAAATTTTTAAAGTCGCTTCAGAGCAGTCATGCCCGTAATGGAGAACTGTCACGTCCGTAACATTATTTTTTTTTTCCACATAAATGCGAACACGAAAAATAAAATAAAAATAATATAATATTTTATGTTCTGTGGAGGCCGATCTTTATTCATCCGGTGGGTATATATCTTTGGTTTGCACAGTGTAATTTATAGAATTACTAAAAAATATTTTGCCACATGTGTATTTCACTCATATTAAATATAAAACGCATGTGTAGTAGACTGATATTTTTCTAATGTCTTGACTCCTTTCAGACGTTTCAAAATATTGGTATTAAATGCATTTTCTGAGAATTTTTATTTTAAGTTTTGACTGCAAATGTCACGTCCATAACACTGGAATCGCCCAATTTTAACGAATTTATCCTCAACTAGTTTTTGTGGTGTAGGTCTATGTATTTTATGTTAACTTAAATAATACTAATAGTAATTTAAAGATGTGGTAGCCCTACATCTTACACATCAAGGAAACAAAATAAGAATGGAGACTAAAATATGCAGTATCGCGCTACAGCGCACATTCTATCAGCTGCAGATCTGGCGCCTCAGTCTCAATACTGTTAAATTCGACGTACGTTCACATCACATGTTAATGCAGCGGTAGAGTTACACTCACAGGACACTGTGCACTTAACAAAAGTTAATTATTTGCTCGTGCTTTAAAGCTTTGCCGGGTAAACATTTCTTTGGCATTCTGTTCTGACATGATGCACTTTTTCTAAGCGCGAACTGAAGTGCGCGCGCACTGTCAAACAGCGCCAAACTGGATTTTTGTTGGGTCAGACACATCTGATATCGAAGGGGTGCTGGTAACGCGAGATCAACATGGAATAAATGGAAAAAAATAGCACCAAACAAGCCACTTTGAAATGTTGCTGTTTTAATGAATATAAAAGTTGGGTGACCCTCCCCCTAGACTAAAAAAAGTTGGATGACCCTCCCCTCAACAAAGAATAAAAAGACATGACCCTCCCCTATTTTCCTCCGGTGGCCCCTTCCATAAATACCGAACGGTCCCTTAAATGATTGCATAATACTGGCATACTACATGTTTAAGGGGTTATTTATTTTTTTCTCTCTCCTAGTAATAAAGTATGTTTACACGCTGCTTAAAGGGGACATATCATGAGAATCTGACTTTTCCCGTGTGTAAGTGCTATAATCGGGTCTTCAGTGCTTCTAGCAACACAGAAAACGTGAAAAGTGAAACTCAGTAACTTTGTTCTGATGAGCCTTTCTCTGCAAGCATGTCAAAAAATTACACACACAAATGGCACGTTTTTACTCACACACCAAAAGGGGCAAATTTGACAAGCTTTAATAAATAATCTGGAGGGAATTTTGAGCTGAAATTTCACAGACACTTTCTGGGGACGCCATAGATTTATATTACATGTCATCTTGTGAAAAGGGGCATAATATGTCACCTTTAATTTATAAAAATGATTGCATGATGGAACCCCTAAAAGGTTCTATATATGAATAGAATGATGGAACCATATATATATATATACACTGCTGGTAAGATTTTTTATGTTTTTAAAAGAAGTCTCTTCTGCTCACCAAGGCTGCATTTATTTGATAAAAAACAATAAAAAAAACAGTAATATTGTGAAATATTATGACAATTTAAAATGACTGTTTTCTATTTTAATATATTTTAAAGTGTAATTTATTCCTGTGATCAAAGCTGAATTTTCAGCATCATTACTCCAGTCTTCAGTGTCACATGATCCTTCAGAAATCACTCTAATATGATGATCTGATGATCGAGAAACATTTATGATTATTATCAATGTTGAAAACAGTTGTGTACACATTTTTTAAAAAAGTCTTTGATGAATATAAAGTTCAAAAGAACAGCATTTATTTAAAATTGAATATTTTCTAACATTATAAATGTCTTTACTGTCACTTTTGATCAGTTTAACTCATCCTTGATGAATAAAAGTATTGATTTATTTTATTTCTTTCCCCCAAAAATAAAATTAAAATTCTTACTGACCCCAAACTTTTGAACGGTAGCGTTTAATGTTACAAAAGCTTCTATTTCAGATAAATGCTGTTCTTATTAACTTTCTATTCATCATAGCATCATGAAATAAAAATGAATCACGGTTTCCAACTGTTTTCAACATTAATAATAATCATAAATGTTTCTTGATCATCAAATCATCATATTAGAGTGATTTCTGAAGGATCATGTGACACTGAAGACTGGAGTAATGATGCTGAAAATTCATCTTTGATCACAGGAATAAATTACACTTTACTATATATTCACATAGAAAACAGTTATTTACATTGTAATAATATTTCACAATTTTACAGTATTTGTTTGTATTTTTAATCAAATAAATGCAGCATTGGTGAGCAGAAGAGACTTCTTATAAAAACATTAAAAATCTTACCGATCTAAAACTTTTTACCGGTATATATATATATATCTCTTTTTCTTCTAAGAGAGATGTAGTCAACACAGATCTCACTAGGCTCTTCTCCTCATGACAAGCAGGAGACTTCAGTAAGACGAACTGTCTAGGAGAATCAACTCTAGATCTCATTTGTGATCGTTCTTTCCTCTGGGCAGAAATATGAAATATCACATTGGCATGATGACGGTGCTCATGGTTTCTAAACTGCGCTTGAGTTTAACCTTGGAGTGTGTGATGAATGCTGTCCGTGACGCTAGGCTAGGCTCGACTCC
This sequence comes from Vimba vimba, assembly GCA_022828995.1. Taxonomy (NCBI): domain Eukaryota; kingdom Metazoa; phylum Chordata; class Actinopteri; order Cypriniformes; family Leuciscidae; genus Vimba; species Vimba vimba. The sequence continues at coordinate 1,939,998 of CM040827.1, forward strand.
AAGAACCAGCGACTTCTGAAGATCGAGACTCAATCATCCCGAGAGATTTACAGATCTACAGTACACACACCCAAATATCAATAAAACGTGTCAAAATGTATTCATCTAATATCAGAGATATCCTACATTATTCACTATCGCACATATTTATTTTCCTCAAAGAAATGAATGCTTTAACTCATCAAAGACGCATTCAGTGGCATTAAAGACATTTATAATGTTATATTATATTTCCAATAAATGCTGTTTTTAAAAAAAATTCTATTCATCAAACAAAATGTGTCATTTTCAACAAAATATGAACTGTTTTCAATATCGATAACAATCATAAATGTTTCTTGAGCATCAAATCATCATATTAGATTTCTGAAGAAAATTCAGCTTTTATCACAGGAATAAATTACACTTTACTATATATTCACATAGAAAACAGATGATTTAAATTGTAATAATATCTAAATTTTTACGCAGCCTTGGTGATCAAAAAAATAAATTAAAAAGATCTTACCAACCCCAAACTTTTGAACAGTACTAGAGAATATGATACTATAAAAATAATTTAAAAAAGTTTACACTATTTAACTGGATTAGCATATAATGTCAAAAAATATAAATATACATTTTACAAAATATTAATTGTATTAGCTTCATCACAGCTCTATTATCACTCTCGATCTCTATCTAAAAAGATATTTGGGAAGTAATTTCATATTTTACACTCAAGAAACTAACAGGAGATATTTTGGCAGGTCATTCAAGGAGACAGAGGTGGTTTTGTCACATAATCTCAGGATGACAAATGAACCGGCGCTCAGAGGACGCCTAAGCCGTCTTTTAATCATCATTCTTACACAAATAAAAGAAGGATCAAGCTCAGTGTGTTCATTCGTCTCTGTTCAGGGAAATGACTCCACTAAAAGACAGAAATGTGCAGACATACACTGACAACAACTGAGCTTCTTTTCAGCCTTAAACATTCATGGACCTAGAAATATATGGTCAACATGAAATCAAATTGGACTCTTAAAGACGGCATATTCTGCTCAAAGTCTTGATGTTGTTTTCAGGCTCTACTAGAACAGATTTTCCTGCTTGAATGTTGATTATTCTCCTCATATTCTCCATTGTTGCGGCTCCTCTCTTCCCAGTCTGTCAGTAACGCTCTGTTTACTTCCTGTCTCTATGAAGCCCCTCCTTCTGAAAAGCACACTGTGCTCTGATTGGTCGGCTGGAGCAGTGTGTTGTGATTGGTCGAGCGCTTCCAGTGTGTTTGGGAAATGTCCCGCCCCTTTCCATAACCGCCAGTTTAACACACTACTAACTAACTCAACCAGGCCCCGCCCCTTTATTCTGCGCATTAATTATTTAAATGAGGAATACTATGACGTGTTCATTCCCTTACAGCTTATGAAAATTTTCAAATTTTCAAAGGCTTGAAATATCTCACTTTGCATGTAATGAGTCTACATAATATATTAGTTTCACCTTTTAAGTTGAATTACTGAAATAAATGAACTTTTGCACGATATTCTAATTTTTTTATTCGCCTTTTTGAGCATGTATTTAACAAAGACAACTTATAGCAAAAAAAAAAAAAAGTTTTAGTCGCATAACATCGGTTAATGGAAATTTACCATTTTGGTAAAAAAGAAAAAAGTTTTGTGCAAACCTGTAATGTAAACACGGCTATTGATATAGAGACACTGATATAGAGAATAACTGGATCTTTTTCATGCTCAAACTGCACTATTACACCCTGAAGACAGATGAACATGTGAAAAGAGCAGAACAGCTCCTCTTTAAAGCATGTTCCTGATCTTATAATGAATGATTCATCAATGCAAGCTATTCCATGAACAATACGATGCTGATTTCATCGAGTGCTCAGGTGAGCGCCGGCTCGATGAGAGAAGCAATGAAAAAACAATCTTTTCACTTAGTTGAATTCGCTGCCCGAGGCACGATCACATGAACCATAATTATATTCTCTCGGAAATAAAGACATCCGTGTCTGGAGTTTTCTCAGGAACAGATTGGGCTTTCACACCTCCTCTACTGGAGCGCGATTCTCCTCACGCTTCGGGAACAGAAACATCTGGATGATGTGTGCAGCGTTCAACATTCACTGAGGCTTTCAATCACACATCAGCCAAATTAGCTTATGCTCCCGATGCATGTTCATAATGCGTCTCAGTAAAAACTGAAAAAGATCATGCAATCATATTGAAAAATGCATTAAACTTCAGCACTAGCATGCATCCACACTGAAACCATTGCATGCTCTCTGCAATAGATGCTTTTATAAATGGCATCTCGCCGACTTTTACGGCGTTTAACGGTGGGATTTTGGCAGCTTGAGTGTGTTAACGGGATCGCTCGAGTTTTTCACCTCTCCGCTGGGAACTACGGCTCCCTGGAGAACAATAAAACACCATGTGGATCCAAAAACACAAGGCCACACTTCCACACACACACAGGCGAGTGTTGAGTAGGTGGAACGGGTCACGGCCGTCTGTCTGCCGTATTAAACAGTGATCAGTGATCTGTGTGGTGTTTATATCATGATTTTAGAGTCACGATGCAGTGCGTATCGCATCTTTTTCTGTGCTTTCTTCACCGCCTGTAAATTGCATATGGACCATCAAACTCGGGCGGTGAGAATGAGTCATGTTTCCCGCAGCCCGGTGGAAACTCTTGACGGCTCTCGCAGGTGTTACATCAATTCTTGGTCAATCTCAACCAGTTAATGCGCCGACGTTGCAAAGAACAACATGAGCCGTTTTTATACACGCCTCAACATGTCATCGGATTTCAAAAATGACAGTATATATATATATAACACAAGGTGGAGCGAATCATTTCTGACATCAGCGTCACAGAACAGTAAAAAATAATGCAATAATAAGAACAGGTGTCCCAAACACACCAGTCAATCCGATGCAATAATTTGCGATATGCATAGAGTAATTATATCTTATCTTAATTATACGTATATTTGGTGTTTAGTATATAGATTTAGCAATTATGTCTTGTTTTATTCATTATTTAGAACCTTATTTTAATACTATTTCTTTTTAATTTGTTATTTTAATATTGTATTTTTCTTTTTCTTGCAATATTATATGAAAAACACCATCATGTCTTTTTGTATTTAATCTTAACTCAAGATGCATTTACTTGAGATGCATAAAGTTTAGTGAGTTTATGCTTAAAATGAGAGGAAAAATGTTTTTCACTTGTTTTTCACTTGAGTTAAGTATATTTTTCTGATACTGTATGGTCTCGTTTTCAGCATAAACTCGCTTCATTTGGATGGAATTAATCAGAAAACATCAGATTTGGTATCTTATGTAGTTTTGCATTGATCAACATTATGAATAATATACATCTACAATTTCTTTGAAGTTTCCTCCGTTTTTAACCATCTTCACTTGCTCATTTTAAATGGTTCAGTAGTGTGACGAATTAATTAAAAGTAAAAAAATTTCAATTAATATGAGGTCAGAAATGCTGCATGTGTAATAATTACAAGAATCATCAAAATGCAGCTAAAGATGTTTTAGATAAAGTCACACCACATCAACTAGCATAAGCCCGAGATATGAGCATATCTGCCTTAAAGAGGATTAATGCTGTAATTAGCATCTCAAAAAGCTGAAGCTCATAACTTAAAGTTCACCAAAAAAATGAATATTCTGTCATCGTTTAATCACTCTCAAAAGCAGACGCTGTTCACACTGCACAGAACAAACAACATTGCAATAAAACAAGTCCTTATTGGAAGAAAAGTCACTGTGCAACGATTAATCGCATCCAAAATAAAACAATGTGTTTGCATAATATATATGTGTGTGTACTGTGCATAATTAATTTGTATATATACAAATACACACACGCGCATTTATAAATTTAAGAAAAAATTATATATAAAATATTAATATTTCTTATAATATGAATTATATATAAATATCTATACACAGTATATACATGCAAATATTTCTTAATATACACATGCATGTGTGTGTATACAAAATAAGTACACACACAGATATTATGTAAACGCAAACTTTTGTTTTGGATGTGATTAATCGTTGCACAGCCCAACATGAGGGTGAGAAAATGATGACAGAATCTTCACTTTCCCTTTGAAAACACACACACACACACACACACACACACACACACACACACACACACACACACACACACACACACACACACAGTAACTCATGGGCTATTTATACTCAGAGGAGTGCTTTTATACCGTGAATTGTTCATGAGTTCAGATTAGACATGGTTCATAGACATAAACACGCCACAAGGAATACTCTCTTTCCATCAGAGTGAGATTATAGTCTGTAATAAAGCCTAAAACCACACAACACTGACCGAATGACAAACAAACCTCCCTATAAAGCCAGTCCATTAAGAGTTACTGGATTCCCTTCCACACAGAATAACTACAAAGACACTCTGTGCTAATAATAGACACTCAGCAGAATGAAGAAAAGCCATTTACAGTCCTGCTTCCGTTAGAAACAGCTCCACACACACACACACACACACACACACACACACACACACACACACACACACACACACTGTTTACATCTTCATTCCTGCAATCAGATTAATTCATTAATCGCAGGAGTGAAAGGAAGGCGGCAGCTGTTGTGTGCAGATGTGACGAGCAAACAGTGATTCCCGCCTGGACGTCTCAAACACATCAACACTTTACAGGCACAATCTCTTACAGTGACTCGGAATATTTTGCTGGGATGTGAAGTTTAGCATGACGTAGTATCGTCAAGGTCAAGGGTTCACGTGCATGTTCAGTGTCTTGATAAATGTTTATATTATAGAGAGGGAGATTTGACAGTAGGGGTGTAACGATACACTCATGTCACGATTCGAGACATATCACGATACTGAACTCACGATACGATATTATTGTGATACTCCAAAACATATGATAAAAGATTAATAAAAAGTTTACTGTTGATTAAAATGCTAAATTTGATGCATTGTGTGTGTAAATGAACAGTCTTGGACTTGGTGTTAATAACCCAAAGCACAGGACAATAGAGACGCCAGAATAACAATATTCATGATTCTGAAGCTGAAAATAATGTAGGCACTTTTTACTGGTAACAAGATATTTTGGCATTATCAGGACACACAAATATTCCCCCATTGCATTATTATACATTATAGTCAACATTATATATAGTAGTTTAATGTAGAACTGACACTAAAACTCTGAAAACTTCACTATCCATGATACATATTGTCGCATTTTTGTATTGTGATAAATTGTGACATGATATATTGTTACACCCCTATTTAAAAGTGATTTTCATTGCATATATTTTTTATCAGTTCATGCATTCCCTGGGGATTGAACCCGTGACCTTGATGATGATGTCACTCAGGTGGTCTCTTGCTTGTGAGTGGGAAGTTATTGATCATATAAGCTGTAAAGATGATGATATGACAATGGTTAAACACCAGGCTACTTTAACTTATTAAACATGCCCACTAAATTAAACAAGATTCCTGTTGCTTTGGGGTTCTGAATTATTGCTTTCCGTTGGTCTCAGGAAACACTGATTTAATTCTGGCCATATTTCAGTAATAAGATATGAATATGAAGTGTGGCTTGAATCCCAGAGTTCATCGCTGAGAATCAGACAGTCGTGCTCATGATTCCCACTGAGAGTCCGAGAGTCTGGAATCTGAACGCTGAGGCTTTAACAAACAATAGCAGGATTATAGAGGAGAGCCACTGACCTTATGTCTGGACAATCAAAGCAGACCTTCACACACACTCACATACTCACTCACACACACTCACTGTATCAGCTACTACCACTTATGCAGAGCATGTTTATTCATTACTTTACTTTACCAAGCACTTTAAAAACGATACACACACATACACACTCACTCACACACACACACACACACACACACACACACACACACACACACACACACACACACACACTCACACTCACACTCTCACACACACTCACACACACACTCACACACACTCACACACACACACACTCACACACACTCACACTCACACACTCACACACACACACTCACACACACACACACACACACACACGCACACACACACACACACACACACACACACACACACACAGTATCTGCTACTACCACTTATGCAGAGCATGTTTATTCATTACTTTACTTGCAAGCACTTTAAAAACTATACACACACACACACACACACACACTAGTGTTGTCACGATTTTTCGATATGATGCCCTGAAAAATATTGATAATCAATATCGCTTTCCATAACGCGGGGAAAAACTGCCATATAGATATTTTTTTAACATCATCTCATAATTTTTTGTGCATCTATTGAAAGTCTAGGCAATCAATGTTTCCAAGCTTCAAAAAGTGTGTGTCACATCATAACAGTGATCCATAATGAAGAGACCCGATCACTTATAAACACACACACACACTTTATATATATATATATACTTTTTTTAAAGTGCTATATATACACACAAATACAAAAGTCACAGCTAGATATAATTGTGAATTTTTCTAATGATAAAATACTTTCTATTTTAAACTGGGAAATGAGAAAGTTGGAATAAATAAAGCAATATGAATCTGTTCAAGCGGCCTGGCGTCTGGGAAACCTGCTTGATACTCAATATTTCTGGATAATATTCGGAGCAGAAACTACACACTTCACATCTGACCAGCTCTTTCTTCCTGATCCGACACTTAAACCAGGTTAATCAGTCAGAATCAAATAATTCCAGGATCAAATGAAACTATATTCCCACATGAAGAACATTTCTGCTTGACTAAACAATTTACTAAACAATTCACTGCCACGTTTGATGCTTTTTTTAATTTTAATTTCTTTTCGACATAAAACTGCTGATGCTTCAGTGTTGTTCCTGTTTTTCCCCAGGCCGAGGAGGGAATACCCTCTTCAGGTGATGGATCTGCCCTCTCCTGGTCACAGATGTGACTCTCCAGAATATAAAGTCACACACACATGCCTTTAGGGACACACACTCATTATTTACAGCGTACAAAGCCAATGCTTTCCTTTTCAAAAAGCAAAAGCACACACATATTATCGCATATTAGTTCAGAACAACACCAGGTTCTCTACCAGTAACTAACATCAGGGCATTACATAATGCTGTGTGTTTCTCCTCAAACACGGGAGGCATGAGATCTCCTGCAAGAGTGTGAATGTCAGAAGGGTGAGTGTGTAAACAACACGGATTACTCTGGAGACTATGAGAAGGAAAACACTCCTTGTAAACATTCTCTCCGCAGCAATATTAAAACGCCCTGATTTAAAGTGCAATCAATGTCAGGCTTGATGCAGAAGAGCGCAGATCATCAACTAACTCCCACTTGGGTCGAATCAGTGTTTACGCGCAAATCTCTTCTCCTCTACATGCAACACACACCAACACGACTGTAATGCAGCGGGGTGTCTGTCATCGTAAAGATGGCATCGACCTCTAAAGCAGATTACACACACACACACACACACACACTGTGAGAGATCCCGCACGACCGCGTTCCGTCATGCTTACCGTTCTGAGATGATACGTATGTGAGCATCAGGTTCCCGTGGATGAGGATCAGCGCGAGCATCCCCGTGTAGGACCGCATCCCGCAGGAGGAGAGAGAGAAGAGACGCGAGCGTTGAGGAGTGACGCGGAGCGGCTTCAGTCGCGGAGGAGCGTTGAGGAGGAGCGCGGACGCACGGAGAGAAACGCGACAGACGCGGCGCGGCTCTGATGCATGGATGAGGATGAAGATGAAGAAGATGAAGATGCTGATGATGTTCGGCTCTCAGGGATGCTGAAGATGATGATGGTGATGATGATGATGGGCCATCGGTGTGTCCGTCATCGCGAAGAACCTTCAGCTGTCAGTGCGCGCACCCCGCAGGCTCATTCGCGCGCATCATCAGCTGTCAGCGCGCGCTCCCGTCCGCGCGGGGCCTCGAGCGCATCAGCTCTGCGCAGCTTCAGCGCCATTCAGTCACTGTGGAATGGAAAAAAAAAAAACTGTCGCATTACAATACAGTAACACGCACTACAATAAATAATAATAAAAATATATATTTTCAGTGTGCTTATATTTATATATAGAGGGGGACGCGGGATAATGCACACACAATCAACTCAATTAATATTTCTTACCTGCAGGTCAATTTTGAAAGACAATTTATAGTAATTACAATTTTTAAACTACATTCTCAACAATAACCTACCATATACACATATACATCTAATTAGTATTGGTCTAATTTTTATTTTTCCATTTCATTTAATGAATTATACTGTGACAACCTGCCCCAAGCTGACATATTTATATAAAAAATACTTTTGTCCTGAAACAGTTCAAGCATTCTTTCATTATATAATGACTCTTGTCTTTATATTAGTGTTTTTTGTTGTTGTTGTTGTTAACCAACAGATATTACAAAAATATGGTATTTGAATGTTAGTTTGGAGGACAGAATTGACAAAAATAATTAAATCAACTTGCATATACGGCCATTACCGGAAGCCAGTGATTATAGATTATAAAGTTATAAATATGTATATTTTTCTAATAAAAACGCATGGCTTTGCGCGTCATATAGATTTTATGATGGATTGATGCTCTTTATTTGGGTTTCAAAATCTCAGGTACCATTCATCCCCATTATAAAGCTTGGAAGAGCAAGGATATTTTTAACATAACTCTGATTGTGTTCGGCTGAAAGAAGAAAGTCATCGACACACCGACCTCCCTTGTGCTTTGGTACTGAATAATAACCATATTCATGCACAATTGTATTCAAATGGTAGGCTACTCCAAATTTAAATACTTCAACGAATACCATAGGCATGGCAATATAATGGTACTGGTTTTTATTAATGTCTCAAGGCTTCCATAGAATATTTATCTAGGGCACTACTGAGATTTCCTCCAAGAAAGCATGTTATCCACACCGCGTGGTCGTGGACTCGTCATTAACACACAGTCAGTCAGGATTAAGAGCTGAAGAGAATCATGACCTCTGTCTGCACTCACACACACTCACACACATTCACACAGCACCATCTGATGGAGAAACCAGCTAATACAACACACACATCCTCTTTAACATCAGCTGTGGGGTATTCGCTTGTTACTGCTCTTCTTCCTCTAACACGGGTTCATTTCATCAAACAAAGTATTGTGGTATTAAATAAAACAGTGAATAGTGTGATGATACACTCTTCAAAATTAAGGTTCTTTACTGGCATTGATGATCCCATGAAGAACTTTAACATCCATGGACTCTTTCTATTGCATCACTGTGGGGAGAAAACACCTTTTGGAACCTTTATATTTAAGAATGTATTAAATACATTTATTATATGTGACCCTGGATCACAAAACCAGTCACATGTCGCACGGGTATATCTGTGGCAATAGCTAAAAATACATTGGTATGGGTCAAAATGATCGATTTTTCTTTTATGCCAAAAATCATTAGGATATTAAGTAAAGATCATGTTCCATGAGGATATTTTGTACATTTCCTACCACAAATATATAAAACATTTACTTTTGTGAGTGAATGCAGCACAATCGCCAACATAAATGAACAACTTTAAAGGAGATTTTCTCAATGTTTCGATTTTTTTGCACCCTCAGATTCCAGATTTTCAATAGTTGTATCTCGACCAAATATTGTCCTATCCTAACAAACCATACATCAATGGAAAGCTTATTTATTCAGCTGTCAGATGATGTATAAATCTCAATTTCAAAAAAATTGACCCATGTGACTGGTTTTGTGGTCCAGGGTCACATATGATCTACTTTTCACCGTCATGTGGATGAACTAATGAATATCTTAATGCATAAAAATAGTTAGAATATACCTACTCTTTCATTATTTTAAAATTAAACATTCACGAGGTGCATTCTGGCATGCTTTTAAACACTATAAAGGAGGAACGTATAGGCTGCACTTTTGACAGTTTTTCCTTCACTATCCACTTCAACCCAATTGTGTAAAACCATTTTTGTTTTCTAAAGAAATTCAAATGCAAGCACAATTTACATTTGTCTATTAAACTAACTCAAAGCATGTAAGCAGAAGCCTTTAGGTTAAAGGTTTTAGGGTCACAAGTAACAAACTCAGCCTGTTGTGTCCAAACTTTTGACCGGTCGAGTTTGCGTATCTAAGGATTCTTTTAAAAAAGCTCCCAGGAGTAAAGGCGACCCTAAACAATGCGAGCGAGTTGAGAATGATTCTGATGACACAGCACGTTGAGATCTGCAGTCACGCTGACGTGCCCAATAACAGAGCGGACACTTTTCCCTCCACTTTACTCGAGCACGTCAATGAAACACACATTTAAATGGAAGCCGCACCTTCCGCCAGCCGTGAGCCAATGACCTTCAGAGGAGAGGTGACGAACGACACACCCACATTTGTTCCGAGCCAATGGGAACGTAAAGGTCAGGAGGGGGAAAACTTGCCCCAGGATCAATTAGTCTCGCGTCAGTGACCTTCTGCAAATGTGTGGGAGGAATTTCACCAGCTCTCCTCTGACTTTCAGGTGTTGTTAGTATGGGAAGTCGACAACAATGGCTTACGAGACTGAAGAATGAACTGAGCAACAGTCCTCTGGTGTCCAACGTGGCCTTCGGCTTCATCCTGATGGGACTGGAGAAGTTGGTGGAGCTGGAGTTTGAGTGTCCGTGTAATCCGGCCTGGAACGGGTTGTTTTCCTCTGCATTCTTCATCATTCCCGCCATCATGGCCTTCGCGCTGATGATGATCATTCAGGGATGCAGGTGTGACGTCTGGTGCAGGAGGACCGTGTCTCTGTCCAGTTTCGTTCCCCCCGTGGTCTGGTTGATCCTGCTCTTCCTGGACGGTCAGTATTTCGCCTGTGCGATGACAGACTGGCACGGCCGGTTCGTGATCGTGGACAAAGCCGCTCCGCAGAAATGGTGCGAGCCCATTCAAGAAGAGAGCGTCACTCCTCAGGAACTCATGCTGCGCTCACAGCAACTGTTTGTGGAGTCTCAGGTGAGATCCTGGAACCCGTCAGGACGGTTCTCGAGTCTTCACGCTCCAGTAGACCTCCTGCTAACTCCCAGTGACAGGGACGCATTTCTTAGAACTCTGCAGATACACTGATACATTTGTAGGACTCTGTATCTTAAGAGTTCTAAAAATGTATCATTGTATCTACAGAGTTCTAAAAATGTATCATTGTATCTACAGAGTTCTAAAAATGTTTCTTTATCTTCAGAGTTCTAAAAAAAAGTATCATTGTATCTACAGAGTTCTACAAATGTATCATTGTATCTACAGAGTTCTAAAAATGTTTCTTTATCTTCAGAGTTCTAAAAAAAGTATCATTGTCTCTTCAGATACATTTTTAGAACTCTGAAGATACCGTGACACATTTGTAGAACTCTGTAGATAAAGAAACATTTTTAGAACTCTGTAGATACAATGATACATTTGTAGAACTCTGTAGATAAAGAAACATTTGTAGAACTCTGTAGAAAATTAATACCTGGAATGTTGCTATAGAGAACATCTTTAAAACTCTGGTACTACCAATGTCTATATTTACAGCTTAGTTCCATTCTTGACTAGATTATTGAGAACAACCAATGAAACTTTTGACATTACATTACTACTTCTGTAACCCAACAATTAATTTATGTCCATTATAGTGGATGTTTTGTTAAGGTGTCTATGGCCATTTAATGGAGGAATCTCACAAAAACATGTCCAGGTCACATTTCACCTTAAAATAAAATGAAAATAATATATTTTTGTTTTGTTTTTGTGCTTAAAGACAAATTAAGTTGATTTTACGGAGTTTCAATGTAATGCAATAAATAAACTATATTCTTTGTAATTTGTAAAAGTATAAAAAATAGTGTATTACAGTGCAACAAAATTCTACATTCTATATATTTTTCAATATATAAAATTAATGTTACAGTATTTATTTTAAATTAACAAAATACATATAAAAAAGTACTACATTTTTATACGTTTTTGTTTTGGTATTAAAGTAATGAGAACTAGAGGGAAATGTGGTTAATATTAATAAACAATGTCACAATGCAAATACAAATCCTAAAAAAAAAAAAAAGCTTTATTTTCTTGAAAAATATTTAATTAGATTTTATGGTGAAATAAGACCCGGACACATTCAATTAATGCCATTATGTAACGGATAAAAAATTGAAGTACTCTTTACACATGTAGGCGAGCAATCAACCCCTATTAAATCATTGCACTAAAAAACAAACAAAAAAAGTATATGATCAATAAGTTATGACAACATGCTTTTTTACAAGTTAAACAAGTCTCAACTCATTTTTTAGTTTAATGTAAATGTAAATGACTTTAACAGCCAAGTTGATTGTATTTAATTTAACTTTTTCTACAGTGTGGTTTCTCGTTACCTGTTACAGACGTCCACTGTTTCTCTGTCTCATTAACAGGTGATCGGCATAGTGCTGCTCATTTTTATCTGTTTCGGACTGGTCGTGTACGTGATCAGAGAAAGCTGCCAGCAAGAGATGGAAACAGAAGATGCCAATGTGGCGGAGATGACCCTCTTCAGCTCCAGCTGATAGCAGAACATATTACTCATCTGCCCGAAGAAAAACACGTGTGTTACAAGCCTTTCTGTAACCATCTTGAGTCACTCTGTGCATTACAGTGTTCATGTAATAGAGCAGTGAGTAACACACAAGAACATTTGCTTACAGGAATAATTTACCCGAAAAAGAAGATTCAGTCATTTACTGACCCTCAAGTGTGCCAGACTTGTATGACTTTCTTTCTTCTGTGGAGAAAAGGACAAATTCTGAAGACTGTGCTGGTCGCTCTTTTCACTGCAACTGAATGAATGAGAGCTGAAGCTGCTGAATGATTCATCCATGAATCAGATCACAAGGGTTAAACTGTGAGTGAATAACAACTTCAGCCCGTTCCTCAAAAAAAAAAAAACTTTAAATATAGCATTTTATGGACTTCTTTTATGGTGCTTTTACAGTTTGTCCTTTTAAAAGCTTGACATTTTTTCTGTTCATTGAAATTGCATGTAAAAGAACAAACAGCACAATTATCTTTGAGGAAGAAATAAAGTCATACAATTTTAGATCAACAAGAGTCGACGATGACATTAAAGTAAATTTTTTGGAGGGAACGAACACTTTAAAGGATTATTTCCAGGTTCAGTATAAGTTAAGCTCTATTGACAGTATCTGTGATCCATTAAAGGGATAGTTCACCTAAAAATGAAAATTCTGTCATCATTTACTCACCCTCATGTCGTTCCAAACCCGTAAGACTTTCGTTCATCTTCCAAAACACAAATGAAGATATTTTTGAAGAAATCTGAGAGCATTCTGTCCCTCCATTGACAGCTACGCAACTACCACTTTGACGCTTCAAAAAGTTCATAAAGAGATTGTAAAATGAATCCTTATGAATTGAGCGGTTTAGTCCAAATTTTCTGAAGAGACTCGATCATTTTATATGATGAACAGATTGAATTTATACTTTTATTCACATATTTAAACATTCATCAACTCATACATCAGTTGTGGTAAACGGAAGATCAAGCGTGTTCGCTTGATGTGTGAGAACCAATGAGGTTCATTCGTGTTACGCAGAACATTTGAGCTTCATCAAGAACCAATGAGGTTCATTCTTGTGTAACGCAGAACCTTTGAGCTTCTGCAAGAACCTTTGAGGTTCATTCTCGTGTTACGCAGAACCTTTGAGTTTCTGCAAGAACCAATGAGGTTCATTCTTGTGTAACGCAGAACCTTTGAGTTTCTGCAAGAACCAATGAGGTTCATTCTTGTGTAACGCAGAACCTTTGAGTTTCTGCAAGAACCAATGAGGTTCATTCTTGTGTAACGCAGAACCTTTGAGTTTCTGCAAGAACCAATGAGGTTCATTCTTGTGTAACGCAGAACCTTTGAGTTTCTGCAAGAACCAATGAGGTTCATTCTTGTGTAACGCAGAACCTTTGAGTTTCTGCAAGAACCAATGAGGTTCATTCTCGTGTTACGCAGCGTGTTTGAGCTTCATCAAGAACCAATGAGGTTCATTCTCGTGTTACGCAGCGCGTTTGAGCTTCATCAAGAACCAATGAGGTTCATTCTCGTGTTACGCAGCGCGTTTGAGTTTCTGCAAGAACCAATGAGGTTCATTCTCGTGTTACGCAGAACCTTTGAGTTTCTGCAAGAACCAACGAGGTTCATTCTCATGTTACGCAGAACCTTTGAGTTTCTGCAAGAACCAACGAGGTTCATTCTCGTGTTACGCAGAACCTTTGAGTTTCTGCAAGAACCAACGAGGTTCATTCTCGTGTTACGCAGAACCTTTGAGTTTCTGCAAGAACCAACGAGGTTCATTCTCATGTTACGCAGAACCTTTGAGTTTCTGCAAGAACCAACGAGGTTCATTCTCGTGTTACGCAGAACCTTTGAGTTTCTGCAAGAACCAATGAAGTTCGTTCATGCGCATGAAGCAGGTTCGGTTGAGCTTCTGTTTATGTTCGCTGATGAATGTTTATATGTGAATAAAAGCCTAAAATAAATCTGTTCATCATATAAAGTGATCGAGTCTTTTCAGATAATTTGGACGAAACCTCTCAATTCATATTGATGAATTTTAATATCTCTTTATGAACTTTTTGATGCGACAAAGTGGTAGTTGCATGAACTGTCATTGGGGTTTGTCATTGTCACACAGATTTTATCAAAACTATTTTCATTTTTGTTTCTAAGATGCTCAAAAGTCTTACGGGTTTGGAACAACATGAGGGCAAGTAAATTATGACAACTTCTTAATTTTTTAGTGAACAAATTTTGACTCATTTACACATCGAGGGTGATAAGAATCGCTTGTCTGTAAACAAGAACATTCTTTTACAAGAACATATACATCATACAGAAGAATATACGTGTTTTAACAAAACAAAAGCTGCACATTTCTGCTTTTAAACTACTTGGAGCACACTAGCTCATAGATTTCCAATACAAGTGCATTAACGCAAAACAAAAAAAAAGTAATTCTGTATCTGTGTCAATCAGCAACATATTACAGATGCTGTCAATTGAGATGTCATGGAGCAACTGTGTAAATACATTTTGTTAGGACGAATACTATTGTAATTCATTATATTCACACCCTTTAGGGCTTGATAAGGTGCAAAAGTGTCCCATTTGAGGGTTTCGCCCCAGTAATGTAAAGTGTTGCACTATTTTAAAGGGTTTTATATGCATAACAGGTTCAATTAATCAGGACTGATGATTATCACCAAGACTAATGGTCCTTTTCTCCCAAATTACTTCCATGGATGGACATGCCATCACTGTCTAACTGAAGTTCAAAGTGAACAGCATTGAGGGAAACACAACTTTACACAAACAGTTTGATTGACATGATTATTGCCATTATTACAACTGCCTCGCCTCAACATAATGCAGTGCTTTAGTAACTAATTGAACACTGTATATAGTCACAATCCAGACAGAACAACGTGAGAAATCAGGGTTGCAACAGTTTGTTTAAGGATTCAGAAAAGACCATGTAAATGTAAGTCATTGAAAACAACCCATTTCACTTTATGTTCAGCTCAGTTCACCTTTCCCATCATGCAATTGTAACTCCCGTCAACATGATACGAGCAAGGTCACACAAAGAGTGTTTTAATATCTTATTTTTTGTTTGCATGTTGTTTTATTTTTATACTACATATCCATGTGATGTTTCAACCTTTAAATATTACACTAGACTCGTTGTATAATTGTAGACATTATCTTTTGTTCTGATGTACAAAATAAAATTATATATATATTCAATTTCAGTACTTCCTCATGCATAAAAAAACAAACATTTTAATTGACTTGTTGCATTTAAAACCTCTGTTATCCTTGCAATCGCTCTGAAGAGACGCAGCAGTGATTAAACTGTGGGATATTACAGTGGTTTAGTCATTACAGGCAGTAACCGCAGTGTAAGTAGTTTGAGTGTCACTTCTATTAGACTCGAGTCCCGCAGGTCACTGTAATACATCACTGTAATTACAGACGCTCTCATCATGAGCTAATGCTTTCTGGAAGGGAGTATAGTGGAAGAAATCATTTCAATCTTAAAGTCAACATGAAATCACATTGACTTGTTTAATTCGTATCACTGGTCTCAATGTGAACAATGCATCAGTGCACATTATTCAGTAGAAATGCTTCAACGTTGATGCATTCTCACATTCAGGTCAATATGCAATCCAGAAATACATCACATTACAGAAGATTCATGTTGACTGTTAAAAAGGTTTTTATTTTATTATTTAATTAAAAATGGTGATATACTTACTCATAATCAATAAAACAACATAAACAGCAAAGAAAGTGAGAGAAATGCTGTTATATACAAAATAGTAATATATACACTACCATTCAAAAGTTTGGAATAATAAAGATTTTTTTTTATGTTTTTGAAAGAAGTCTCTTCGGCCCACCAAGGCTGAATTTACTTGATCAAAAATTTTGTAAATTCAGTAATACTGTGAAAAATAAAATTTTAAAATAAGCGTTTTCTATGTGAATATATGTTAAACTGTAATTTATTCCTGAGATCAAAGCTGAATTTTCAGCATCATTACTCCAGTCTTCAGTGTCACATGATCCTTCAGAAATCACTCTAATATGATGAACATTCCAAACTTTTGACACACACACACACTCTCTTAAACACACACTCACACACTCACTCACTCACCCACTCTCTCTTTCTCACACACATACAGACTCTCTTACTCACTCTCTCTCTCTCTCTCTCTCTCTCACACACACACACACACACTCTCCCTCACA
The DNA here is from genome assembly GCA_022828995.1 of Vimba vimba. NCBI lineage: Eukaryota > Metazoa > Chordata > Actinopteri > Cypriniformes > Leuciscidae > Vimba > Vimba vimba. The sequence continues at coordinate 1,956,939 of CM040827.1, forward strand.
CACACATAATCACTCTCTTAAACACACTCAATCACTCTCTCTCTCTCTCACTCACTCTCTCTCTCACACACACACACACACACACACACACACACACACAATCACTCTCTTAAACACACTCACTCATTCACTCTCTCTCTCTCACACACACACACAATCGCTCTCTTAAACTAACTCTCACAATCACTCTTTTAAACTCTCTCTCACACGCGCGCGCACACACACACACACACACACACACACACACACACACACACACACACACACACACACACACACACACACACTCTCTCTCACACACACTCTCTCTCACACACACACACAAACACACACTCACACACACACACTCTCTCACACACTCTCTCTCACACACACACTCTCTCACACACACACACACTCACTCTTTCTCTCACACACACTCTCACACACTCTCACACACTCTCACACACTCTCACACACACTTTCACACACTCTCACACACACTCTCACACACTCTCACACACTCTCACACACTCTCACACACACACTCTCTCTCTCACACACACACACACACACACACACACACACACACACACACACACACACACACACACACACACACACACACACACACACACACACACACACAATCACTCTCTTAAACTAACTCTCTCACACAAACTCACTCTCACACACACTCTCTCTCTCACACACACACACACACACACACACAATCACTCTTTTAAACTCACTCTCTCTCACATTCACACACACATTCACTCTTTTAAACTCACTCTCTCTCACATTCACACACACACACACTCTCTCACACACACACACTCACTCACTCTCTCTCTCTCTCTCTCTCTCTCTCTCTCTCACACACACACACACACACACACACACACACACACTCACTCAGTCTCTCACACAAACTCAGTCTCTCACACACACAATCACTCTCTTAAACACACACACTCACACTCACTCACCCACTCTCTCTCTCTCACACACTCACACTCACACTCTCACACACACACAATCACTCTCTTAAACACACACACTCACACTCACACTCACTCACCCACTCTCTCTCTCTCTCACACACTCACACTCACACTCTCACACACACACACACACACACACACACACACACACACACACACACACACACACACACACACACACACACACACAGTCAACAAAACTCAATATCACTTCAGTGTTTCCACAACCTTACAAGACACCTTCAAACTTAATCTTGCTTTGCTCGTTTTCTTTTTGCACATAACCAGCAACATAAACATCTGATCATTTTAAACACAATAAAAACTACAAACGACACAATCAACACTAAAACCACGACGACATCAACACAGTAGTACGAGTACCAGGGCATTTTATAAGAGTCAGTGCGCAGGTGAGCAGCGCCTCTGTGTGTCATGACGAACTCCATCCAGAAGAGGGCGCTGTCTAGTGGATTTAATGGCGTGTCTCTGTGGAGAACGGACAGTCTCTGCATGTTTGTCCTGTACGACGGCTCATTAATCACCTCCTCTAATGCATCTTTAAATATCCCTCGATCTATAGTGGCGATGTCCACAGCTTTAGCAACACCTTTATGTCTCATTTTTGAAATGTTATCGTCCTGATCGAAAACAAGCGGTAACCCGACTAGAGGAACGCCGTGGTAAATGGCTTCAAAAATACCATTAGTTCCTCCATGAGACACAAAAACCTTAGTCTTCGCATGTCCCAAGAGATCATTCTGCGGTAACCAGTTAACCAGTAGAGTGTTGTTGCCTAAAGCCGACGGTCGCTCTCCTGTGTATCTCCAAATCACTTTCTGGGGAAGCTGAGCAAATGCAGCGGCTATTTCATCTGCGATATCACGGGGAAGCTGCGCGACTAACGTTCCTAAAGACATGATGATAACGCCGTGCTCTCCAGAGCTCTGCACGAACTCCTCAAGATCAACCGGAAGCGCTTTCGCCGGTTTGCACTGAAAACCGCCAATGTAAACGACATTCGGCATAGTCGGACGAGGAAACTCAAACACAAAATCGACTCTCATGAGCCAAATATCAGCGGCTTGAAATAACTCAAAATAATCCAAATCAGGGCCGAAATAACGGTCGCACAAAGCGGCGTAATGAGGACCGACGATGCGCCGGTAGAGGAACATCCGAAGAGTGTAAAACAACACGTTATACGTCCTCTGGAGAAACGTCATGTTGTCAGTCAGCTGTGAGAGCGGGAAGGGGACGTAGGAGAGCGGAGACGGGGCGATCGCGAAATGCGCTTCTCCATGAACCGTCCATCGGACGTTAAAGACGAGAGGGAGGTTTAGATATCGAGCGAGAACGACTCCTCCTCCGTTCGCCGGATCCGTCAACATCAAGTCAAAGCTGGCTTGTTTGATCCGTTCCACCAGCGCAGGATCGCTCTCGATTATGTAGATCACCATTTCGCAGATCTTCCTGTGCATTTCCGAGAACCGGTCCTTGAGGTCCATGTCGAGTCTGAATCTGGTCCACGCCGACTGCCGCTCCCGCTTGATCTGTAATTGTCTAGAAATGAAACTGCTGTAGAACTCGTCGTCTCCGCCCAGGGAGAACGGGACGGTCATCGAGGCGTAGTGAGGCGAGGTCTCCGAGATGTACCAGCTGTCGAGGGCCCGGATCACGGTGACCTGATGACCCCTGGAGTGAAGCGCCTGGATCAGGACGTTCATGTTCACCCAGTGACTGCCTTCGTGAGGAAACACCAGGATTTTCCCACAATGCACTGGGAGGGAGAGGGCTAGAATGATGCTTGAGATTAGGATCAAATCCATCGTTATGGGAGGAGCTGAAAGACATAAACAAACAGATGTTGATGTGCATTATTGATCAGACAAGCTTTTGCTCTCTAATGTAAGTCTGTGGGATTTAATAGCGTTTACTCTCTGGTGTTGTTCTGTACTCTTTTAATTTCTTTTAACAACTGTTTTAATTGTCCTTGCTTTTATTGTGTGATTATTTTAGTTCCTTTCTATGTAAAGCACTTTGAATTGCCATAGTGTATGAAATGTGCTATATAAATGCCTTGCCTAAAAATATTTTTGGATTATTTTTGATTATTTTAGATTATAATTTTTTTTTACTTCATCGGAATGGTACAACATTTTGTAGAGGTTTTGGCAGATGCTGTGTGAACACACACACACACACACACACACACACACACACACACACACACACACACACACACACACACACACACACACACACACACACACACACACACACACACACACACACAAAAAAAATAATGGACATGATTCGAAAATGTTAAAAGGTCCTGAAAAAAATAGTCACTTGTATTGTTCATGGTTAAAAATGAGCGCATTGGAAATGAATGGGAGACCTCAAATTTGGAACATAACTTGTTTAGATTTATGGTTTTGATTTTCACACAGTTTTTGGGTAAAATGTGTTTTTTCTGTGCATTTTTCATAGCAATAAATGTAACATTTTATAACTTTTTTTCAAGTTCACTTTTTTAAACTTTTTTTCAGTTCAGTAATAATTTGCCAAGTGCCGTCTTTAAAAAGAGACCAAACTGAAGTCAGTGATCCAAAGAATTCAAGATTTATGACAGTTTGAGTTGGAAATTTCATTTTCAGGTCCATGCTCAGAAAGTGAATAAATGGATTATAACTGCAGAAATATAATTTAGTATCATAAAATCACCTAAAAATACAAAATATTAAATAAATAAAAAAAATCGAACTAAAATATAGTACAACCATTTCATTGAAATAAAGAAAATCTGTAATTTTTGAGCGACACACGAACAGAACCAGAGGGCTAAACAGAAATTTCCCAAAAATACAGTAAAATGTTGTTGCAAGGACACTTTTAATAGTGACACAAGGTACCTAGACAGGATTAAAAAAAATCCACTTTTCCTAATCTTAAAACAAATACTGAGAGGTTCACACTGTGGATTAAACTAAACTAGAGACTGGAAAAAGTGAAAAAAAAAAAAAAAAACTGAAAACAATTTTCCCGAAATGTTAGAAACAGCCTATGTATGTAATGTCTTTCAAGAAAACCAGCAGATAAAATGCATTGCAATGTCACGATTCATTCCAGCCCACATTAGATATTATATTATACATTAGAATAATATCCAAATCAATGCTATTAATTTCTATGGGACGTTCTGTAAAGACTGGCTTAGTTTAAAACAGTAAGAGTAAAACAAATGCAGATCTTAATCTTATATGAAGATTCAAGGCGGCAGAACGCTAAATTTAAGAGCAATATTCATTCCTCTTTAAACCCAGGATGCACAGCAGATTTGATACTATTTTAATAGAATCTGATCTTTCATTACAAATTAATTATTTTTTTTGACACTCAGTGCTGCAGTTTCTCTGCCTGGTTAATTGTTGATTTGTTTTGGCATGAAAACGAACAGACTGTGTTGTGACATGCTGTTCTTGCACAACCTTGATGTGTGTGTGTGTGTGTGTGTGTGTGTGTGTGTGTGTGTGTGTGTGTGTGTGTGTGTGTGTGTGTGTGTGTGTGTGTGTGTGTGTGTGTGTGTGTGTCTGTGTGTGTCTCGCAGGAAACACCATTTCATTAGATTTTAGAGGGTTTTGGGTTGCAAAGTCCCTCTTGGAACATTGTATTATTTTTGTATAAAAGTTTCCCCCTATTCACCAAACATCTACATAAATATATGCATACAGGTTACTGACATCCTTCAAAATATCTTCTTTTGTTTTCAGCAGAAGAAATACATTCATACAGGTTGGAACAACTTGAGAATTAGTAAATTATGACAGAATTTATTTTTTTGGGTGAACTGTCCCTTTAAATGTCACTGTCTTTGGTCTAACTCTAAACAACCACATATCCCAAGTTCTGTCCTTGAGTAATCAGAGATGCAGAACAAAACCATCACTTCCTGTTGGACTGTTGAGGCATGTTTTGGGCAATAATAGTAAGAATCTCTAAACAGTCGGTTTGAATCTGTTACACAATCTCCAGAATGCATGAATATCATGTCAAACACATTACAAAAGAGACGTGAAAACCAAAAAGACAAAAATCAATCATCAAGTGAATCATCCACACCGCAAATTAATATATTTCAGATGAGTTTTTGCCCTGGAGAACACCAAACCTTCCCATGATGCATTGCAAATCATAAACCAAAATGTTCCTAACAGTGAACCTTAGTCAGACTGGACGCCAGACATTATTTAATGTTTACAGGTGATTTTTATATCTGCCATTAATGTTTAATCTATACACTGTACCACACAAAATGAGTATTAATATCTGAAACATCTATACTGCATTGCCACATTATTGCATACTGATCTATAAAATATGAAATGACATGTTTTGAAGAGATCAATATGATGTATTAGACAATAAATTGTCAGACTCAGATGGTAAGGTAGTTATATTGAACCCTGTGCACTCACTTACAAAACATGGTAAATAAGTTTACTACAATAAAACTGGCAACTTGGTATGAGGCACAACTGCCACTGCTGTCAATAAACTAAAACTAAAACTAAACTAAATTAAAAATAGACCGAGTTTTTGTCAAGCCTCGATGTAAACAAGCACATCAGCGCTACTGACAGACATAATGATGAAGGGAGGTCAGTTTTTTATGGAGAATAGAAATCTATTTCCGGAAGTAAAATATCAACTCTCTTACTTACTGCCCACGAAAAGACTTTCTCTTAGGAGTAAAAACACTGAACACTTCATAGTGTGTTCAATGTGCCACACATATTCATGCAAATGCAACATACATGTCACTGTCAGTCCACACAAACAACCGCTGAATCCTGTCTGGCGACTGACAGCATGAAGCTCATTTCAGATTCAGACGACACGATAAATGCTTCGAGGATTTTTATTATCCGAAACTGAGCGTGTCCATCCGTGAATGTGTGTAAAAGCTGTTATGGTTTTTAACAAATGAAATTAATGAACTTACCAGCTGAACAGACAGTGATACAGTGTAGCAGCGAGCTCGAGACACGCTCCTCTGTTTGGGTGGGCGGAGCTCATGAATATTAACGCTTATTACGAATATTATGTCATGTCCATGATGATTGGACGCTTTCACGGAGCGTCACACCCGCGTCATTACTATTCATAAGGAATATATAAATCTTAATCAGCGCACAATAATATTATGCAACACGGTAAATAGATAGATAGATAAATAAATAAATAAATAAATAATACACAGCACTGAATAAAAATACACAGTACGCAATTAAAAAAACATAAATCATTTATACAAACGCATAAATACAAAACATATGAATTTACAAGAGCCAAGCCTTCATTAATGTAGTATTAGTAAATGTGTGTATTTGGAAACAATTACGTGTAATGATGTTTTGAAATAGTGAAGATAAACAAATCTTAATAGTATTTTGAGAGGAACCTGTTAGAAACACAGGATCTTAAAGCATTGCTGGAACAAATAGGACTAGAACTGTAGTTTACAGATGAGCAGCAAACTCAGTCCAGAAGAGGGCGCTATCTAATGGATTGAATCCTGTGTCTCTGTGGAGGCTGGACAGTTTCTCTGTAAGCACTTCATGTTTCAAAGCAGTAACATAATGTTCTTCAGGTTTTTCCACTCTTTTTGACCAATGAAATAACATAACTGCTCCAGTAGTTCATGATTCATAGATAATATATATATATTTTAGAGATTGTGTAAACTAGAGAAATGTATATTCATTATTCACTTCATCAAAAAAAATCACTTAATACATAACTTCTCTGAAACTGTGTAAATGTGCAAATTCTGCATGCAAAACGTTCTAACTAGGGTGACATTTTTGTTTACATGGATTGTCACTCTATCAAAAGGCATTACAAGGAACCTGTGAACATAAGCACAAAATAGACTGGGCTAGAAAGTCTCGGTATAACAAATAATAATAATAATAATAATAATAATAATAATAATAATAATTTAACTAGCAGGTTTATGTTTTTGGGTAAACAAATGAACACACACACACAAACACACTGACGCACATTATAATAGTTTAATGGTAAGTTTTACTGTGACAACATGTACACAACAGGTTATTGTGTTAAAAGTGTAGTTGATCCAATTTGAATGTGACAGATGAGAAATACAAAGAACTCATATTTGGTCTGGTCTACATAAATTTGTTCAAAACTTGAGGTCTTCAAGGGTTCCAGTCAGTTGTAAATGTGGCATCTGTGTGGAAAAGAAAAATTAGCTGCTGTTATATCTCATGATTTCATGTGTCTGAATCAATTCTTGGGAAAACAGAACAGCTGCTGTTAAATGATGAATTACAGCTCATGTGTTGCATGGGCCTTGCATCTCCGCAGAGAGTGATAATCACTTGACACACAGGCTGGAGGCACATGGATCAAGAAGGCCACACAATGGATGACACTCGGGAAAGTGGAGAAACATACATTTCTGCTAAAGAAAAGGCATGAGAGTCAGCGGTTTTTGGTCATATAGTTTTAATTTCATATTTGTGATTTAATTTAATGTTTGTGATTTTAACACAAGAAAAGTACATGTTTAAATTGTTTTGCCACTTGCTTGAGCAAATTAATATATTAATCTATAGAAGTATCCTAATGCATTGAATAATACGTTGTTTCAATTTAGTGTGTTTAAACGTGAATAAGTCAACAAAAAATCTTCTGTAACAACTTTTGGATTTTTAATAATAATAATGAATACATGTTTTTTGTGGTATACACGGATCAGTTGTGCACTTCGTTTCTGAACCACACCCCGTTACACAAATAATATTCATACAAAGCTTTTTGACTCATGTTCAACATGATCCAGGGTTTGAAATTTACTTTTTCACTCAACAGCCAATTTGGCTAAGTAAATATGTAGGCCATTCAGAAGCTCTATAGCTAAAACAAAAGATCAGAATTAAACCAGATTATCAATGTCACCGCTTAGATTTAATTAGCCTATTTATTATTAAATCTGATTCTGAATTAGGCCTATTGCTTTTACAGCTTTGTCACTGTTCGTGGATACCATTCAAATATAAAATAGAAATAAAGAAAAAATCTTTAGGCACACTGTTCCTTGGACATCTTGATTGACAGCGAGTGGTGCCATCAAACAAAATATTCAAATTTTAATATTTTTTATATTTTTTAATATTTTAGGGAAAGGGCTCTGATATCGATGCAAAGTGATAGAACACTATTAATGAAGCATAGCCCGCCAAATTGGCTAGTGGTTGATGCGTTATGGCCGATTTTGGCGGGTCATGCCGGATGTTAATTTCAATCCCTGTTTAGGACAGTTTGCATTTCAGTCTTCTTGGAGGTACATGATATGAGCTTTCTCAGCTTTTTATTCAACTTTATGAAAGGGTCATTTTTGTACATGTTTATTCAGCTAAAGTTCTGGGAGAGATGGGCTCGTTGGCATAATTTTCATTATTTGTTTAATAAACAATTAATAAACATTAACCAAAAACAAACAGATGAAATTAAAGGGAAAAAGGGTTTTTTTAGAGTTAGTTATAGTATCAGGATAAAAGACTTTTTAAAATACTTTTTTTTTTAAAATAAAGATGGAAGTAACAAGATGGACCAAACACTACTCAACTCACATTTTAAAATTATTATTATTATTACGTTTTAACATTTTTAATAATTTCTGCAATATTTGCTATTTTAAAAGAATGTGAGGGTTGTACCTCATGTTTTAGCAGCACTTCTTCAACTGTCTTCTTCAACTTCTTCACTGTCTTCTTCATCTTCTTCACTGTCTGACTCTCCAGTTTTGATTTGAAGTTTTTCCTCCAGTTTAATAATTCTTGCTTCAAGATCTTCTATTTTTTCTTCAAGGTCACTTGTTTTAGTTTCCAGACCATTTGTTGTTTGTTCAATCTCTTCTGTTTTTTGTTCAATCTCTTCTGTTTTTTGTTCAAGCTCCTCTGTTTTTTCTTCCAGATTGCAAATTCTTTCTTTAGCATTAGCCATTTTTCTAATATTCAGCTCTGTTTCGGTCCGCTGCTGGTGTTTGAGGATTGTGAAGGTTTAAAAGTGAAACCTGTTAAGTTAACCCACTCACGCTTATAAACCCTAGTGATTGCGCAACCCCGAACAGAAGACGACAGGAATATTGTTCAGACCAGGGGCGTTGCTAGACATCAACAGGTCCCCCATTGTTTGTCTGAGATAGCAACAGTAACTAAGGAGAATAATAATTTAATAATAATAAAAATAATTTCTTTCTTTCTCCAAAACTGAGTTTTGATTTCTATGTGATCAATTTATGTATAAGTGTTTTCACACAAGATCATTGGGTGTAGGTCATCAGTAAATGAGTGTGGCATTTAGAGAACGTCTCGGTTACGTATGTAACCCTCGTTCCCTGAGTAGGGAACGGAGACGTTACGTCAGTGACGACGAAATGGGGGTTTTGCTTAGAAGCCTATCACCTCGCTTCGAGTATTACAAAACGAGCCAATGGCAGTGGAAATGCCATGGGTCTGCGGAATTTGCATGCGTAACTCCGCCCTACCTCGTGGGTATATAAGGAAGTACGCCGCAACATGCAGATATGCAGATATGTTTCCTGCTGAGGAGCCGAGATTGAACTCCGGCGTTTCCAGCGGTACAGCGGAAGTGGCAGGAAGACGGGGCTTGAGTGGACTTCATCGCCTAAAGAGCGAGGTCGGTGGCGGCACGCAGCAGATCAAAGAGCCCTTGGTCAGCTCTGCCCTTGTGCATGTCCTTGAGCATCCTGGCCTGGTAGACCTGAAGGATGGCCATGGCATGCAGCAAGGCGGCGTCCCGCAGCTCTGTAGGACCTCGCCATGAGAGTGGATGAAAACCTACAGGCCTTGGAGGGGTGCTTTGAGTCACCACGCCACGTCGAAGCACTCTGCGGACACAGTTGCATCGCAACAGAGCGTTCAATGGGGGGAAACCCAGTGTACCCATGGATCGCAGCCTCATCAAGGGCAGAGAAGGCGGACGATCGCGGGAAGACAACGGGGCCTTCCAGGATCTCGTGACCTCCTCATGCACTCATCTCCAGAAGAATTCAGCTCGCCTTGTGATGCGGCGATCGACATCGATTCCTCCTCTGGAGCGCCAAATGCGATACAAGGCACATCCGTAGGCGTCCCCGCGGCAACATTTGAAACACTAGCGGGTTGCTGAGCTGCAGAGGGGGTGTGGCCCGAGGAAGCATCGTCAGGGCAGTGTTCCACACCGTAACCCTCAGATCACCCTGGCCACCAGCCAAAGTGTCACCTCTCGTGGAGGGGACAGATCGGGGTGTGGCAGAGGGGACTCTACCTTTAGACAGGTCACGGAGTCTCGATCTCAGCTCAGCGATGGTCATGTTCCCACAGTGAGAACATGACTCATCCATGAAAGCTGCCTTTGCGTATTCTAAGCCCAAACACGCAATGCAGCGATCATGCCCATCAGAGGAAGACACGGAACGACCGCACCCAGAAACACACGGACGAGACATCTTTAAAAAGACGTGCCCGTGCAAGCTCTTTTGTGAGAGGAAAACTTTATAATCTGCGCCGAGACGGCCAGGGAGAAACACACACGCTGGATGCAGACCACTGCACAGATCGATGCTGGGCAACGTTGTGGTCGCACTGGCAGGAAAAATGGTTGCAAAATTCGACCATTTGGTCACATTCTGGAGCCCTGAACAGCAGCGAATCTGGACTTAGCTTCAGGGCCTGATCTTGGCTGCACCGTTTTACATCTCTGCTCCTTCTTTGGATTTAGGTCCTCACAGTCTTGGCACCAGGATTCAATCTTTAAACTTTACACCAGGTTGATATGGCATGTGTTGTCTCAATAGTGCACGTAAATATGGAGGGAGTTTAGTGAGCAGACAGGCTACATGTGACCCACACTGTAATTCCACATTACCTTCAGGACCCAATACCATCAGGAGACCCACAAGAGCTTGGATTTGAAGGGCAAACCTATCAAACTGGCCCAGTCTTCAGGCTGAACATCAGGGGCATCCATGACTGCTACTATATTTGTTAGGGCTAACTGGTGAGGTCTTACAAATCTGTCAGTAAGTGCAGTCAGTGTCTGTGTATGGTCAAGGGGAATACAATTATTTCATAATGAATGTCAGATGAAATGTAAAGTTAGTGTATTGGCTGAATAACGTGGTTGATTGACTGACTACATTTTGTATACAAAAAAGTAAAGACTATCTAAGGTCTCACGGTCCCACCCCTTGCTAATACGCCAAATGGTTTAGTCCATCTGCACGCATTTTGTTAAATGTTAGTTAGTTAGTGCAAACTTCTGCTGTAGAAATGTCTTTCTCAAAGAAAGCCAAATTAGGCCACCAAAAAAGAAAGGAAAGACAGGAGAAGGAAAGAAATCAAATGAGGGGAAACAATTGGTAACTGACTTATTTTCAAAGAAAGGTGAGCACAACTAGAACACGAAATCTATAGTGCTAAACTGCTTGAATATCTGTTGAGGTTGAGGAACATGGGGGCCCATCAGGACTGCCTATGCATAGGGCCCGGGATCTTGTGCTATGCCCGTCTCGGATCACCAGTACAGAACCGAGAAATGTTTCTTTCAGACATGTACGACATGAGCTGAGGATGCGTGCAATTTTTCCAGAGGTTCGAAATGTATTTTTCTTAAGTATTTTGTTGAGCATCATGTAGGCACAAGTGTAACAAAATAGCCTACAACATGTTTATCACATAATTACTGTTTTATCACTGTATTATTTTACATATTTGAAGCACAATGGACCCTATCAATGGCAGAGCTGGGTCTGTGTTGGAGTAGTGAGTTTGATGTGTCAACTAAACTCGAGGTTCTGTGGGGTGCGGACTGGATCGACTCCATTCCTAGAGCTTCCGAACAAATGTTTTTTTGGGGGGTGCGGACTGATGGGGCAGTGAACCCAAAAACTCTTCCTGTACGATTTTAAGGAAAAATTGGGTCTATTGGAGACGTCAAATAGATTTTTTAGGCGCGTCGAAAAATCACCACAGACACAGTAGCCTAGCCTACAATTCACATGGGATAATCTCTCAGTATAAGCAGCTGTACAAAATATGATACACCAGTGTTTTGCCAGTTTATATCTTTTAATTATTTTTATAACTGTATCCACTGTATGTCCGACTGACTGCACTGTATTCTTCCTTTTGATTCTAAACTGAACTCAAATAGCACTGAGAATCGGGTAAGAGAGAAACATAAACCACTTAATTGGGGAAATTGAAAGCAAAATAAGATACACCGGTGTTTTGCCAGATGAGAAATTTATTCTATGTATCATCTTTTTACTACTTTAATTAATTTTACTCTAATTAATTTTATAACTGTATAATTTATCTCTTTTAATTCCTTTTAGAACTGTTTTAATTTCTCTTGCTTTTATTTTGTGCTTATTTTCTATTCAAAGCACTTTGAATAACTGTTTTAATTTTACTTGCTTTTATTTTGTTATTATTTTTATTCCTTTCTATGTAAAGCATTTTGAATTGCCATAGTGTATGAAATGTGCTATATTAATAATTATAAACTTGTCTTGCCTATCATACATGATACAGAGCAATGCAGCGCCAGGTGTATCGCAAGTGTTTTTTTCTTTTTTCTTTTTTTTTCTAGTTTCATCCACAGTCAGACTGTAAAAAAAGATGGACGGCGCCCCTTCGCTCTCTTCCATTGGTGAGAATCAGGGGGTCAGGGTTTCATAAAAAACTGAAGCTTCCCCGGGCGCCGCCATTGATTAGCAGACCATCACCTGCTGTTAGCATCCCATTGACTGACTCCCATTCATTTTGGCGTCACTTTGACAGCGAATAACTTTACATCTGCGGCGTTTAAAGACTCCATTTGTCCACTATTTATTTCTAAAGAAACACGTAGAAGCAGTTTTTGTAAAAATAAGCTAACGATTGCATCATAACCACGCGACTCTCTGTCGCACAGTAGAGAGATTACCGTATGGACGGGAGGAGAAGCTCGCGGGCAATCGGGGAGACGTGGAGGCAAAATGACAAAATAATTAATCAGAATACTTAGCAAAAGTTGCTCCTGCTCCTAGCTCATGGACAGCTCCTACTCACACTCTCCGTCTCTGCAAGTTTCGGAAGGGAATGATTCAGATTTCTCTCGGCACAGCTACTAGAAGACAGACGGGTTGCTCACGTCACATCTACGTCGTCAAGCTCAGTTTGAGTCTGCGCAGTCGCTCAGCCATCAGGAAGCGAGTGCTTCTAATTGACTTCACTTTTCTCTGTTAAATCCAATGTGTGTCCATTTCTTTTACTGTCTATGGTGAGAACTGAAGCCGCCAGTGTCCCGATATGGCACTGACATCTCGGGACCAGACCTGTGCAGTAGTGAGCAGGAAGTATATTTTTAACCCACTAATGTGACCCACAGTTTTATCCTTAAAGATATATATATTTTTTTTTATTACGAAACCCCCAAATCGCCATCTCTTGAATATGTTGGTAAATTTCTTCATTTTATATGCAAAAATGTTCGCCCACAAGCAAAAGTCGCTTAAATCTCCATTGTTTTCCTCTTTTTCTTGTTGAATTTAACTCTCGTTTTATCCCTCAGGCTTATAAATAGCTGTAAAAAAATGGTGCTTTCCCCCCTGTGTATATAATAAAAAAAAAATTAAAAAAATAATCCTGTATTATGATGTACGCAAACCCATGCAATTTATGTTTTCTTTTTTCTTCTTCTTTTTTTTTTATTCATTATGATTGTAAGAATTGAGAAATTTGAAAAATGCCGGACAGCCGGACAAAAGTTTCACCTCAGAATACATCTCTTTCCCTCTTCCCCCACCCTCTTTCTCTCATGCTAAAATCACCCGAGATTAACACAAAATCTATATGGTTTAAATGTTAACAATTATCATACAGTTTTATAAATGTTTGGTATCATTTGAAATGTCTCAGTGCGACTGGTACAAAGGTCTCATTTCCAAATAAGTAAAACAAAAGAGTTTAGAGATAGCTGGCACACAAAGGAAAGTGGTCTCTAGACAAATGGTCTCCCTACACCCCCAAAAGGTGTAACCTCTGAATGCAAATTTCCATTGTTAGAAGATGTTTCCATGTGAAAGAGGTTCTGGCTATATAATGAAATGCAGCGAAGAGCTCTTGGCCTTTTTGTAACTCAAGTTGGCCAATGATGCTAAGAGTGAACAAAAACTCTTTACATCATGTATTTTAAAGTTAGGTTTGCATCTCTTCTCTTTATTCTAGAGATTTTGATGTTTTGTATCGATTATCTTTGAATTGATTATGAAATTGGCATGATACATTCACCTAACATAATAAATTGTTACATTTGATTATTCTAACTGACTTTGACATTATTTTCATTAAAGAGTTAAAAGGAATAGTCAAACATTCACTCACATTTAATGATGCACAGATATCATTAATAAAACCTTTTCATTTATGGAGTCAGATGAAATAACGAGAGAATACATATTCAAATGTATTTCATTTAATCAAAAAAATTCTTTGCCTCGAGAAAAGACAGTAACACATAGAGACCTTCCGCGCTGGTCGGATGCCGGACTTTTGGGCCGATCGAGCTTACATGATTGTTCGGTGTTGAAACAACACTGTTGATCACTTTCCCTGATCTTTAGCCTATAAGTTCTGCAATAACAACATGAAATGGGCGACAGGTGCACTAACATCAGTAACTCGACAGCCCTAACGTAGAATGGTTTTCCTCATCGTTTGTAGTGTCTGTACAAAGGTGACGGGCAGCTGCGTGAAGATCTCGTCTTTGGAGAAAATCTTCATTTAAACTGGGAGAGTGAACATCATCAGGAAGGCTATTCCAGAGTTTAGGAGCCAAATGTGAAAATGCTCCTTTAGTGGACTTAGATATTTTTTGTGATCTTAAAGAGCGTGATGGATTGTAGATAGAATATTAGTTAAATATCAAGAGCTAAACCATTTAGGCCCTTATAGGTCAGTTTCAATAATGATACAGAACTTAATAGGTAACCAGTGTAAAGATGATAAAATTGGTGTTCATATTTTCTTGACCTGGAATCACCACACTTAAAGGATGTTTTTACTGTATTGCAAATAAACAAACCACAGATATGACACAAAAACATTTTGTTTAACATTCTGGCTTCATGAAACATACCTCAAACAAATCCACTTACATTTTTTATTAATGGAATCTCTTTTTCCAGAGTAAGTAGAGGAAAAAAAAGAATGGAATCACTCAATGTTGAGGAAAAAGCCTTGCCTAGCAGGACATTTGAGGTGAGCAGCGCCTCTGTTTCATGACAAACTCCATCCAGAAGAGGGCGCTGTCTAGTGGATTTGATGGAGTGGAGGAGACTGTTTCTGCATGTTTGTTCTGTAGGATGGCTCTGTAAGCTCTGTTTCAGAAAAGATATCCTCACTGACAGCACTTCAGGACAGTATCTTTGCAGCCCTTCTCTTTTAGTTGAAATTGTAATATTGCTTTAAAAAAAAGTGTCAGTCCAACCACTTTACCATCATGATAAATGGCTTCCTAAACTCAATAGGTTCCTCCATGAGCTACAAATACTCTAATGTCTGGATACTAGAGTTTGGAGGAGGGTGTTCATGTTCCTTTCAATGGAAACACCAGCACTTTTCCACAGACACCTGACAGGCACAAACATGCTCAAAAATATTAACGAAAGACACGAGATCTGAGCACTGTCCCATTATTAGCTACAGGATGATATTCCTATTCTTTAATTATCATATAATAAATAATCAGTAATATCTCTAAAATAATATTTCACCAGCTATTATGCATTAAAAAAATGAACAGAGTAACTTACTGTTGGTCTGTATAACAATACTATTTCTTTGCAGTGTTGAAATTATGCTTTTATTCAAAAGAGATGCATCATGTGTGTGCATCAATTAAGCATTGAGTTTATTTACTTAATAATTTTAAGGCAACATGTTTACAATTTGTTTTTTAGTAAGTGAATTGAATACTTTCTACATTATCTATTGTACCAAAGGAACAAATGTGGCCATGGAGTCATGCTGGTCACAAAAACAAACACAGAATCAGTCACAGGAACTCATTGTTGGATTACTTCCTGAACTCCCCAACCCATTTCCACTAATATACTTTGACCAGTTTACAGTGTTGTCGTCCTGAGTAAATGAAGAGTGCATGCTCATGATGTTGTTAAAAAACTGAAAATCTTTATTAGAAAATGAGAATATCACTACAAATGTTGGTCTGAAACAAAACTAAAATTTCAATATCACCAGATCTTATACAAGTTTGTTGATAAATAAATGAACAATAATAATATGACAATTTAATGGCAGCTTCCCGTTGTGACAACATGCCCCATTGTATTTTTATATTGTAGTATATTTGTACTTAGTGCAAATATCAACTGCCAATAAAAACATAATATATAAAAACATAAAATGACATACATGAATTATAATAAAATGATTATATGACTAAATTAATAAATGATGTAAACTGAATAATAATAATAATAATAATATGAATAAATGATAAATCTAATGACAACTACATAAATGATCAATGATTATAAATGATTATGAAATTAAATATAAAACAAAGTGTTAGGGAATTTTCAGTTAAAGACAAGGACCAGATATGATTAATGAAGACCAGGAGTTAGTCAATATAAGACAAGAGTCAGAATTTTTTACTGAAGATAGTCTGCAGTTTCACCAGGCAGAAATCAGCTTCAAGACTCACAAGGAGTTTGTAGGCCGTTCCAGAACACACTCCTTCAAAAGAAAAGGAAACATCACCAATGTACGCTTGCTTTCTTAATGTAAAACACAGGCTGATATTGAAAACCCTTCGATCCTTCAGAGAAACGCTGAAATGAAGCAGGCCTTCCTCTTAACATGCTCTCTGTGCGGAAGATGTAGCTAAAACAAATCAACAGCAAATATATTAATTTTTTTATGTCTATCATTAAAGAGTAAACATGCATGAAAATATGCATGCGAATAGAACCATGTCATAGACGATGAATTACAGCTTTCACATGCACATGTTGACTCGTGCCCCGCCCGTTTTCAGCGCTGCGCTCTGGTCTGTATTTCCACAGCGATCTTAAAGGGGTCATATAATGCCATTTTTGTACAAGCTAATATGATTCTTTAGGGTCTAAATTAAAAGTTTGTAATACACTTTAATTAAAAATTCTCATTAGTATTGTAAGAAAACACTAATTTTACCTGGTCAAAAACAGCTCTGTTTTCAGCAAGCCGTTTAAGTGCATGTGTCTTTAAATGATAATGAGCTTTGCTCACCCCGCCCCTCTGTTCTCTGTGTACACCGTTTGTAACACAATAACCATAACACGTTGTTCATTATAAACGCGGGATTATGAATTATATTGAGAACGTCGTACATAGAAAACATGCCGTAATGTACCCTGAGTGTAAACAGCCGCATTCATCGTGAAGCGTGCAAGCGATTTGCAAAGATTAATATAAATATTAATATAAAGGTTAATAAAACGTTACACTCACTTCTTCTTCTGGAGGTGCAGCAGGAACACGAATAGTTGGTATCGATCCTTTTTTCAGGAGCAGCTTCTTAGCAAAACCATCTTTATACTGACCCTCGTGTGTAAAGCAGTCTGGTGTGTGAAATGATTTGCGCAAACATGAAAGCATTGACGTTGATCGTGGGGAATATTCCCTTCGAAAACAAACTCAGCCACTGCGTCTTCAGCGGTTCGGATTTAGGAACATCAACATGATGCTGTGTTCCTTATTACACCCAAGAACAGAACACCACAATCGCTTAGAGCCATTCTGCTCATAGACAGTGCTCCAGCGTATCAACAATGACGCACGGACTATGATGACAGACAGCTCGCTCACGAGCGAGGGCGGGTCTGTGTTGAAACGCTGCTGTCAATCAACAATCGTGGGAGGGGCGTTGATTTTGTGACGTCACACAGTCGAACGGCTTGATTTGAGAGAGGGGAAAACATATAAGGAGATTAAAAAAAAAACACTGGATGGATTTGTATCATTTTATGATGGTTGTGTACAGGCACTGCCAACACACATTTCAGTACAATCAACTTGTAAAAGTGCATGTACCATTATATGACCCCTTTAAGAATTTATGAATGAACTGCCCATTTTAAAATCTTCCCGGTCTACTGACATATGTTAAGACATCTGCTTTAAACATCACAATGCTCGTGATAACTTTCGTTAACTCTACAATAAGTAAACCCACTTCACCAGCTAATTACTCTTCCACAGGGATGCCAGAGAGATATACTGAGCTGCCGCTAAAACGGAAGTTCAAAGACAATATTCTAAAGATGGCGGCGCACCTGTGTCTCAGGCGCATACGGTCTATAGGACTGAACTCTTTGTTTTAGTATTAGTGTTCTTGAATGAGCGTTTGGTTTAACTTCATCTTTGTTCATTTATATTTACTGTAGATCTGGCAAATGTGGCCGGTTACTCGCACGTTAAAAGACACTTGAAGACTTTTTAAAGGGAAGCAACAAACAGAAAACTGTGCTACACTTAACTCACATTTGTCTGATTGACTATTTTTATGACTATTATGACAATTTATTCATTGGTTTAAATGAATAAACCATCCCACCCCCCTCTATATATAGATGTTACTAGAGATGCACGGATCAATCTATCACTATTTTCTCTTAGTGTAAATAGAATCTATCGCCTTTTTAAACTTAGTGCAAAGATTATATTACAGTGCTGATGTCTTTGATCTTCAAATTATCTGATGATAAATAAAATGAAGCCCTTTATGTTGCTTCCGTTGACTTGAACTCAGTTCAACTTGCATAAATGTAACCAAATTATGGAGAATTTAGTTAAAGCTGTCAAATTATTATTTCAAGTATAGGTTCCTTTGTGTTTTATGACCTCTAGGAGGAAGAGGAGAGCGGGCACAACCTGACACTTTCTGACTTTCTCAGTTTGTGTTTATTCACTTTGGGTTCAGAGTATTTATTTTTTTCTCACATTAATTTCACACGTCTAGTACAATAATGTGGTTTTGTTTCATTAATATGGTGTATACTTTTTTCTTGATTTATCCTGAAAGAAGGGCATATAGTGAAATGTGACAAAATGCCCCATAGGTGGGGTTCATTTTAACATGACCATATTACAGATTAAAATGTTTTCTGATTTAATAAAATATATATATATATATATATATATATATATATATATATATATATATATATATATATATATATATATACATATACATATACATATACATATACAAGACAAACTAAAATATTTTCTCAATAAAATACATCAACTTTTTTCGTATAAAATAGGCCTAATGGCA
This sequence comes from Vimba vimba, assembly GCA_022828995.1. Lineage (NCBI taxonomy): Eukaryota > Metazoa > Chordata > Actinopteri > Cypriniformes > Leuciscidae > Vimba > Vimba vimba. Next base: position 1,976,354 of record CM040827.1, read on the forward strand.
TTTTTATTAATTCAAAATAAAGTAATTTTTGAGTTTGACAACAAACACTGCGAAACACAGCTATACAGCATAGTTCAAAACATAATAATAATTAATAATTTCTGACTCTTAGTCTTTATTCATCTTTTCTTATGGTTTCTCAATAGAATTCATAAAAGTGTAGAATAGAATATCATAGTTCTAATAGCGGCTCATTGTAACGCAGTGTGACAACATGCCCCGCCTGAACAACTGGGGTTTAAACCCTGCGAGTGTCTTCTGCTGGTTAGATCAGCATTAAAAGACTATCTCAACTGTGAAATAACAGATATACGATTAAAATAATATCAGCTTGTCTCATTTTAAATAAACGCTAAATAAATGTATGATATCTTCCATAGATTATTTTTTAACTTTGGCGCATTTTTTTTCTTTCTTTCTCTAGGCTATAGTGTTGATATGGCAACTAGTAAATACACTAAGTTTAGTCATGCTAGCATGTGTGGAAGGTTTTAAATTTAGGATTATATTTTCCTTGACCGTTTCCCTGAAGAGAGATAGCCTATAGGCGCTGTTGTTGCTGTTGTCGAAAATGAAAGTAAAATAGTGACGCGCTCGTTCGTTGCGTTTCACCTGAAATGCGAGTTCATGTTTTCATTAAAATCAACACATTAATGATTTATCTCTCATATCCACTCGCACTTTTTGGAATGCTATTTTTTATTACTCGATCACCCGCGGATCGTATCAGAAATGAACCCTGATGTGCCAACCCTCCCGTTATTCACAAAACTACACAACACATGCACTTTCTAAGCTGTTTTAAAAGAATAAGCTTGTATTTTATTATTAGTATTTTTGTTTACCTCACATCTTTGGCAGACCTTTATTGTTGTCTAAGTCTTCTGTTTTCTAATTCAAGGTCTTGTATTCTTGCTCTCAGATCTTCAATTTCTTCAACATTGTCATGAAACTCCTGCAGCTGATCTGGAAACCTGTCACAGAATCTTTGCAATTCCTCCAGACTTCCAGAGACATTGATCACATCCCGAACCTGCTGATGAACATGTCTGATACTCCACTGAGCGAAGAGGTTTAGATGTCCATCTCTGAACATTTGCATCCACTGGGAGCCGTTTGTGGGTCTGAAGAGCAGGACATGCAGACGGCCTCGTCTATAAACCCTGAAGAGAACATCTGGATGCTGGTTCAGCTGGGTGTCTCTGTGTCTCTTTTGTTCCATTTCAGTCATGCTTCCAACATTCAGTCCTTCATACATGTCTCTGACCGCTGCCATTTCCTCTACTTTTCCCTTACAACATTTGTTCTTCTCCATTACAAGACAGATTCTTTCACAATGACAAGTCAGGGAAGAAGGCAGGAACTTAGCGGAAACCCATCACAGATTTACCAAGATGAAAATGAATCCACATGTTCATGTTTTCCAGAAGGGTTTAGTCACGTGACTAACAGTATCTCAGTTCTCAGTGAACAAACCTCAAAACACAAAGCTCAAAGTGTCAATATATCAGATTCTGTGTATGTAGTCAAATACTAAGATGTGTTTAGACAGGACAACAGAGAAGAGAGAGGAATAACAGAGAGGAAGGGTGGGATCAGGAGAAACTAAAAAGAGGAAATGGGCAAAATGAATCACATTTGTGTTCATGCGTCTCTATAGCACACATTGTGTTTATCTTGTGTTTATATTTATACGCGAAAATTAGTTTTTATGTGCATATGATACGCACTTTATTGCGTGTAATACACACGCACCCCACACTACTAAACCTACCCTTTACCTACTCATGCATATCCTATGCACGTAAAAACTAATTATCGCGAAAAAATTGCACGATAAACACAATGTGTGCTATAGAGACGCATCTAGTGTGACCGGGTTGGGTATTTCTATGCAAACTGCCTTTGTCTTGTTAAGTAGGCTATACATTCATTAGGTCACATACGCTTTTGTTAAAGTTTATTCAATTCTAGCTTTTTATTCTGACATTTAACCATCAATAAAAGTTCATTAAAATGTCAGGTTGAACTAAATGATGAGCAAAGGATCAAAACGCAGCAGTTTAGGTTTTATTTTAAAAATGATCTCAGGAACAGAAAACAAGAAGAGAACAATAATATATATTAAGATTTTTTTTGTGGGCAAGAATTTAAGGTTTATATAGAAAGTGATATATAGAAACTATATAGAAATACAGGCTTTATCCAGAAATTGATTTTCAATAAACACACATATGCAGATACATATAAACTAGTGTGACATATTTAAAGGAGAAGTTCACTTTTAAAATGAAAATTCTGTCATCATATACTCACCCTCATGTTGTTTCAAACCTGTATGAATTTCTTTCTTCTGCTGAACAGAAAAGAAGATATTTAGAAGATTATCAGTAACCAGACAGTTTTTGGGTCCCAATGACTTCCATAGTATATTTTTTTCCTACTATGGAAGTCAATGGGACCCAAAAACTGTCTGATAATCTTCTAAATATCTTCCTTTCTGTTCAGCAGAAGAAAGAAATTCATACAGGTTTGAAACAACATGAGGGTGAGTATATGATGAAAGAATTTTCATTTTAAAAGTGAACTTCTTTAATCTCAGTTGTCTTAAGTGTGACAGAGAAGAGAAACACAAGAATTTCATATTTGGTCTGCTTTAAATCTGATCAAAAGATACAGATCTTGAGATCTTCGATGTCTCCCGTCAGATGAAAACATGATCTCGGTGTGGAAGAGATAAAATAATAAACTTCTGTTATATTCATGATCACACATGTCTATTACAGAGTAAACATGAATCAGTTCTCAGGAAAACAGAACAGCTGTGGTCAGATGATGAATTACAACTCATATGCAGATGAACAGAAACCTGCACAAAAAGTCAATATAACATATAACAATATAACATATTTCCTACATTTTGCTGATCCATGATTAAAGTTATGCACAATGTGTAAATGGCTTTTACAGAATGTTTTAAAGGGCACCTATTATGACTCTTCACAAGATTTAAAATAAGTCTCTGATGTCCCAAGAGTGTGTATGTGAAGTTTTAGCTCAAAATACCCAACAGATCATTTTTTACAGTATGTTTAAATTGTCATTTTTTGGGGCTCAGAAAGTGTATATTCCTTTAAATGCAAATGAACTGCTGCTGTCCGCACAGGGGCGGAGCCTTACGAGCTCGCGCTCAGAGCAAGGACAATCTAATCTGATAATATCAGAACAGAAACTCTCAGTAGTGGTGTTCATTTCATTCGGAGTTGGACAATAATGCCCACAGAGCCAGAGAATATATGCTGTATGGAGATAGAACAGGTATAGTTTAGTTTAATTACGGTTATAACTTATTTGTCAGCTGCTTTTATTCACTATTAATACAAGCCTGCTGTGGCAAACCCTGTCCAAATGATGGCCAAAATATACTGATGAGTTCAGTGAAGTTTATTGTACATCACACAAAAGATGAGCGTTAGTTTTACTCCAGAGAATCACAGTAAGAGCTAAATAAACACAGTATAAGAAGTGCGCGTGTAATAAGTATTATCCATAAACTCTCTCTCTCTCCCTTTCATTATCAACAACATACACAGCGAAGTACACAAAACACTCGTTACAACTAACAGTAAACAAATATATACACACCTTTTCAGTGGGTGCTTAATAAACTGGTAAACCTTATATCCAGTCCCTCCAGAAAAACGCGATTATGCGATCGCATGATTCCATGCATAATCAGCCAAAGTCCGCATATTTATGCGGGGGACGCATTTTTTTAAATACGCCGCACTTTCGCCGCATAAATTGCAGATTTCCGCGTGCAAAATATGCGGGCTTGCATGATTTCATAATCCCCGCATTTTCGTTGCAAAAAGTCACATATATCTTAGCAGAAAGTTGACAAATGTTGCGTTTACTTCACACAAGCGCAGCCATTTCCCCTGTTGCCATGGGAACGTTATGAAGTGACGTATTTACGCGACATCATTGAAAAGCTGCAAAGTTGTGCAAACCCCGCGATAGGCCTATTTCACAAAAATCAGGTCGTATATATCTTAAGCCGCAGGCCGTGCTTTGCAGGTTTTCATGGAACAACTGGGGAGAAGTTAAATCACGTCAGACACAGAAGGCAAAAAGACGTGTCTGTGGTGTGAATGAGTAAGCAGATGAAAATGGAGTGTTGATGCTGGTTCGGGAGTGATGCCCTGACAAAACATGTTTATATTGCACTTGATTGTTATCTGATTTGCACGTCATGCACTTTTATTAATTATTATTAACTGTTGGCAAATTAAAATTGTTTGTAGAAGTTGTTTTCTGTAACTTTCTTAAAAATGAGTGAACACGGAGCAGTTTTTCCGTGAGCGGGACTGGAAAACCCGGAGTGGATCAAGAGCGGAGTGATAACAGAACGCTTAGAGTGGAGAGAGGAACATGCTTTTGCTCCACTCCAGGCTTTGATCACATCCCCCTAAGCAGGGTGAATAGCTTACACCTCTTCTTTCTCATTCAAACTAAAATGAAGACATTTATTACACTATTAATGTAATTGGTGTTGGGGGAATCACTTTTTTTTCTCTTTTTCATCAAACCGCAGTTTTTGCAAGTTTCCGCAATTTTTGCAAGTTCCCGCAATTTCATCGCATAAAATTGCATTTTATCCCGCATATTCCATCGCATTTTTTAAGAAAACGTGCCGCATAATCAAGGATTTTTGCCCGCAACAATCACAAAAAAACTCCGCGTTTTTCTGGGGGGACTGTATATCCGTAAAATGACTCGATGAGCTGTCATAAAGTGCGTGCTCTCACTTTAATTTCTGCCGTGGTCAGTAACGTTAGGCTGTTGCTCCGGAGAGTGTAAGCTGGATCACAAACAGTACTGATCCATCCTCGAGTAACAACGGGAGTAAATGAAGACTGCTATGTTCATTCTTACAACAAAACACTTCAATCACTTAGGAGACATTCTTATCTACAGCGGCTCAAGCGTCGAAACACTGGCGGACTCTGTGTCCAGCTCACTCAGGGCGGGGCTATGCTCAAATTGCAGTGTCAATCAACAGTCGTGGGCGGGGCTTGTGCAATTCTACGTCACACTGCATAGAATCAGAGCTCGTTCTGAGCTCGTTCTGAGACAGTGCTTATGATTTATTGAGATTGAAAAAAAACCACTGGGTGGATTTTTATCATTCTAGGGTGGTTTTGCTCACACACTGCTAACACACATTTATGTTCAAACACCATGTAAAAGTGGATTTTGCATAATAGGTGCCCTTTAAGATGGAAGCTAAACAGCTTCCATTTGTCTGATATCACCATTTTTTAATAATTTTTTTTAATTATGATATTTTGAAGCATTTGTATATTTTTTGCTGCATTGATAGAATGATTGTACTAAATGTTTTACCTTATATAGCCCGTGTTTATTACTGGTTTATGTCGAGTCGTTGTATTCTTGCTCCCAGATCTTCAATGTCTTTGGAAGGGTCATTGATCTCCTCCAAATGGTTTGGAAACTCGACACAGATTCTGCTGATTTCATCCCCTCGACGCGAGATTTTAATCACATTTCGGGGTAGTGGTGTAAATTGTCTGTGAGTCCACTGAGTCGTGATGTTTCTATATCTGTTGAGCAATCTCATCCACCTGATGGGATCCGCAGTGGTTCTGAAGACCAGAGCACATAGCTTTCCATCATCAGGTGGATAAACTGGACTATACAGTTTGAAGAGAACATCAGGATTTGCGTCAAGCTCAGCTTCTCTGATTTGTTTTCGTTCAGAGACACTCAAGCCTGAAACATCCCGCGTCCCGTACATGTTTCTGACCAGAGGTTGTTCTGCCATCTCTAGTCTGCACTGGTGTTTGAGGATTGTGAAGCTCCTGTTTTAAACCTTTGGTTTACCAGCTCATCCTTATAAACCAGTAGCGGAGATAGCGTGGGTGCTTGGGTGCGGCCGGCCCAGGGCCCAGTGCCAATTAGGGGCCCCTCAAACGCCGCCGATCTTGCGTCACTGGACAGGAACGGTGGTTCTTCTTGATAGCATTCTTTAAGCGCGAGAGAACACGTCTGCATGCCCGCTGTTATCTTTGCTGTGCACTCACAAAGCGAAAAGAGCCGCCATAGTGCACGGACACATACGCAATTCTAGTTAATTTATAGCATCAAATAAACATGAATAAACATTAGAAGAATTGTTGTTTCAACCACGGAAATTCAACCTTTTTTCAAGTTCAAATATCCCCGTAAACAGTCGGTTTTGTCTTAAATGGTTGAGAAAGAAAAACAGTAGCCTAAGCCTATATGTCTATTGAATCAGTGCACTGACACTGACAGCATATACTCGCTGCTAACATTAATGTTGATCAAAGAACAAAAGAAAAAGAAAAGCACTCACTGAACTTTTCTAACTTTAATTAGCTTAATATTTTATTTGCCTGTTGTTCGGTGATGACTGCTCCAACTGCAACATGAGTCTGTGCATGCGACCTTGAGATGCGTTCCCTGTCAAACATAATTTATCCTTATTTTCGTAATTTTGTTAAACATTTTTTCTGGATTTCTTGATCTTTATATGATTTTTAAAAAATGATTATTCGTAGGCCTATGCTATTCGTTTTTATACAATTTGTTCTGCAGAAGAAGAAAAAATAACTATCCTGTTAATTCAGAATAGCAGAGATAGCCCATCCAATTTATTAATAATAATAATAATAATAATAATAATAATAATCAACTAGCCCAGCCTAGGCCCATTTTATTTTGGTTTGCAGGCTAATAAAAGTTACTCAGAAAAACAAACGGTAGAAGTAACTTTACCCGTTTCTGAATATTAATTTAAATGTTGCACATAATAAATAGGCCTAATCAAAAAGCAATAACATGACCATTGTAATTAAAATTGTGTTGCTTCTCATGCACAGGTTCGAGTTTACAATGTTGGCAGCTCCGTTACAGTAGGCTATATTGTTACAGTAGGCTATATATTGTTACAGTAGGCTATATATTGTTACAGTAGGCTATATTGTTACAGTAGGCTATATATTGTTACAGTAGGCTATATATTGTTACAGTAGGCTATATTGGGAGCATCTGAATGTCCAGAATCTGTCCGTGGAGCTGAAACATTTTTACTTGACTGGCAAACTGTTTTCTTTGTTTGTCAGTACAAACTTGTCAAAAAATGTGTCTTTTCTTTGTGTTTTATTTAACATATAAGCTTATTTCAAATTTTTGATTTGAGGTGTTTGCTTTGTTTCATCTGTGTATGGTTTACTTTTTTGTTCGACTGTGACAAGGTTAATGTGTGTTATAATGTGTTAACAGTGTAGTAACAGTACAAGTGTCCACTATTTATTATTATTATTTTGTAGTCAAGACTTTAATAAGACTTGTGTTTATACAGAAATTGGATTCTAACAATAAACACACCCTGAGAATATTCAGCTGTGTGACAGATTTGATCACACTTGAATATGACTTGAATATGACAGAGAAGAGAAATAAAAGAAATATAGATTTGGTCTGCTTTAAATCTGATGAAAGAAGGACTCGGATGTCTCCCGTCATGAAACATGATCTCTGTGTGGAAGAGATGAAACAGATAAACTGCTGTTATATTCATGATCTCATATCTATTATTACAGAGTAAACATGAATCTAACAGTTGCTATGATAGAGGAATCACATCCCCTCTATGCACATGAATAATAATGTACATTCATAGAGAACTTTGGGTAACACTTTACAATGAGGTTTCATTAGTTAACATTATTTAACTTTAGGAATGAACAAAACTTCTACAGCATTTATTAATCTTACTTAATGTTAATTTCAACATTTACTAATACATTATTAAAACTAGAAGTTGTATTTGATAACATTAGTTAATGCAACAACAAGTGTGGATTATACTGTACCTCATGTTTTAGGCAGTTGTTTTCTAAGTCTTATGTTTTCTAATTCAAGATCTTGAATTCTTGCTATCAGATCTTCAATATGGTCATCGACAGGACTGTTTCTGACAGGATTGTTATTGATCTCCTGCTGATGTTTTGAAAACTCACGACAGAATATTTCCAGATCTTCCCGTCTACCACTGACATTAATCACGTCTCGGACTGGCTCTGTAACTCGTCTGAGAGTCCAATGAACAGTGAGTTTTTTATGTTTTTTTCTGATGATTATCATCCACCAGATGGGATCTCTTTCAGGTCTGAAGAGAAGACTATGTAGATTTTCCCTAAGTGTTGGATATACTGGTTTATACACTCCGAAGAGAACATCTGCATTTTCGTCCAGCTGTTTATCTCTGTATGTTTTTCGTCTATTGTCATTCCAATCTGTAGCATCCTCTTCTCCATAGATGTCCCTGAACCCGTCCCCCTCTGGTAATTGTGCTCTCATCTCTAGAATAGCTGGTGTTTGAGGATTGTGAAGCTCCTGTTTAAACCTCTTGTTAACCAGCTCACGCTTATAAACTAGGGATTATCATAGGGGCAGAGCTAGACTCTCAGTACAGTGGGGGCGGAGTTTCATCATGGGGCCCTCTGCTACCAAGTCATTTTAAAATTAAAACCGTAAAAAAAAAACATAAAATATCTGATGAATGCATGTAATAATGTGTCACTTGTTGAGCCAAGTAAGCTTATAAGCTTGTTAAATAAAACAAAGAAAAGCCAAATGTTTTGACAAGTTTGTACTGACAAACAAAGAAAACAGTTTGCCAGTCAAGTAAAAATGTTTCAGCACCACGGACAGATTCTGGACATTCAGATGCTCCCAATATAGCCTACTGTAAAAAAAACAAAAAAAAAAACAAACAAACAAAAAAAAACATTTTTCTGTAGCAAAATCACAAACAGTTTTCGTTCAAAAATATAGAATTATATACCAGCAGCTCTCATACAAACATAATGCTTGTGGACCTAGGCATATTCTGAATAATACAAAGCCGCTCTTATTCACAACTAAATAATAAAGAGTTATGACTTGAAATGTTTGCTGTATACCACAATCAAAAACAGCTTATACAAAAAAAGTGAATGAACATCTGTAGAGAGCACAGTCAAAATCTTTTTGTGACTGGCATTGCACATATTGCAGGGCAGTATAACGTACGTATAACAGATCGGTTTACAGCATATTGATGTGAAAACTAAACAATACAGAAAGCAGCTCTCATACAAAAAATACTAAATAGGTAACAATGAAATTGCCAATTTTCCATACGTTAGCTTTTAACGAAGAGGGTGCCGTTCGAATTTGGCGCTCAGCCAGCCCATCATGCGTCTGTTATGTGCGCGACTCTGTTATGTGCACGCCACGGACTGTCCGCGCACTGCACGTCCGCTTTAGAGTTCCGCCTTTTGCGTTCCGTCAATATTATGTTATTAGGGAAAAAAAATATGTATATTTTTTAGAAAATCAATTTTTGACATTTGTGAATCGATTCAGAATCGTCCACGTCCGCATCGCGATGCACCTAAGAATCGATTTTTCCCCCACCCCTAAAACGGTGGCCAATCAGGGGCCAACCAGCAAAGGCCAGGGCCCCTGTGGCCCCGCCTCTAGAACCGCCCCTGGCTATTCTGAATTAACAGGATAGTTTTCTTCTTCTTCTGCAGAACAAATTGTGTAAAAACGAATAGCATACGAATAATAATTGTTAAAAAATCATATAAAGATCAAAAAAATCCAGAAAAAATGTTTAACAAAATTACTAAAATAAGGATAAATTATGTTTGACAGGGAACGCATCTCAAGGTCGCATGCACAGACTCATGTTGCAGTTGGAGCAGTCATCACCGAACAACAGGCAAATAAAATATTAAGCTGATTAAAGTTAGAAAAGTTCAGTGAGTGCTTTTCTTTTTCTTTTGTTCTTTGATCAACATTAATGTTAGCAGTGAGTATATGCTGTCAGTGTCAGTGCACTGATTCAATAGACATATAGGCTTAGGCTACTGTTTTTCTTTCTCAACCATTTAAGACAAAACCGACTGTTTACGGGGATATTTGAACTTGAAAAAAGGTTGAATTTCCATGGTTGAAACAACAATTCTTCTAATGTGTATTCATGTTTATTTGATACTATAAATTAACTAGAAGGATATTTGTGAGATATAAGTGTATGTGTCTGTGCACTATATGAGAGGCGGCTCTTTTCGCTTTGTGAGTGCGCAGCACAGAAAACAGCGGGCATGCAGACGTGTTCTCTCGCGTCTCGCGCTTAAAGAATGCTATCAAGAAGAACCACCGTTCCTGTCCAGTGACGCAAGATCGGCGGCGTTTGAGGGGCCCCTAATTGGCACGGGGCCCTGGGCCGGCCGCACCCAAGCACCCACGCTATCTCCTCTACTGTCCCCTAGTGATTAGATGAATGTCTCAGGTTACTCATGTATCCATGGTGCCTGTCTCTGAATAATCGCGTCCACCGGAGGCCATCAGCGGGTCTGAAGAGCAGAACATGCAGACGGTCTCGTCTATAAACTCTGAAGAGAACATCTGGATGCTTCTGTGTCTCCTTTCTTCCCGTTCAGTCATGCTTCTAACATCTGATCCTTCATGTCTCTGCCATTTTGTATTAATGGTCATGTATAACATACTGTGACCCATCATGAATCAGTGTCACAGTGAGATTTAAATGAATGATGAGTAAAACACAGCAGTTTAGGTTTTATTTTTACAATGAACTCAGGAACAGTTATGTTATGTTTCATTGTGTTTGTGTTCATGTTTCCTTTGTTCAGTTCTCGTTCCTATAGTTACTAAATTCTCTTTATTCCCACATTTAATTATTCCCACATGTATAGTTCAGTTCTCTGTATAAAGGACTTCCTGTTTTGTTCATTAGTTTGTCGTTTCTCATCGTCGTCTGTAGTTTCTTCCTTTGTGTATTCTCTGTGATCATTATTATTAAAGTGTTTATCTGGATTACTGGGATTAATTCCACCATATACTTTGTGCATCTGTTCAAAATCTGCATGTAAAATATTTTTACTGTGTCACTTTTTAATTACATGCATTGCATCAAAAGGTAATACATAAGGAACTCGTGATTAAAAAAAACATAAGAACATTTACAAAATATTGGGAGACCGGGACTAGTTGTCCCAGAGGTAATATCTACAGGACTACCTCAGTATTAATATTGATATCATATTAAATAAACGCTTGTTTTCACATGTTGTGTTAGACTATTATAGACAATTATTTAGTAATATGCTATTACTAATAGCTGCCTGTTGCATAAAATAAGTACATTATAAAACCACACTGACACTGATGGATTAATATAGTTTAATGGCAGATTCCACTGTGACAATTTACCCCATACAGTGTGACATCATATCCTGTCACTGGGGTGTCTTGCCCAAAAGCTTACAGTTTTCCTCATTTGCTAAGACTCGCTTAATGAAACTGGGATCCACTTGAACTTCATCCTCACATTCTTAACACAGCAGGAGTCTTCCCTGGCAAATGTCTGAACACTTTTTCATTTGTTTCACACATTTTTCACACCATTTTGTCAAAACATTTATCACAGATCTCATTGAAAGATCCCAAACTCACAAACAAAAGGAAAGCATCTATTCACAGCTGATAGAAAGTACATGCATAATTATGAATCTCTAATGCACCTGTGTGAAACTTCAACTCTTCAATCATCAATCAGTCCTCATTCATCGATAAAAAGATGCTTGATATTTGCAAGCATGGATCACAGAGACAAAGGCACGTTATTATTGACCATGTAATGACTCAGGACCATTCTGAGTCGAAACACGATGACGTCTGTCAGGCTTATTCAGAATGAGAACAGTTACTGTACGCCACGGTGTATTTCAGCTTTACTGTACTGATGGCAGAACAATCTGTCTACAGTAATGCAGATGTTTCGTCAGACCCATTTATGTGACTGTTATAATGTTAATTTTGACATGCTTGTTTGCTGGTGGCAGAGGAAAGATCTCTGGTGTTGATTGTAGATATGGTCGTGGAAAACAATACGATCTGTGTGAAATCCAGGCAGCAGTAACTGAAGATCAGGGAACATTTAGAAATATCAACAGTGTGAGTTTGACAACTATTGATAGAGTCCTTAAACGAAACCATGTCAGAATAACGGAGACTAATCATGAAGGAGGCAAAGTTCCAGTATGTGCGGGTACAGATGTGTTATTGTAATGTCTTGTTATACCATACATGCAACTGGAATAATTTGCTTTATGAATTATCTTTTTTCTTAGAGAATAGTGGAGCTTGGAGCTGGAGGGTCACGTCACCATTTCATGTGTGTGGATGAAGTCGGTTTGAAACCTCTGTAAAGTCAGGAGACGTGAGAGGAACATGATTGTGTGCCAGTCTCACCATGTGTGCCGCCATCTCCAATGATCACCAACTATCGGCCCTTACAATACAGAACGCCTCCTCACATTTCCTGATGCTCTGAATGAAAGACTGTTGGGGGAAACACTTTATAACACTGTTCCTTCATTAATGAATAACTACACAGGAACAGATGAGTAACAACCTATTAACTTCTGTTAACTAACAAGAAACTCTGATTAACAAATTAACAAAGTAAGTAATAGCGCTCAGTTGAATGTGGTCGTTTTTTTCAGGTTCATAATTAACATGAATAATGCATAATGTATAACGGTAACCCCACTAGTAATTAATTAAGTGTTACTACATCCTTCTAAAGAAACTACTAACTATTTGGATCAGTATTCTAAAGTGTTGTAAAGTAAAAAGTATTCTTTCATGTCTTCTGCTCATTTTTCTTTATTTTAGTTTTACCATATATTCTCACACACAACCATTTGACCAATGACACTGTTGAAATTGAATTGAAATTGTCACTCAGAAATTGATTGTACATTTCACAAATAATTACAAAGAAACGGCAAGTAGCTCATTGAGTTAAACGTTACATTTTGAAGTAGAAAGTCTGAAATAGTACTTTCTTGTAAAACTCACTTCAATTTATTTATTTATATATAACTTCGATTTTTTTGGAGAGAGTGAGAGAGTGAGTGAGTGAGTTTAGTAATACAATTACTAATAGCTGTTGGGTAAACAACTGAACACAGTAAAACTGAAATACATTATAATAGTTTAATGGCAGGTTCCATTGTGACAAGTTACCCCATACAGCGAGACATCATGTCCTGTCATTGCGGTGTCTCTGCTGGGGTGTGTGCCACAAGAGGGTAATGTGTAGTAACAGTTTTTTTGTAGTCGAGACTTTAATAAAGTTTTAGTTTATACAGAAACTGACTAATAAACACATCCTGAGGAATATTCACTAGAGTAAAAAGTGTGACATTTAATCACAGTTGTCCGGCTTGAATATGACAGAAGAGAAATAGAAGTAGATTTATAATTGGTCTGCTTTAAATCTGGTCAAAAGCAGCAGATCTTGATGTCTTCAAGGGCTTCTTTTAGGTGAAAACATGATCGCTGTGTGGAAGAGATGAAACAAATAAACTTATTCAATGTATTATTGTTAAAGTTTGTAATGTGTGTCCTCATACTGCTCATGTCACGTGCGTGTACTATCCAGAAAATGGATATATGCTTATAAAAGAGGTTCCAGTCCAACAGAATACAGAGTGATGTCTGTATGTTTCCTCCGTATAGTTTACTAAAATAACTGGTTATAATTCAGGAAAATGGCCATCAGGTTATGGGCCCAGGAGAGAAGCAGGTAACCGATGGTCGAAGTAGATTGTATTCCGACGGAGATGAAAAGAACTATAAACTTTGGGAGACAACATTTCTAGGCCACCTGCGTTTGCTAGGCTTAAAGGACACGATATTATCAGAGCCTCCCGCGTGTGGTGATGAGGAACAAGAGGATGATGATGGCGATAAAAACGAGGTAGCATATACAGAGCTGATTCAATACTTGGATGACAAAAGTTTGTCTCTTTTGAGAGGTTATTACGCTGGTAAAGGAAACCGCGAATAATCAGCCTGTACACAGAGTTGACGTCGCTGCAGAAAATGGCAAATGAGAGAAAACCGCAATCACAGCTCTGAGAAATGCAGTGATGGAGTCTCAGTGATGGACTGTTAATTGCGATGATTTTGAAAGGTTTGCCAGACTTGTTTAAACCGTTCGCCATCCATATCACACAAAGTGATGAAAACATAATGTTTGTAAAGTTCAAAATCAAGTTGAGAAGTTTTGAAAGTATGTGAAAGTTTCACACCAGCGCGAGCGATGATAACGTGATGAGAGCGAGTGCCTCAGCTCCGGACGACTAAAGCCGGGTTCACACTGTGTGATTTTGGCCACGATTTGGCCGTCTGAGACAAATTTAGCAAATCCTAAAAGAATCCTCTGATCCTTGGCTAAAATCTGAAGTCTTTGATCGCTAGTTTGACATGTTTCCGTTGCGATCAAATTTAACTTCAGATGAAATTCTGGCAGTGTCAGAAGATTTGTCTCTCAGTCCTGCAGTGACTTCTCCTGTCCTGCAAATTGTCTTCGTTTTTCAAGACAAGCCATGACCAAAGTTAACGTTAGAGATTTCTTTGTAGCCACTATCTCAATCCCGCGTGTAACGGAGCTCACTAGATCACCGTCTGTGTCATTGATTAATGATGAAAACTCTGGACAAGTTTTCTGTTTCAATACTTTTTAACGCGTCTGGACTGTCTGACATCAATGACAACTGAGATCTTACAGTGTGACATGACTTACAGCGATGATCATGTTCGTACAGTCTGACAAGCAACAATCGTAAAGGACTATTATAAATTGCACAGTGCACACTCGGCTTAACTTTAGCGGACTCGGACATCACGTGCTATAACTGCGGCACAAAGCCTGTGTTTGCCCGACCTAAAATCACAAAAGACTGTGGTGTAAATACTGTAATAGCTTGACACACAAAGATGAAAATTGCAGACGCAAAAAGAGAGACAATGTTAAACAAGCCGCTGATAAAGAGGACAACGACGAACACACATTTGTCTTTAGAGCGAGTGACTGCCAATTGTACAGTGTGCAACGAAAGGGACTAATGCTTGACACTGGGGCAACATCGCACATTATTACGTATATTGAAAAATGAAAAAAGTTTGATGACAAATTCCAGCCGGAGAAAAACTACATTGAGTTGGCTGACGAGACAAGAGCGAGCGGAGTGATGCTGAAAAGAGGAGATGCGGAGGTGTGTTTGATTGACGATGAGGGACAACAGGTGAAGGCGATGCTGAGGAGCGTGTTGTACATCCCATCGTACCCGCAGGACATCTTCTCTGTTAAAGCTACAACGAAGAATGGAGCTTCGATCAGCTTCCAACAAGGACCTGATGAACTCATTCACAAGAGCGGTACTAGATTTCACATTCAAGAATACATCAGACTGTACTATCTGAACACTGTCAACGAGGACAATGATAGTTGTAACGGATGACATTCAAACCTGGCATGAGATAGAAATAGAAATTAGATGCACGATGTGAAAAAGGAATGTTTGTAGGGTATGATAAAAGCAGCCCTGCATACCGGGTCTATTATCCAGACACAGGAAAAGTTCTCAAGCTCAGGCTTGGGAGATTTGTAACAAAGTGTGTTACTGAACACCAGACACAGACTGACATTTCAATGTCAGAGGATGATTTCCATGGGGAAAGATATGTATCCGCCCAGTCAAAAGAAAATGTGACCCCAGACCCCAGAAAAGACTCATAAACCTCAAAATGAGACTAAGAGAAAGAAAGAGGGAGTTGATCACAGTACACGTTACCCTAAGAGAACCAGAAGAGCTGCATATTTGTCTGATTATGTTTCTGATGTTGAATGTGATGACCATATTCTGACCAATGTGGACTTCTGTTACAGAGTGTGTGACGTACCACAAACATTCAAGGATGCTATGAGTTCAAGTGAGTCACAGATGTGGGCTAGGGCCATGAAAGATAAAATGGATTCCCTTAAAAAAGACACATTTACTCTAACTACACTACCTGAAGGTAAACATGCAGTGGGGGGTAGATGGGTCTATATGCTGTCAAAAACAATGCAGGTGAGACTGAGGCATTCAAGGCCAGATATTTAGCAAAAGGCTATAGTCAAATGATGGGTGTAGATTACAAAGAGACTTTCTCACCAACAGGAAATATCACTTCAGTACGCACCTTAATGCAAATGACGGCACAATATGATAATGACCTCCACAAGGTGGATGTAAAAAGAGCCTATTTTTGGATGCTACAATATTTGCATGCTCTAATACTCCCAAGGAGTAATATGTTTGTGTTTGCAAACACCAGTTAAACGTCTTGCAGTATCGAATGCAGCACTTAAATCCAAAAGCACCAGTACAACAGAGTCATCCGAGTCAGTGGCCATTAAAACATAATTTAATCATTTAAACTCACTATGCAAGTTAAGTGGTTTTTAAGATTTCTCTGTTTCGCTAAAACACATTTCTTGAAACCATCACTCACTTTCTCAAAACCTTAAACACAAAACCAAATTTTCAAACCACATTCACAGAACCTCCGACTCTTCTGGCAAAATCAAACAATCGCCTCAAAACCTTTTTATCTGCTCAAAATCAAGCAATGCTCTCAGATCATACACACATCAGCCAATATTATAAACTTTACAGATCATTCATTAGAAACTACATAAAACAAATGGAGAACACAGAAAACAAAACAAGCAGTTACAGAAAAAAGTATGTTGTAACAAAGTAAACTAATTTTGCAATTACGTAAAAAAGTATAGTAATGACAACGTACAGTAGTAAGGTGAATAAAGTGTATACTGTATCCACTGCAAGTGTAGTTTTGGCCGTCACTTTCACTTTCACTTTCACTTTCTTCCTCTTATACACATACTCTTCCTCCTCTCCCTCTTCCATCCATTGTTGGTATCAACATTCAGTGCAACATTTTGAGTAAGTACTGAACTCTGAATGGATTATCTTGTATTATGTACAGTTGGTTTGGTCTCATCATTAGAAATAATTGTGAACAATTTTGAGTCATTGTGTGTAAACATTAACAATGACAACTGTGTTGTAGTTGTGTTTAACTTTCGCCTGCCTGTGCATCACAGTGCAAGTGTGTGTAACATACAGTGACCCATCGTGGAATCAACATTTCCTTTATGTGTCACAGTGAGGTTGAAATAAATGAAGAGCAAAAGATAAAAATTCAGCAGTTAAGGTTTTATTTTTAGTGAAATCAGGAACAGAAAACAAGAACTGAACAATATATATATATATTTTTGTATTCAAGAAGTTAAGGTTTTTATAGAAAGTGATATACCGTATTGAAACTATATACAGTAGTTAACATTTGAAGTGGATCAAAACCTTTCATTAAAGTTATAAATTAATTTTGAACAATACTCAATCTTGTCTTAGATCAACTTTGATGAACTTTTTTGTTCCACTTCAAATGATGGTTACTGTAGAAATACAGGCTTTAACCAGAAATTGATTTTCAAAAAACCCACCTATGCAGATACATATAAACTGTGCAATTTAATCACAATTGTCTGGCTTAAGTGTGACAGAGAAGAGAAACAGAAGAATTTTATATTTGGTCTGCTTTAAATCTGGTCAAAAGCTGCAGATCTTGAGATCTTCGATGTCTCCCGTCAGATGAAAACATGATCTCTGTGTGGAAGAGATAAAATAATAAACTTCTGTATATTCATAATCACGCATGTCTATTATTACAGAATAAACATGAATCAGTTCTCAGGAAAACAGAACCGCTGTTGTCAGATGATGAATTACAACTCATATGTGCACATGAACATAAACCTGTATAAAAATCAATATAACATATTTCCTACATTTTGTTGATCCATGATTAAAATTATTCTGGGGTTACTTAGCACAGTATGAAATGACTTTTAAGGAATGTTTTAAGATGGAAGCTACAAACCAAAACCAAAACCAAACAAACCATCAAACTCACATTTGTCTGATATGACAATTTTTTCATCACAGTTATAATTATGATATTAAATTTTTTACCTTATATCTTCAGTAGCCCTTGTTTATTCCTGGTTTACTTCGAGTCATTGTATTCTTGATCCCAGATCTTCAATGTCGTTGGCAGGGTCATTGATCTCCTCCAAATGGTTTGGAAACTCGACACAGATTGTGTTGATTTCATTCCCTCGACGCGAGATTTTAATCACATTTCGGGGTAGTGCTGTAAGTTGTTTGTGAGTCCACTGAGTCGTGATGTTTCTATATCTGTTGAGCAATCTCATCCACCTGATGGGATCCGCAGTGGGCCTGAAGACCAGAGCACATAGCTTTTCTTCAACAGGTGGATAAACTGGACTATACACTTTGAAGAGAACATCAGGATTTGCCTCCAGATTAGCTTCTCTAATGTTTTTTCGTGCATGGACACTTAAGTCTGAAACATCCCGCTTCCCGTACATGTTTCTGACAGGAGGTTGTGCTGCCATCTCTAGTCTGTGCTGGTGTTTGAGGATTGTGAAGCTCCTGTTTTAAACCTCTTGTTTACCAGCTCATCCTTATAAACCCCAGAGATTGCGCAAGCCAAACAGAAGATGACAGCAACTATTGTTCAGTCCAGCACATATTTGATTCAGTTTCCAGATCTACACTGTAACAAATTTCTGTAGTTTTCACAGCATTATTACTGTAAAATGAGCAAATGCTTACTGTAAAACCTGTATACAGCATGTTACTGTAGATCTGCAAAGCATCATGGTCAATTTTCAATGGCGGGTAAATTCTACAGTAAAAATATTTTTTCTGTGAATCACAATACAGCAATTTCTTTGCCATGCAGCTGAAAAGCTACGAGATTCCACACTTTTATTGGAATTTTAACTTCAGAAAGGTAACTTTGCTGATTTATTTCCAGTTTACTCTTGTAAAGTTACCTATTTGTTCAACTTTAAGAGTGCACCAAGTAAACGAGCGTCACACTTCCTAAACTCGTGTTTGTGTGCATTTATGTATATATATTTGCACATAATTTCGATAGATTTTCTAATCTGGCAACATTCGATAACGTCATAATGAATAAAAATTCAATTGGAATTGTGTATGTGTATGTGATGTATATGTTGGCGCGCTAGACTGAAATTTGATCCCCATACGCTTGGATATTTCTCTTGCCTGCCCTGCTAACGTCAACTGAACTGTCACCGCCGCGCCGACGACACCGCGTCCGCGTGAAGCAGAATAGTGAAGCCAGCCGAGTCGCCGACTCGACAGAAAACGCATCTAGAGGTAAGATAACACATTTTTCATAGGATCATGATTTTTCTGAACTTCATCGCAGGTCAAACTGCAGAAACGAGATTGTTGATAGCCTAATTTGAAGTGCCATTCCTTCAAATGTCCTTCACATGTGGGAGCATAGGCGTATAGGCGACTGTAAAGATTTGTCTTATCTGGCAACATTACATTTGATTTATAACGTCTTCAATTTGATTAAAGAGTAACGTGTAGCCTTGTTGAATAAAATTAACTTGTTTGTGTATTTGATGTATGTGTTGGCGCGGTAGCCGTTTGAATAATCTCACTCGTTTTTTTTTTTTTTCATGCTAATGCTAACGTTGCCGCCTGAAGAGACATTTAAGCGGGTCGATTCGAAAGTTTTATTCATGACTCGTGGAAGCATAATAATATACTCGCATTGTATTAAGATTTTTCGAGATCTTACTAGTTCATTTATTTACCATTTATTGTATTTGTGATTTTTAAAAGTTTTTTTTTCCTGTTTATTTTGTGTTACAGGAAACTTCCACCCAAGCAGATGTTACGTTGAGGCTCAGATTTCCCTGCCAAGCACTCCAGTCCAAGGCTCATCATGCTCGGTAAGATCCCGGCACTAAACATACACAATAGATCCCAATTTTAAGTGTATAAGTATATTAAGTGTTAAGTATATTTTTTTTTATCGATTCACTGTGTGTGAACAAAGTTTTACGTCATCTTGCACTTAGATTCCAAAGTGTCCAAAGTGTTAAAGTGGCGTAATATCCAGAATGGGTATAAGAGACATGAGACTGAACACACTGAAAAGCTTTTGCACTGCTCATATGCTAAGAGAGAGATTAGACAATAGAGCTGCACGATTCATCTTAAAAGACTGTGATCTCGGTCATCAAGACCTTTCCATTCGTCTGTCTATTAAACTTTGACAAAATCATATCACAACATTCAAATCTGTGTTGGCGCTACCGTTGACCCAGAGAGAGAAACGTTAGTCATGAAACAGCTTCACAAACAGTCTTTTAAATAAATATCATACATTAGAATTTATCCAGAGATAAGCACTTATTTGTTATTGATATATTTTTGGCTAGGAATAGGAACAAATATTTGAGTAGTCATTCTTTAACCACCTACCCGACTAGTAAAATAATTCTCAAAGTGTTTATTTGGGTTTATATGGACTGTTGTGTAATTGTTAAACATCAAACTTTTATTTTTTATTATTAACTTTTCTACCATTTGCATGGTGAGTTAAAATAAAAGTTTTATGTCTAACAATTATTTAAAAATATATTCAATTTTAAATATTTATTTAAAAGACTGTTTGTGAAGCTGTTTCATGACTAACGTTTCTCTCTCTGGGTCAACGGTAGCGCCAACACAGATTTGAATGTTGTTTTATGATTTAGTTTAATAGACAGACGAATTGAAAGGTCTTGATGACCGAGATCACATTCTTTGAAGATGAATCGTGCCGCTCTATTGTCTAATCTCTCTCTCAGCATATGAGCAGTGCAAAGGCTTTTCAGTGCGTTCAGTCTCATGTCTCTTATACCCATTCTGGATATTACGCCACTTTAACGACAAATTTCATCCTCTCTTGGAAAGAAAGTGGCTAACTTCTTTCAACCTCATCTACAAGCAAGGACAAAAATAAAGCAATTGAATTTGAATTGGTATCGATTCTGGAATAAAAAAAAAATAAAAAAAGATTTTAGAATCTACACGATAGCTAGGTTAATCGATTTTTCTCTCCAAGCCCTAATATATAAAATGTGTGTTTTAAGTAAGCATTTTGGTTTATAGAGAAGTGGACATTGTATTACATGTTGATTGGCTAAATCAAATGATCCAATCAAACTTTTATATATATTGTCATCAACCCATCTGTCTTGCTTATAAACTTTTCCATTAATAATTAATTTCTTCCACTGCAGGGTAGAAGACTCCAGCCCAGGACGTTGACTAGTTTAGGCCCCGTTTTGAAGGAAAATACAGTTCTGGGAGAAAAACAACATTCAGGGACTAAATTCTACTGTTTGAAATCCTGCTGTTTTAAAATAATTTAATTTGTCTTTTATTCATTCTAATTTTAACCAAACATTTTAATACATTTGAACAGGATTGATTTGCATGTTCCGAAAAGTGTTGTTGTATACAAAACTAAATTAAATGTTAACAGAAAAATGTTTACCTATTGAAAAATTTTTTTTTTTTTTTTTGCTATTTATTTTATGAATTTTGAAATTTAAAGTGTGAAAAGTTGTCAATAAATGGCATTTTTGTGATAAAAACAGTGTCTTCATTTTACAGTATACAAAATTAATGCAGTAATCCCTATTACAGTAGTAAAATTTGTGAGGTGATGAAACACAGTACTGTGATTATTACTGTAAAAAAGTTTACAGTATTTTTAAAGTTACTGTAATTAAGTTTACAGTAAGCATACTGTGAAATGAACTACAGCAACTTACTTGCTAATTGCTGCCAGCAAGTTGCTGTAAATTTCACAGTATTCTTTTTACAGTGTACACGTGTCTGTTAGGACTGGTTTGTCCACATGATTCTGAAACTGAAACCGCATATGTTATACCATGGTATTTTACTGTACATTCATGTCAACTATAGTAATCCAAAGCACTGCAATAGGACAATTATAGGATAGGCAGTGTTGGGAAGGATACTTTCAAAATGTATTCCGTTACAGAATACAGAATACATGCCCAAAAATGTAATTTGTAACATATTCCGTTACGTTACTCAATCTGAGTAATGTATTCTGAATACTTGGATTACTTCCACATTGAGTTGCATTTTATAAGTGTCGGCCATCAAATCTTGCTTAATAAACAGGCCTATTCTTGTGGGGTGCGGTGATGCGGTGGTGACGCGTATGCCAATAAAGCACCTAAAAGCTGTCACAAAGAACCGGCAAAAGTAATAATTATGAATATGTCAGATATGGAAAGGAGATATTTTAACAGTTTATTAATAAACAAGTGTTTTTCATTGCTTTACCCCGGTCTTAAAGTAAAAAGATGACTGTGAAAAAAACAGTATTTAATTAAATAGGCTACATTTATGATGGTGTTACTACATTTTATTTAATTAAATGCATTTATGGTGAAATTACTACATTTCCAGCTCAATCTGTGTTCATTTTGACCACGAAACATGCGCTGTCACTTTAATTCAGCGCATGCAGCACAGCAGAAATAGACTTGGTGCGGAAACGATCGCTGCACTGCTGTATACGCACTGCAACTGGAACGGATAAACGGACCGCAGTGTGAAAGTTCTAACCTGTTACCATCATGGGTACGGGGAAAAAATATGCACTGCAAACAGAGTATGTGTGAAACGGGCGTTCATTTATGAGACGAGCTCCAGTTCACGCGCCTCGTGTCCTGATTCTATTGTATATTTACTTCTTATTAAATACAGGCATTTGGTTGATGAAACATTGATTAAAATTAAGATACAATTAATACAAAACGAAATTAACTTTAAAGAAAGGCTTTGTGCTTTCTGTTTGAGGTCTCTGTGAAAGTTTTAAAGCAGTCTTTTAGTGTTGCTTTCAGAGCGCTCACGTCCGTAACGGAGAACTTACAACCGTAACATTGTTTTTTTCCTCATAAATGCGAATACGAAAAATAAAATAAAATTAATATTTTATGTTCTGTGGAGAGCCAACCCTTCTTCATACGGTGAGTAGTATTACTTTTGGTTTGCGCAGTGTAATTCGAATAACAAAATATAGCCTATAGGCAATATATATTTTGCCACCTAAAAGTTAAAGATTTTTTGTGTCACGCATGTTTATTTCCCTCATATTAAATATAAAACGCATTTAGACCGATATGTTTCTAATGTCTGGACTCCTTTATTAAGGGAGTATGGATATATAAACAGACGTTTCACTATGGTATTAATGCATTTTCTGAGAATTTAGATTTCAAGTTTTGACTGCACGTAT
Source organism: Vimba vimba (assembly GCA_022828995.1). Taxonomy (NCBI): domain Eukaryota; kingdom Metazoa; phylum Chordata; class Actinopteri; order Cypriniformes; family Leuciscidae; genus Vimba; species Vimba vimba. The sequence continues at coordinate 1,999,583 of CM040827.1, forward strand.
TTGAAAAAAACGTAGGCCTACTTTAAGATGCTTCTTCAGGTTGGAGGTGGAGTCGACGACGCTGAAAGGAGGTTAGTTGATGGCAAGCAGAGGTTGCACTGCACAGTTATATTTCGTTCTCCCTTCTCTTTCTTTAATGTGAAATGCTGTTTAAATTTCCAAGATAGAAACGCATTCTTGCCCTGCTCTGTTGTTCATGGCTCCATCTCTACCTCTAGCTCCCGCTGCTCCTCTTCCGACTCCATTGTGACTGATCACGCAAATCGCGCATTTTTTTTTCGTTTTCATATGGGGGCTTCTGGGAAATGCATGGAGTTGTCTTAATTTATTTAGAGAGTGAATAAACTCGTGAAACAGAGAAGTATCGTCATGTAATCCATTGATTTCAACAATGTAAGGGACTGTTCGTTATTTATTTAAGGGGCCACCGGAGGAGTTTTGAGATCTGTTGTCAAAAAAGACACGACCCTCCCTTCGCCAGCAATAAATTTTTCTATGACCCTCCAAAATGATTGTGAAAAAAGGCATGACCCTCCCCGATAATTTATTGATTAGCCTAATTCTACTGGTTTGCGCTTGGCAAAGATGTTCAGATAGCCATTGTTTGTTTGTTTTTTAAACCATAAACTCTTGCTTTCTCATCTTACTAGGGCTGTAACGATAGACCAAACCTACGATTCGGTTCGTATCACGATTTTTGATTTTAGATTTGAAAAAAAATCATGTTTTCGGTGCTGATGCGGTGTGACTCGTTCAACATGTGGGTGGCGCTGCGAATAAAGCATCTAAAAGCTGTCACAAAGAACCGGCAAAAGTAATGATTATTAATATGTCAAATATAGCTAGGAGACATTTTAATTGTTTATTAATAAACAAGTGTTTTCTGTGTCGACTGCAAAGATGAAGTTGACGATGCGTCGCGATCTTCTCAGAACGCGCCAGAGAGAAATGCACATTTCATAAGCAGAAAGCAGTCTGTTTTCTTTAGTTTTGAATTGTTCTGTGTAAAAGTAGACATTTTAAGCTTTCTATATATTTCTCAGGTCTGTGAGGCAAGTAGCATAGCCTACCTTACGCTGAGTTTCGGTTCATTTATGAGACAAGAGTCCAGTTCACTCGCCCGCGCCTCCGTGTCATGATTATCTATTTTCTACTATATTTAGACTACTTCTTATTTATTAAATCCAGATGAAACATTGATTAAAATTAAGATAAAATTAATAAAAAAACGAAATTCACTTTAAAGAAAGGCTTTGTTCTTTCTGTTTGAGGTCTCTGTGAATTTTTTTAAGTCGCTTCAGAGCAGACATGCCCGTAATGGAGAACTGTCACGTCCGTAACATTTTTATTTTTTTTTCACATAAATGCGAACACGAAAAATAAAATAAAAATAATATAATATTTTATGTTCTGTGGAGGCCGATCTTTATTCATCCGGTAGGTATATATCTTTGGTTTGCACAGTGTAATTTATAGAATTACTAAAAAATATTTTGCCACATGTGTATTTCACTCATATTAAATATAAAACGCATGTGTAGTAGACTGATATTTTTCTAATGTCTTGACTCCTTTCAGACGTTTCAAAATATTGGTATTAAATGCATTTTCTGAGAATTTTTATTTTAAGTTTTGACTGCAAATGTCACGTCCATAACACTGGAATCGCACAATTTTAACGAATTTATCCTCAACTAGTTTTTGTGGTGTAGGCTAGGTCTATGTATTTTATGTTAACTTAAATAATACTAATAGTAATTTAAAGATGTGGTAGCCCTACATCTTACACATCAAGGAAACAAAATAAGAATGGAGACTAAAATATGGTAGTATCGCGCTACAGCACACATTCTATCAGCTGCAGATCTGGCGCCTCAGTCTCAATACTGTTAAACTCGACGTACGTTCAACATCACATGTTAATGCAGCGGTAGAGTTGCACTCACAGGACACTGTGCACTTAACAAAAGTTCATTATTTGCTCGTGCTTTAAAGCTTTGCCGGGTAAACATTTCTTTGGCATTCTGTTCTGACATGATGCACTTTTTCTAAGCGCGAACTGAAGTGCACGCGCACTGTCAAACAGCGCAAAACCAGAGCCCGTCTACGGAGAGCCTTGGCACTTCCTATTAGCCCCATTGTATAGATGGTTGGTTGCAGTTCCATTAGAATTCCACTGGAGGTGATCGCGAGCGAGTGCAGACTGAATGGGAGTCTATGGGGCTATACGGCTAAATGTGTCTCTTTCACCCGATTGCCGTTGAGAAATCTCAGATTTTATTGTAGGTTTTGCAAGTTCAACATGGGTTATAGGTCGAAAGTTGAATGAACGAGTACTTATTTCTTTTCGATTTCTTACAGGTTGAGTTGTTGTTGCCCATAACACGCTAGCATTCTGCTAATGACGTCAGCATTCTGACGTCATTGACATTTTAAAAGACTTTTTAAACCAAATAAGTGACTCTAAAAAATCTAACACCCAGCAATGTGTAATTTCTTTGCATATCCTTTCGAATACAACATTCAAATTACTAGACAAAAAATTATATCCTGAGAAAAGTGGATTTTGTGGGTTTTTCGCCATAGACCTCCATTCATTCTGCACTCGCTCGCGAGCGCCCCCGCATGGATAGAGACGTGTTACTGCAACCAATCCAGAACCCGGAAGTTAGAGAGTGCCAACTCTCTTCCTATTAGACATTCTCTGGCAAAACTGGATTTTTGTTGGGTCAGACCCATCTGATATCGAAGGGGGGGCTGATAACGCTAGATCAACATGGAATAAATGGAAAAAAATAGCACCAAACAAGCCACTTTGATGTTGCTGTTTTAATGAATATAAAAGTTGGGTGACCCTCCCCCCTAGACTAAAAAAAGTTGGATGACCCTCCCCTCAACAAAGAATAAAAAGACATGACCCTCCCCTATTTTCCTCCGGTGGCCCCTTCCATAAATACCGAACGGCCCCTAACTGTATTCTAAATACCAACTATTTAAATTGTAACTGTAACGGAATACAGTTACTCATAATTTGTATTCTGAATACGTAACGCCAGTACATGTATTCCGTTACTGTCACATGCTTGTCCTGTCTTGTGCTGCACATGGGTGTTTTTGTTATTTTGGGCCATGTGCTCATGTCATTGTCTGGTCCCTCCCCCTTGTTATCTGATTATTGTTTGAGTTCTTCCACCTGTTCCCCCTTGATTAGTTTCCCTTTATTAGTTCCCTCTTGTTTGCAGTCTGTGTCGATCGTTGTCTATGTTTCCCCCCTGTGTTATGTTCCTGATCTATGCCTGCCTTGTTTTCCCCCACGGGGAGTTTTTGTTTGTAGTTTGATTTTGTTTATATTTAATAAATTCCTCACCTGCACTTGAATCCTCGCTTCACTTTTGACTTTCCGTGACAGTTACTCCCCAACACTGAGGATAGGATAGGCTTTTTACACACGTTAACCCGAGACGTTAACAGAATCTTAGCTTAACTTTTTCATGTTTCACACTGTTCAGTCTTTATCCTGCATGGGTTTTAAATGGGTTAATGAATCCTGGATTTGTAGATTTGAGTTTGTCTGAAAGTCCCAGATATTGATTGATTGAGCTTTATTATCAACCAAAGCTGAAACTGTCCTCTGACTTCTCATGAAAACACAGAAGTTCTCCACATATACAATGAAGATGTGAACAATAATTATAATCAACAATTTTTAAAAAAGGTTCTTATTCTCACATTCAATATTCGGTAACACTTTATTTTGATGGTCCCTTTTGAATCTGTTGACTATGTAACATTGTACACTAACTCTCATAAGAGTATTAATGGACTGTCTGCTTAATATCTGCTAACTCTTTATTTTTATGGTCCTCCAACAGACATTCTACTGACTAAATAACTTTACAAAGTAGCCATGTCAACTTATTATAACCCTAACCTACCAGTCTACTAATAATCCTTTTGCTGAGGATTAGAATATCACAACCCATAAACCCCTTTAAACTCACAAGTGGGAATATGGCTTTACTCTGGACTGGACAGACAGATAAGCAAAGGTATATAGTTAAAAAATGAAGAAAATGATAAAATATCCTGACCATGCACAATACTCATCCTGTTCCCATGTGATATTTGTGAGGAATGCTAGACTTGTGAGTTTCAGGAACTCATGTCACTTTCATTGTAATAATTTTCAAGTTAGAAGAGATAAAAAAATCAAAAAGCTTTCTACATTTTCAACTCATTTCTCTGGATGCAGGTAAATAAATAAAGATGATATGAACACAATTAATGATAGAAACCGGCACAACAACATTCAGATGAGTTTCATACCCTCATGAAGACTGAGTAACTCCCTTTATTCTGCTGATTTACTGTAAAGTTATTAAAGAGAAGTCAGGAGACTCAACATCAATCAAACAATGATGCTAGAAAAATCAGATGTTTATTAAACATAAGTATTGCATTTCCTTACAAACTTGCAAAAAGTGTAGAGGATAAAATGCAAATTAATTGAGTAAAGTTTAAGTCAGGAATGTTCAGAACTGTTTTTATTAAGAATCAAACTCTGAAAATGTTAAATGGCTGAAATGAAAACACACATTTAACATCTGACACAACCAGATCTACAACATTACTGTATCTAGGAGTGTCTGTTATCATTCCAATAAACATATTTTTCTATACTTCAGAGAAGAGTTGAAGGTTTATGAGAGGAGCAGAATCACAACTGAACTGCTGGAAACAAACTAAAGAAACAACATACTTATAACATACTTCAGCACTTATCCTGTTTAATAACAAACAGAAAAATCTGTAACAATTATGAACCCTTTGACCATCTTCTGAATTCAGCAGCCAATCCGACTTCAACAGGAGCTCAATGATATAACAGCTCAACCTTGAAAATGACGAGCATTGTTCGAATGCAAAATATGTTTATTGGAATGATAACAGACGCTCCTAGGTACAGTATGTTGGAGATCTGGTTGTATCAGATGTTAAATGTGTGTTTTATTTCTGAATGAATCGTGCAGTCGAAACCAGAGGAAAAATTTGGGCTGTCAGTGGAAATTTAATGGACGTCTAACAATAGCCCAAAAATAGACTATAGTCATCAATTAGATAACGAAATGCATGTTAAGATGTTAAAATATCTTGACCTCAATGATCATCCTGACCACATGTGATTTTTCATCATGTATTTGATATAAACTTAGATCAGGTTCAGAAGGGTTGACATTGATCCGGCTCTACAGTCCTCTGGTTTCGACTGCATGATTCATTCAGGAATAAAACACACATTTAACATCTGATACAACCAGATCTACAACATTACTGTACCTAGGAGTGTCTGTTATCATCCCAAAAAACATATTTTTCTATATTTCCGAGAAGAGCTAAAGGTTTCTGAGAAGAGCAGAATCACAACTGAACTGCTGGAAACAAACTAAAGAAACTAAACAACACTAAATGATGAAGTGTGTATATGAGACATGAAGTTACAATCCACACACACATTTCATCCAGCAAACCCTCAGTCTTTATATCATCCTCACAGTGATCAAGAGTATTTCTGTTGAAGAACTATAAAGTCTGAGGTTAGCGGCATCAAATCTTTTCGAGTCGCATCTTTTCTAAATAATATACAGTCAAACCAACATTTATTCAGACACCTTCAACATTTCTCACATTATCAGTTTATTCACAATAGTTTAGAAAACGGTAATAAAATATGACACGAACTCAGTTGATATTTGACTGGTTTTGTCCGTCCTTCTCATGAATTATGTTGAATATCTGTCAGCTGTTAAATTTAACTACACAATTAGATAATACCAGTTTAGCTCAACCAATCACCAAGCAATGCTTCATTGTGTTCAGTCTGTGTGTAAAAAGAGCATTAGCAATTAAAGAAAACACACTTCAGCAAAACATGATCAGCTCAAAGTGTCTGAATCATTTTTGGTCCCAAATTTTTATATTTTAAGAATTTTTGGGTATAATATGTCACAGTTTACTTTATTTTGCTCTCCTCACTCACATAAATGAACTATAGTGTCCTGCACACACTTGTAAAAAAATATTAAACAATTATATCTGGTGTCTGATTAATGTTTGATTTGACTGTATGTGCAAGAATCTGTAGTTTATGGAAAAGCACAAATTATGATCACAGATCCACACATTTCTGTTCAACCTTCTGTGGAAACTGCCACAGCATTATCTGACACATCTGTTTTATTGTTCATTTTTAGAAGAATCTGCCCCTAAAAACATGTAAAAACAGAACAAACGTCATTAAACATGCGAGTCAGACGGTGTGTTCTCATCTCATGCGGTTCTTGGCCAGAATAAGCTGAATAATGTAGATCAGACTTTCTGCTGCTGATAGTCCGAGGTCAGGCCTCGTCATCTCCAGTCACATTTCAGTAAAGCTGAAGAGTAACTCTTAGTTCAGTGATCTGACCAACAACAGGCGAGAAGAAAGTTTGGTGTCAGAGATGAATCCCAGTTCTATTAATATCCTCCACACTGAACATGGAGATTATGATTATTCATGTTTTATCATGTCTCTCTGAAAGCAGTTTTGCTCCTAGTATTTTGTATTGTGACTCTCTTTGAGTCTTTGTTTAAACCTGGTTTGATGGCGGCCATTACTCACAATCCAAGATGGCAGCACTGTGTTTGTCTTGTCTGATCTGCTGATCTGCAGTCTTCTCCCGTACGTTTAAATGTTGCGTGTTTTATTTCAAGAAGGCTTTTTAAAATCGGGCTCTATCTTGCATTGAGTCTGGATTAAAGTCAGACCTGTTTTAACGGACTTTTAGTTACCTACAACCTGTTTTGCGTTGGGTAAAGTGTGCTTACCTGTTGCACTACCCCGGGTCGCCATCCATCACCACGTTTTCGCTTTGGAAAGCGTTTGCGTTAACAATGGCGATCGGAAAGTGACGGTTGTTCCTTGAAGAACCCCCTGGATACTAAACTAACTGGAGCTCACAGATCATCGCGGCGGTGGGGATACTTGCAGTTAAGGTCGGTGATGTTTTCTCGCCTTGTCTGAACTCTCCAGCTGTTGTTCTGCCACACTATCGCTTTGCTGTCTGCTCTTCCGTCGGGGTCGTGGAGCTGTCTGTGCGAGCTTGTCTCGGAGCTTGTCTGTGCGATTTTCACTTCAACGCTGGTATCATGAAGGTGCTGCTTTTCTGTGCGGTAATCTCCATGCTCGGACTATGGGACATACCAAGGAGGACAAAGCGATTCATTTGTCATGTGTCTCCACATGCATCTCTCATCAAAATGTACGGACACTATCTTCGTATTTCGAGCTGCTAGTAATCCCGCGTTAATGGATACAGGGACAAAGAACTCACTCATCTTTATTCTCATTCCTAAGAACCCTCTTTTCATGTCGAACTCTCTATTGGACTCTCGTAATGAACAATGTAGTCCTCCACCAAAAAATCCAAGGCAGCGATATCTGATAATGTTGTTGCTCTTATTGGCCGGTATTAATCCAAATCCTGGTCCAGTTGGAATTGTTTCAACTCCTTTGGATTTTTCAAATAGATCTGGCCTTGGCATTGTACACTTAAATATTCGTAACCTGTTGCCAAAATTATACCAAGTACAAATATGGGCCAAGACGACCAAAGCAGACATTTTGGTTATCTCTGAGACGTGGCTTAAAAAATCAATCTCAAGCCACGATATTGCATTAGAAGGGTATAATGTGTTTCGAGCTGATCGTAAAAGTAAGGGGGTGGGGTTGCAATTTATATTAAATCAAAATTTCATGCAACTGTTCTGAAATCGGTTTCTCTCCCTAAACAGTTTGAGTTTTTGGCTATCGACCTGGAATATGGAAAGGATTGTCATTTATGTATAGTTGGCTGCTATAGACCACCTGCAGCTATCAGTGATGCTCTCACCTCACTGTCAGCTGTTTTAAGTGACCTGCTTTCTAAAGATCTTGTATTATTGGGTGATTTGAATTGGAATTGGTTGACATCAAACTCAGATCAGTTCAAAGCATATTGTGATTCTGTGAATCTTACTAAACTTATTGATTCACCTACACGACCTAATCATAAGAACCCAAGCAAGTCCACTCTAATAGATATTATACTAACAAATAAACCCCATAAATACACCTATACAGGGGTTTTTCCTGATGATGTCAGGGATCATTGTACTGTAGTTGCTATAAGGAATTGTAAAATTCCTAAGGTAAAACCTAGAATTATTAGAAAAAGGAGCTTTAAATTGTTTGATACTCAAGGGTTTCTGCATGAGTTGTTTGCATCTGACTGGGATAGACTGTTTTTAATACCTGATGTGACCACTGCATGGCAGTATTTTCACACTTTATTTTTGAAGATCGTGAATAGGCATGCACCTGTCAGGATATTCAGAGTAAAAGGCCGTGATAATCCATGGTTCTCAAATGAATTATCTGAACTTCTTCATGAAAGAAACTTGGCTTGGGCCACAGCAAGGAATTCGGATATAGAAAGAGATTGGGTAGCATTTAGAAAATTGAGAAACAAATGTACAGCTCTTATACGCAGATCAAAATCTGAATATTATCTAAATGAAACCTCACAAAATCTAAATAATCCTATTAAATTTTGGAAAACCATCAAATCACTTTCTCCCTCCACGTTATCTAATGATTTTCCTGATCAAATTTTAGTAAAAGATAGTCTTATTACTAATAGGACGGATATGGTAAATAGCTTTAATAAGCATTTCATTTCTTCAGGTTCTATTTTTTATGAAATTTCAGTGAGTGATATACCAAATCCATCTCCTCTTCTGAGAGAAGATAGCCCTACTTTTAGCTTTTCTCCAATCTTAAGAAGTTGAATAACGGTTGGAGGGGAATGGTTAAGCGTTTCCCAAACCAAGCTGTCAAACCTACATCAGAGCCTTATTAGACTCTGGCTGCGTTCCAAACCGCATACTCAATGAGTAGGTACTTAATTTCAATAAGCACTTACTTAACGAGCGCTAAAAGAGTAGGTACTTTATAGCCAGATCTCGCTGAGTATGAATCAAGTGGGAAGGAAGTCGACCGGAAGTTGAAGCCGGCCGCGCGCCACCATCTTGTAGCAGAACTTCACCTGCTGTTAGCATTCCATTGACTCCCATTCATTTTGGCGTCACTTTGACAGCGAATAACTTTACATCTGAGGCGTTTGAAGACTCCATTTGTCCATTATTTATTTCTAAAGAAACACGACAATGTATAAAAGGCTCCATTACCTTGTATCTTACGTTATGGCCCCGTAAAAGCAGTTTTTGTAAAAGTTGGCTAACGATTGCGTCATAACCACGCGACTCTCTGTCGCACAGTAGAGAGATTACCGTATGGACGGGAGGAGAAGCTCGCGGGCAATCGGGGGGACGTGGAGGCAAAATGACAAAATAATTCATCAGAATACCTAGCAAAAGTTTCTCCTGCTCCTAGCTCATGGACAGCTCCTACTCACACTCTCCGTCTCTGCAAGTTTCGGAAGGGAATGATTCAGATTTCTCATGCCACAGACACTAGAAGACAGACGGGTTGCTCACGTCACATCTACGTCGTCAAGCTCTGTTTGAGTCTGCGCGTCAGGAACGGAAGTCCTAAAAAATTGCTAAAAATGGGCTTCACTTGTCTCAATTGAATTCCAATGAGATGGCTCTGTCCACTTCTTATACTGTCTATGGTATGAATGCGAACCGGACATCTGCCATGTTGACGTTATCATGTGACCTACGACGCGTTATCACACGCACAACAACTTAAAAGATTTGAACGACACGTTTAATTAATCTATCTGTAAATATCTTGATATTGATTAAACTTGCTCATTTTGTGGTCTTTTTTAAGAAACTGCTGCCCATTTATTTTGTGAATACATTTAGGGTTGATTTAAGTTCTTATATTTAACCCTACTAATGTGACCCACCGTTTTATCCTTAACGATATTATTTATTTTTATTACGAAATCCCAAAATTGTCATCTCTTGAATATGTTGTTAATTTTTTATCCAAACGTTTTCATCCACAAGCAAAAGTGGCTAACTGCTTTATTTTTTCCTCTTTTTCTTGTTGAATTTAACTGTCGTTTCATCCCTAGGCCTATAAATAACAAAAAATGATTTTTTTTAAATGTATTATTTAAGAAAATATATATTAAGATATTCAACCTTGTAGGTTCTTTTTTTCCTGTATAAAAAATCTCATATTATGTATGCAAACCCATAATATATATATATATATGGGTTTGCATACATAATGAGATTTTTTACAGATCTCATAACATCAGTAACTCGACAGCCCTACCTAGAACGGATTTCCTCAGCGTTTGTAATGTCTGCACAAAGGGCAGAGCTCTGTGCGAAGATTCGCCTTTAGAGGAAAACTGTTGATTTTATACTCGAAAAATGTAAGTATCATTAATATTAAAAATTTATATTACCTCAGAATGAATTGCATTGCTATCCCACCCCAAAACATAAAATAACAACAACGATAAATGCTGACCAATAATTAATTATATTACTTTTTACTGAAAATGATCAAATTCAATAAAACAAACAAAATGTAATGTATGTCATATGACATAGCTATGCATGAATACACTCTAGATGTGTATATAGTGAACATATCTACATTTTCATTCAAACAATTAATTAAAGCATTAATTAATTAAATAATTATATTTTATTTACTGACAACAATGAGAAATATTAATACATTTGTAAAAGAATGAATGAAAGTCACCATCACACAATAAACAAATGCATAAGTCAACAAATGAAACAAAGCTTTATTCAAACTACAATCATGTATGTAGGCTACAGGCGCTGAACCCCACATCCTTCTGCTATCTCAACACAGCGGTTCCCGTTCTGCAGCTTTATTCTGATGAATCAGCTGACCGCCAGAGGTGAGCCGTTCCCTCGTGCCGGAGGTTGTTGCGTGATGTGTTGTGCTTCACAATCTGAGGCAATAAGAGCAGGTGGAGTGATGGAGGGTCTCATAAGGGCAGGTGGAGTGTTGGAGGGTCTCGTCCATGGCACTATCTCCAGGATTCAGCTCTGGGCTCCTCATCCTCAGTGCTCACACCAGCCTGCTGACATTTCAGATCCTACAAAATGCACAAACATAACACAAAAGCAGTCATTTTAACCGCACAATGTCATTTGATTTCAGTATTATTTAGAAGACAAAAACGCTTTTTTTCCACAAATGCTGCCATCATCTTTCCTTGCAGGTCCTGCTCCACCACAAAAGCTCTGCAGCAAATGCACAGAAATCAAGAATCAGAAAAGTGCTGTAATAGCTCTGTTTGAAATTACAATAATTAAAATAAACTACAACTTAAGATTTAAATAGTTGTTATTTATTTCTGTAGTATACTCACTCAAAGCGTTCATCTGTCCCTGTAACATCCAGACAAGATTCACATTAGCCTACCTCTGTGATTTATGAACTCAACACTACATTTACTTGTTGAGGTTGTTTTAACTTTTATCCATCATAAATGTTCCTCAATTTATCAACTACTAATGGACAAATACAATAGATAACTTATGTTTAACGTTAGTTACTTTATAGATTTGTTCTACATAATAGCACACATTCATCACTCAGATGTCTATTTCATGTTGTGATATTTCAAGATTTTCCTGTCAGATGTAAATAGACATTTAAAATAAGCGTCTTTAAGATGTATATGGTTATACACTGACAGCACTTAAGGACAGTATCTTTGCAGCCCTTCTCTTTTAGTTGAGATTGTAATATTGCTTTAAAAAAGTGTCAGTCCAATCACTTTAACATCATGATAAATGGCTTCCTGAACTCAGTTGGTTCCTCCATGAGCTACACATACTCTAATGTCTGGATACTAGAGTTTGAAGGAGGGTCTCCATGTTCCTTTCAGTGGAAACACCAGCACTTTTCTACATGCACCTGACAGGCACAAACATGCTCAAAAATATTAAAGAAAGACACGAGATCTGAGCACTGTCCCATTATTAGCTACAGGAAGGATGATATTCCTATTCTTTAATTATCATATAATAAATAATCAGTAATATCACTAAAATAATATTTCACCAGCTATTATGCATTAAAAAGATGAACAGAGTAACTTACCGTTGGTCTGTATAACAATAATATTTCTTTGCAGTGTTGAAATGATGCTTTTATTCAAAATAAATGCATCTGATATCCATACTATACTGTGTGTTTAAAATTATCTGGAATTGTCAAGTTCATATAACTTATTTTTTTCAGTTAAGCATTGAGTTTATTTACGTAATAATTTTAAGGCAACAGGTTTACAATTTTTTTAAGTAAGTGAACTGAACACTTTTTACAGTAGTATTATCTAAAGGAACAAATGTGGCCGTGGAGTTATGCTGGTCACAAAAACAAACACAGAATCAGTCACAGGAACTCATTGTTGGATTACTTCCTGAACTCCCCAACCCATTTCCACTAATATACTTTGACTAAATAAAGAGTGCATGATCATGATGTTGTTAAACTGGAAATCTTTATTAGAAAATGAGAATATCACTACAAATGTTGGTCTGAAACTAAACTAAAATTTCAGTATCACCATATCTTATACAAGTTTGTTGATAAATAAATGAACAATAATAATATGACAATTTAATGGCAGCTTCCCGTTGTGACAACATGCCCCATTGTATTTTTATATTGTAGTTTATTTGTACTTAGTGCAAATAGCAGCTGCCAATAAAAACATAATATATAAAAACATAAAATGACATGCATGAATTATAATAAAATGATTATATGACTAAATTAATAAATGATGTAAACTGAATAATAATAATAATGATAATATGAATAAATGATAAATCTAATGACAACTACATAAATGATCAATGATTATAAATGATTATGAAATTAAATATAAAACAAAGTGTTAGGGAATTTTCAGTTAAAGACAAGGACCAGATATGATTAATGAAGACCAGGAGTAAGTCAATATAAGACAAGAGTCAGAATTATAATAAATTGAAGATATTTTTTACTGAAGATAGTCTGCAGTTTCATCAGGCAGAAATCAGCTTCAAGACTCACAAGGTGTTCGTAGGCCGTTCCCGTTCGAGAACACACTCCTTCAAAAGAAAAGGAAACATCACCAATGTACGCTTGCTTTCTTAATGTAAAACACAGGTTGATATTGAAAACCCTTCGATCCTTCAGAGAAACGCTGAAATGAACCAGGCCTTCCTCTTAACATGCTCTCTGTGTGGAAGATGTAGCTAAAACAAATCAACAGCTAATATATTAATTATTTTATGTCTATCATTAAAGAGTAAACATGCATGAAAATATGCATGCGAATAGAACCATGTCATAGACGATGAATTACAGCTTTCACATGTTGACTCGTGTTATCTATAAGACCTTATGTAGCCCCGCCCGTTTTCAGCGCTGCGCTCTGGTCTGTATTTCCACAGCGATCTTAAAGGGGTCATATAATGCCATTTTTGTACAAGCTAATATGATTCTTTAGGGTCTAAATTAAAAGTTTGTAATATACTTTAATTAAAAATTCTCATTAGTATTGTAAGAAAACACTAATTTTACCTGGTCAAAAACAGCTCTGTTTTCAGCACGCCGTTTCAGTGCATGCAGTCTGGTGTGTGAAATGATTCGTGCAAACATGAAAGCATTGACGTTGATCATGGGGAATATTCCCTTCGAAAACAAACTCAGCCACTGCGTCTTCAGCGATTCGGATTTAGGAACATCAACATGATGCTGTGTTCCTTATTACACCCAAGAACAGAACACCACAATCGCTGAGACGCCATTCTTCTCATAGACAGTGCTCCAGCGTATCAACAATGGCGGACTATGATGACAGCTCGCTCACGAGCTAGGGCGGGTCTGTGTTGAAACGCTGCTGTCAATCAACAATCGTGGGAGGGGCGTCGATTTTGTGACGTCACAGTCGAACGGCTTGATTTGAGAGAGGGGAAAACATATAAGGAGATTAAAAAAAAACACTGGATGGATTTTTATCATTTTATGATGGTTGTGTACAGGCACTGCCAACACACATTTCAGTACAATCAACTTGTAAAAGTGCATGTACCATTATATGACCCCTTTAAGAATTTATGAATGAACTGCCCATTTTAAAATCTTCCCTGTCTACTGACATATGTTAAGACATCTGCTTTAAACATCACAATGCTCGTGATAACTTTCGTTAACTCTACAATAAGTAAATCCACTTCACCAGCTAATTACTCTTCCACAGGGATGCCAGAGAGATATACTGAGCTACCGCTAAATCGGAAGTTCAAAGACAATATTCTAAAGATGGCGGCGCACCTGTGTCTCTGGCTCATACGGTCTACAGGACTGAACTCTTTGTTTTAGTATTAGTGTTCTTGAATGAGCGTTTGGTTTAACTTCATCTTTGTTAATGCATATTTACTGTAGATCTGGCAAATGTGGCCGGTTACTCGCACGTTAAAAGACACTTGAAGACTTTTAAAAGGGAAGCAACAAACAGAAAACTGTGCTACACATAACTCACATTTGTCTGATTGACTATTTTTATGACTATTATGACAATTTATCATTGGTTTAAATGAATAAACCATCCCACCCCCCTTTAGATGTTACTAGAGATGCACGGATCAATCTATTACTATTTTCTCTTAGTGTAAATAAAATCTGTCGCCTTTTTAAACTTAGAGCAAAGATAATATTACAGTGCTGATGTCTTTGATCTTCAAATGATCTGATGATAAATAAAATGAAGCCCATTCTGTTGCTTCCCTTGACTTGAACTCAGTTGAACTTGCATAAATGTAACCAAATTATGGAGAATTTAGTTAAAACTGTCAAATTATTATTTCAAGTATAGGTTCCTTTGTGTTTATGACCTCTAGGAGGAAGAGGAGAGAGCGGGGCACAACCTGACACTTTCTGACTTTCTCAGTTTGTGTTTATTCACTTTGGGTTCAGAGTATTTATTTTTTTCTCACATTAATTTCACGTGTCTACAATTATGTGGTTTTGTTTCATTAATATGGTCGGTGTATACTTTTTTCTTGATTTATCCTGAAAGAAGGGAATATAGTGAAATGTGACAAAATGCCCCATGGGTGGGGTTCATTGTAACATGACCATATTACAGAATAAAATGTTTTCTGATTTAATAAAAAAAAAAAAAAAAAAAAAAAAATATATATATATATATATATATATATATATATATATATATATATATATATATATATATATATATATATATATATACATATACATATACAAGACAAACTAAAATATTTTCTCAATAAAATACATCAACTTTTTTCGTATAAAATAGGCCTAATGGCATTTTTATTAATTCAAAATAAAGTAATTTTTGAGTTTGACAACAAACACTGCGAAACACAGCTATAGTTCAAAACATAATAATAATTAATCATTTCTGACTTTTATCTTTATTCATCTTTTCTAATGATTTCTCAATAGAATTCATAAAAGTGTAGAATAGAATATCATAGTTCTAATAGGGGCTCATTGAAACGCAGTGTGACAACATGCCCCGCCTGCACAACTGGGGTTTAAACCCTGCGAGTGTCTTCTGCTGTTAGATTAAAGCATTAAAGGACTGTCTCAACTGTGAAATAACAGATATAAGATTAAAATAATATCAGCTTGTCTCATTTTAAATAAACGCTAAATAAATGTATAGTGATCTTCCATAGATTATTTTTTAACTTTGGCGCATTTTTTTTTCTTTCTTTCTCTAGGCTATAGTGTTGATATGGTAACTAGTAAATACACTAAGTTTAGTCATGCTAGCATGTGTGGAAGGTTTTAAATATAGGATTATGTTTTCCCTGAAGAGATATAGCCTATAGGCGCTGTTGTTGCTGTTGTCGAAAATGAAAGTAAAAGAGTGACGCGCTCGTTCGTTGCGTTTCACCTGAAATGTGAGTTCATGTTTTCATTAAAATCAACACATTAATGATTTATCTCTCATATCCACTCTATTTTTTATTACTCGATCACCCGCGGATCGTATCAGAAATGAACCCTGATGTGCCAACCAACTCCAGTCTCCCGTTATCCACAAAACTACACACAGCATGCACTTTCTAAGCTGTTTTAAATGAATAAGCTTGTATTTTATTATTATAATTTTGTTTACCTCATATCTTTGGCAGACCTTTATTGTTGTCTAAGTCTTCTGTTTTCTAATTCAAGGTCTTGTATTCTTGCTCTCAGATCTTCAATTTCTTCAACACTGTCATGAAACTCCTGCAGCTGATCTGGAAACCTGTCACAGAATCTTTGCAATTCCTCCAGACTTCCAGAGACATTGATGACATCCCGAACCTGCTGGTGAACATGTCTGATACTCCACTGAGCGAAGAGGTTTAGATGTCCATCTCTGAACATTTGCATCCACTGGGAGCCGTTCGTGGGTCTGAAGAGCAGGACATGCAGACGGCCTCGTCTATAAACCCTGAAGAGAACATCTGGATGTTGGTTCAGCTGGGTGTCTCTGTGTCTCTTTTGTTCCATTTCAGTCATGCTTCCAACATTTAGTCCTTCATACATGTCTCTGACCGCTGCCATTTCCTCTACTTTTCCCTTACGACATTTGTTCTTCTCCATTACAAGACAGATTCTTTCACAATGACAAGTCAGGGAAGAAGGCAGGAACTTAGCGGAAACCCAGCACAGATTTGCCAAGATGAAAATGAATCCACATGTTCATGTTTTCCAGAAGGGTTTAGTCACGTGACTAACAGTATCTCAGTTCTCAGTGAACAAACCTCAAAACACAAAGCTCAAAGTGTCAGTCAGTCAAATTTTGTGGATGTAGCAACATTACAGTTAAATACAAAGTTGTTTAGACAGGACAACAGAGAAGAGAAAGAGAGACAGAGGGTGGGATCAGGGGAAACTAAAAAGAGGAAATGGGCAAAATGAATCACATTTGTGTTCATGCGTCTCTATAGCACGCATTGTGTTTATCTTGCAATTTATACGCGGAAATGAGTTTTTACGTGCATGATATACGCACTTTATTGCGTGTAGGTAATACACACGCAGCCCACACCACTGCTAAACCTACCCTTTACCTACTCATGCGTATCCTATGCACGTAAAAACTTTTTCTGTATTCTGTATCCTATTTTCGCGTAAAACTTGCTCGATAAACACAATGTGTGCTATAAAGACGCATTTAGTGTGACCGGGTTGGGGTTTTTATGCAAACTGCCTGTTTGTCTTAGGCTATACATTACTACTTTCATTAGGTCACATACGCAGGCCCGTCGCGACAAGGCAAGCAAACCAAGCAATTGCTTGGGGCCCCAAGACAACGACTGGTTAAGAATAAAATGCAACGACAAACTGTGCGAGCGCCCCTTTGATAGTCAATGCAGTAAAGTGCAATGACACCGTTATCGGGATCCTACGGTGGCCGAGAGAGCTCAACGCGCTGCAAATGAAGAAAACACATGCAAACAGAAGAAAACACATGCAAACAGAAAAAAACGCATGCAAACAGAAAAAAACACATGCAAATAGAAAAAAACACATGCAAATAGAAAAAAACACCAGCGAATAAGAAAACATCTTCATCAGTTTTACAACTCACGTGCGTCCCAATACTCACAACACAACCAAATACGGAAACGCGCTGCAATTACAGAAACGCGCTGCAAAAGTTCACAACACAACCAAACAGAAACGCGCTGCAAATAGAACAGAACACAACGGAAATGTTTCCGGGGAACCCAATAAGTGACGGACGGACGGCTAGGACGTGCTTACAGCTGTCTACTTTTATTATTATTATTTATTTTATATTTTTTTGCAAAACATACAAAGATGACACGTTTATGACATACAACTTTGTATACAATATACAAAATGTATTTGCGATATGTTCATGTCATAAGAGTACTAAAAAGAACAATGAGCTGAAGACTAAAATAAATAAATAAATAAAAAAGATAGAGAAAAAGAACGAGGAAAAGACATTAATCTATACATCAGTTACATTGAACACATTTTGTCATGTTATGTTAAAATAAGTTTCGTAAGAAATGTTAGAATGTAGCTATAGGTCCAAATATGAGACGGCAAGTTTTAAAGTTGAGACACTCACACAAAGATATAACACATATTTTAAAAACTTTGTTGTATAAAATGTATATTTATTTGCAACAGTTATGTTAACAGCATTAATACTATATTTCTGGTAAGAACAGCTATTCAGCTGATGGACACGCGCTGCGTTGTCATGGGAACATCCCAGGTGAAAATAATGAGGAAATTACGTTGTCTTTCGTTGCTCCCTTCATCAACATAATGGCACACAAGTGCCCCGCTCCCTCCAAAGTGCCCAATTCAAGGGCTCTGCCGTCTGCCCTTTTAAGAGAGTAGGGCATAGGTAAAGCCAGAGCCCGCGTCTCTCTGGTAAAGCTCGCGAGCCGTCCGTCCGTCACTTATTGGGTTCCCCGGAAACATTTCCGTTGTGTTCTGTTCTATTTGCAGCGCGTTTCTGTTTGGTTGTGTTGTGAACTTTTGCAGCGCGTTTCTGTAATTGCAGCGCGTTTCCGTATTTGGTTGTGTTGTGAGTATTGGGACGCACGTGAGTTGTAAAACTGATGAAGATGTTTTCTTATTCGCTGGTGTTTTTTTCTATTTGCATGCGTTTTTTTCTGTTTGCATGTGTTTTCTTCATTTGCAGCGCGTTGAGCTCTCTCGGCCACCGTAGGTAGTTTAAATAGTTCTGATTAGATTTTTTTTTTAACGAATATTGAACATTTGAAATTTAACAAACTGAAATGTTTTTATGGCTGAATTTTATAGACATGTATTTTCAAACAGATAGTTTTTTTTGTTCTGAATTTGTATACTGCAAATATTCAGTTTAAAAAAATACAGATTCAAGTTTTCAAGATGAAGAAATTCGGAATTTCCACTGCTGGGAAATAACTTAATACTCTGTTATTTATAGTCATACAGATAATATGACATCATCCGAAACAGTAAAATGTATTATTTGTGTACATTCAAAATGACTACAAAATATCATGTCATTGAAAAATAAATAAAACAACATGATGCGCTGCTTTAGCGCGTCTCGGTCTCTTTAGATCTTTCTGGCGCTCACCAAAAATGAACCAAAATACAGAGAATAGCCTTCTTGGCGCGCCTACTTTTGAAAGTCAACATTTAAATTATTTAACGTTAAATGCATTTTATATGCCCAAGTCACTTTGGAATAAATCACAGCGTGTTTCATGATAAAACGTGACAGCCTATACAGTCCAGAAAATAGGCTATAGGTTATAGCAAATTCAGACCAACTGCTGGTCTACACAGAGAAAAAGCCCTTTCTAGGCTCTTCTGTTGTACCGAGCCATTCGTTAGTCTAGTTGTTTGATGAGAAAATTAAATGTAGCCTATAGTTGCAATACACACGTTTTGTAAGCTCTGTGCAACTGCTGCAGCGGACTGTTATTACTAGAATATTAGAAATCTAATACCCAAGCTGTTTTCTCATTTTTCTACTCTTAATAGCAAAACGTGTTTGATGTAGGCTACGTAGCCATATTATCACCGTTACTCGTGCCTTAAAGTCTGCATGAACCAGAAGTTGCAAACGACTTTTCTCCAGTGTTGTGACGTATTTCCCAGTGAAAAGAAATATTGAACAGAGGGCAGGGTTTTACTCTAGCGCTCCTCCTCTCCATCTCTCGCTCATAGCAGACTAACGGTTTCAGGGGAGTGGTTAAGCGTTTCCCAAACCAAGCAGTCAAACCTACGTCATCAGAGAAGGAACACCATTCCAGACCGAAAGAAACTTTTCAGACTTTGATTAAAGATTATGATAAGAACCTCCCCGTCTCTCTCTTGAAACCAACACGGAAGTGAGTTAAACTGCAATTCGTTGACTGGCTGCTTGAGGCTGTTGTCAGAAGTGAGTCAAATCTGTATCTCCCCCATGTTAAAATGCCAAATTTTACAGCAGAAAAAAACGTGTTTAAAGCCTGGTGTCTGTATGTGGATTTGGTCTATACAGCTAATTTTGCCCTTCATAACAACTGTGAGGGGGGTGAATTATTTTATAACTCGTCCGTTTAGTTGATTAATATTTAAATTTAAGGGTGTGGCCAAGCCACTTGAGTGACAGATGGATTGCCGCTGTCAGTGCTAGCCGTTTGTCTGCTGTTACTAGCCGTCACTTCACCGCAGCAATGTTAGCTGCTGAACTTGCCATCTCTGCAGTGTTTGTGCTTTTTTTCGGGATTATTATTTCATACAATTTAATACTTGGGTAACGTTACAAAGCCCACGTCTTTGGATTCCGTCGTTGTCGTTCGAGAGAACAACCAGCGCTGTATTTCAGTTGTTTTCCTCTGTGAACATGCACTAATGGATGTCTGACAATTTCGTTGCTTTTTGGGGTTTTCAAATTTAAAACGTCAATAAATGCTCGTTCGTTCTGCTCCCATGGAACAGATGGATTATAATATGCTTATGTAAGTTACCGTCAGATGAAATCATGCAGGCGTCGGCGCTTTCTCCGTCCATGCAATAAATGCACATGAATGAGCGCGGATTTTCTAGCGCATTTATTTGCACTTCAAAGGCAATATATCTATGGTTTAACGGTTAAACCATAACCCATTTGAGAGACGGCCAACATCAGAATTTAAAATGGACTGAATAAGCTCTCTACGAACTTGAGCGATGCCGCGCTGACGGACCACGAAAGAGTGACGGACATGTATGCACATAAATCACTGTCATACACAAACACTCTCGAAGTAATACACAGTCTCACTTGTAGCCATGTCTTTTAACTATTATAATATTTCGAAGGGCAAAAATAGGAACGTTTAATTGGCTTTACATCATCAGCTAACTCGATCACGTCGAGCTAGGTGATTTCAGATAGCCAGGCTCCTCAGCTCCACTCACGCCCCGCCTGTTTGTCTATTTTCTGTTATCCGGGAGTGATGCAAGGCCAAGATGGCGACGGCCGGCTCCGCCCACTTTAGGCTTCAAAAATGCTCTTCAGAAACCTACGGGTGACGTCACGGACACTACGTCCATATTTTTTTACAGTCTATGGTATTAACTTTCACGGATTAATTGTTCACCACAAGACTAGTAATATGCGCTAACAAATTAAATAGGGTCAATTTTGATTTCAGTTGGACTTTAAGGCTTGAATAAGCGTAGAGAGACATTTCCTCACCACTGGCTAAGGAAGGGGAAACAGCCATAAATCTATATTTATGTTATGTGCACTAACAGCTTTAATGAGGAACTTGAAAGGTCAATGACAGAAATAGTAGCAATAACACAACTATGCTACAAAAAAGAAAACGTACTCGGTTACTAACGTAACCTCGGTTCTCTCTAGTAGAGGGAACGAGTACTGCGTTTTTGTAAAAACGCTACGGGAAAAACTCTTTTTTCACGAAATACTGAAGCAAAAAATTATCCTTAATTTTCCATATATGTAAAGCGCGTTGCAGCAGTAAACAGCTATGGCGAGACAGCTTGCGCGCTCATTGGCTGTTCTGCGGCAACTGCATAAGCCTATCGAGCGAGGCCTGAAGTGACGTCAGGCCAATAAGGGCGCTTCGCACCCTCCTTGCCACTTCCCGCCGAGACGGGTGTGGCTAACCTCTATAAAAGGAGCTCGAAAAGGCTGATTCACTTGATTTTCATCGCCGAAGCAAACCAGAGTGAACCGTACGCACGGCAGAGAACGCAGTACTCGTTCCCTCTTCTAGAGAGAACCGAGGTTACATTAGTAACCGAGTACGTTCTCTTACGAGAGTCCTCTCGTACTGCGTTTTTGTAAAAACGCTAAGGGAACCCCTTGTAAAACGCCGTGCATGCTGGGATAAAACACAGATCACTGGAAGCTAACCCAGGTATACAGTGCATAATCACCAGATAGACTCACAGAGAGTCTGGGAATAAGGGGGGGGGGGGAGACCTTAATTCCCTATATTGTAGCGTCCGCGGACGCAAAACATGACCTCACAGAGAGAGTCTAGAGACAAAAGGGGAATCCCTCCGTCCTTATATGGCAGCGTCCGCAGACGCGAATATGACATCACATAGACAGGGTGGGGAACCTGAACTAATGTGGGAAATGTGGGTCTTACACAATTCTGCCCATAAAACAGTCGGTACATGCGATTTCAGTGTTCTAGTTAGACAGCTGATTCGACTACACTGATAGTAGCTTAGCCTGCAAGGCGGGAACCTCTAGGTTGTAAAACCTAATAAATGTAGACGGCGAGGCCCAGCCTGCCGCCATACATATGTCCTGTAAGGAAATCCCGCTAGACCAAGCCCACGAAGAGGCGACGCCTCTCGTGGAGTGCGCTCTAACGCCCAACGGGCACTGAAGGCCCTTGAAAGTGTAAGCCAGCGCTATGGCGTCAACTATCCATCTGGATAGGCTCTGTTTCGAAACAGCCATTCCCTTGGAACGTCCACTGAACGAGACAAAGAGCTGCTCAGTCTGTCTGAAGACAGCAGAGCGGGACACGCAAGCTCTTAAAGCCCTAATGGGGCAAAGAAAACTTGAGTCCCCTTCCTCACTTGATCCCGGCAGGTCAGACAGGGAGATAACCTGAGCCCGAAACGGCGTGTTGAGGGATTTTGGCACAAAACCATGCCTAGGTTTGAGTATGACTTTAGAGTCATTAGGTACCAAACTCTAAGCACGCTAGGCTCACGGAGAGTGCGTGCAGGTCGCCTATGCGCTTCACCGAAGCGAGAGACATCAAAAACACTGTTTTTAAAGACAAATGTTTGAGGCTAATAGATTGGATAGGCTCGAAAGGGGCACCTTTCATGGCCGCCAAAACCGTAGAAAGGTCCCACATAGGGACTGAAGGAGGTCTGGGAGGATTCAGCCTCCTAGCTCGCCTGAGGAAGCGGATGACTAAATCGTTCCTTCCTAGTGACTGACCTAGCGTTGTTCCAGAGAACGCTGCAATAGCCGCCACATAAACTTTGAGCGTGGAAGGGGATCTGCCCTTATCCAACAGCTCCTGTAGGAAGGAGAGAACCTCCGTCACCTCACAATCGAGGGGTGATAGGCCCCGAGCTGTACACCAGCCGGAGAAAACCGACCACTTCGAGGCATAAAGCCGCCTAGTCGACGGTGCTCTAGCCTGAGTGATGGTATTCATCACTCCCTCTGCGAGATCAACAGATATCCGTTGAGCGCCCACACATGAAGGGACCACAACTCCGGGTGTGGGTGCCAAATCGAGCCCCCGGCCTGCGAGAGGAGATCTTTCCTCAATGGCACTGGCCATGGAGTGATGTCTGCTAACTGCATCAGGACTGGAAACCATGCTTGGTTCTTCCAGAACGGTGCTACACGCAGTACTGAGCATTTTGTTTCCCTGACCCGCTCTAACACCTGAGGCAGGAGGGAGACGGGGGGAAAAGCGTATAGCGGGCAGCGCGGCCACATCCGGGACAGCGCGCTGTCGTTCTTGGAAAAGAACACGGGGCAATGAGCGTTTTCGCTCTGCCGAATCTCTCCCACAACAGCCGGACTGTTTGTGGGTGTAGAGACCATTCGCCCAGGGGAATGTTGTTCCTGGACAGTCTGTCTGGGCCCAAATTCTGGAGCCCAGGCACATGCACTCCTCTCAGCGAGCGCAAATTGTGCTGAGCCCATGTTAGGAGGCGTTTCGCCAGCCTGTACAGGGATCTGGATCTGAGACCGCCCTGGCGATTTATGTAGGACACCACGGCCGTGTTGTCCGAACGGACTACGACGTGTTGGTCCTTGATTTGGGGACAAAAACGCGTCAGCGCGTTGTGCACTGCCAGCATTTCCAGGCAGTTGATATGTTGGAGCTTTTCTCGTTCTGACCACAGGCCGAAGAACAGTATGCCCTCGAGCAGCGCTCCCCATCCCGAGGTGGATGCGTCTGTCGACACCATCCTCACTCCCGAGGAAGTCCCCAGGCTTACACCTGATCGGTACCAGTCGTCCGCCATCCAAGGTATCAGGGCTGCCACACAGCTCTGATTGACCTTGAGACGTAACTGGCCGGACACCCGCGCTCTCAACCAGAACTGCAGAGAGCGCATGCGGAGCAAGCCCAGCTGAAGAACTGGCGATGCTGAGGCCATGAGACCCAGCATCCTTTGAAACTTCCTGAGCGGGGTAGTCGCGCCGCAGCGGAAGGATCTCGCCGCGCACTGAATGTGCAGCACGCGCTGTGGTGACAGACGCGCTGTCATAGACTGTGAGTCCAGAATGGTACCCAGAAACGAAATCGCTTGACTGGGGTTCAGCGAACTCTTTGTCCAATTGACCGTGATACCAAGATTCTCGAGGTGATCGAGTAAAATGGTTCTGTGCTCCACGAGCTGTGATTGTGATTGAGCTAGGATCAGCCAGTAATCTAAATAGTTCAGCACTCGCATGCCTCTGAGTCTGAGAGGGGCGAGCGCTGCGTCCATGCACTTCGTAAATGTACTGTATACTGTTATGTCTGATCCTCGAAGGCGAATCTCAAGTATCGCCTGTGATGTGACGCTATCTGTATTTGAAAATACGCGTCCTTCAGATCTATCGTCATAAACCAGTCTCCTCGGCGAATATGCGCGAGGATTTTCCTGGTCGTGAGCATTTTGAAACTGCGTTTCACTAATGCTCTGTTCAGCCGTCTTAGATCCAGTATGGGTCTGATACCACCATCCTTTTTGGGGACCAGAAAGTATCTGCTGTATAGCCCCCCTTCGCTTTGAGCTTGGGATACATTCTGAGCTTGTTGCTACTTCTAAAGTCACCGTAGTTTCGACGCGCGCTGTGAAGCGGGGAGGGCGTTGAAAAAACTGTAGCGAGAAGCCTCTCTTTATAATGTCTAGCACCCAGTCCGAAACCCCTGGAAGCGCTGCCCATGCCTCTGCATGGCTGGCTAAGGGTTGGATGCGAAGCGCGCTCTGTTCGCCGTGCGACAGAGGTGCTTCGGGGCGCAATAACATAGGCGTTACACCTGTGATATTCGAGGCGGGGAGCACGCTTATTACAGCGGGCAGAACGCTCGTCCTCGACCCTACTACAGTGCTTAACTGAGTGAGGGAGGGCTGAGAAAGTCTCGTGGGACTCATGCTGTCTGCGAGTAAATGTGGGCGGGAAACGGGCACATTCACTGCTTTGGACGTGCTGCCTGCCTGAGCAGAGCGAGCGCGCACAGGTCCCGTTTTTACAGAGAGCTTGTGATCTGTGAGACATAGTGTTCGTGGGCACTGGGAAGTGGGCACTTTTACTATGTTGGAAGCGCAATCGACCTGAGTCGATTTTATGTGCGCGAGCCCTAAGTGTAGGGCTGTGCTTGTGTGTAGGGATGGGCACTGAGGAGTGGGCATCAACACTACATTTATAGCACCATCGGCCGTGGCCGGGACACCAGAAAATACACTCTTTTCGGGATATATCTGGGTAGCCGTAAAAACGGCTTTTGTGTGCAGGCAAGCGGGCAGCTGTGCGGGCTTGCGCTTTGCAGAAAACGCTGGAACAGTCGCAATTCTTGGGACTGAAACAGCGGCGCGCTTGGGTGAGAGACCGGCCGCAACGGGACTCACACACCTGCGCTTTCCTAGGCGTGCTAGGACTTCTTCAGGGCTTCCGGCTTCACTGCAATCCTCGGCCGCGGCCCGCGCTGAGCGGGGCGTCGGTTGCTAGAGCGAGAGCGGGGCCTCGAGCTGCGCTGCTGTCGCTGCTGTGAAGAGGCGGCCGAAGGCGGGAGCTGAGGCTAAAAGCTCCGCGGGGTCTGTTTTTCACGACTCGCTGCAGAACCAGAGCGCTTCGGGAGGAAGTGCTTGAAGGCTTGAGACCCTTTCTGGGCTTCGGTAAATCTCTCTACGAACTCGGAGAGAGAAGATCCGAAGAGGCCAGCGGAAGACAGCGGGGCGTCGAGAAACGCGGTGCGCTCGGAATCAGCCATCTCCGTGAGCGTCAGCCATAAGTGCCTCTCAGCAACAGTGGCGGAAGCCATACACCATCCCATGGCTTGTGCAGCAGACTTGGTTGCGCGGAGGGAGAGATCCGAAGCGCTTCTCAAATCCGCGATGCAGATAGCGTCAGGCCCCATCTCGTCCAGCTTACGGAGGAGATCACCCTGGAAAATCTGCAGCGTAGCCATGGTGTGTAGTGCCGACGCAGCCTGCCCAGCGGCAGAGAAAATTCACGCGAGCAGCATCGACGTCATGCGGCAGGCTTTGGAAGGCAACACCGGTTTAATCCGCCGTCCAGCAGAGGGCGGGCAAAGGTGGGTCGCTATCGCCTGTTCCACCGGTGGAAGTGAAAGGTAGCCTCGGTCTTTAGCATTATCCAAGGAGGAAAATGCTGGCGACACAGACGAACGTGTTCGTGCTGAGTAGGGAGCGTTCCAGGCCTTCGCAACTTCTTCATGAAGCTCAGGAAGAAAAGGAGCGGGCTTTGATTCCGGAGAGGTGCGCTCACCTGGGAGGAAGCTACCATCCAGCCGGGTGCGAGAAGGGAGTTCCGGTGCAGACCACTCGAGGCCGAGGCTCGCCGAATACAACGCGAGTACTCGCATGAGCTCCTTCTCGATGCTAGCTCTTGCCGAAGGCCTACGGGCAGGAGGCGCGAGATCCTCGGAGCTCGCCCAGTCCTCGCTGCCTGAAGCTAGCAGAGAGCAGGAATCTTTCTCCCCCGACGCGGCTTCGGAAACAGCTTCCTCTGATGAAGCGGCGGCAGACTGCGGGCGCTGAGCATCAGGAAGTGATTCAGGGGAAGCCGGTGAAGCAGGCGGGCGAACCGGCGAGCTTGGTCGGGCTGGAGCGGGTTCCGGGACCCGCTGCGAGCGGCGCTTCTTATGGCGCGGCAGCGCGGCGGGGAGTGCAGGCTCTGAGAAAAATGCCAGGCGAGTCCTCAGAGTCACCATCGGCAGAAGCTCGCAGTGAGGGCAGCCGCTGTCAGCGAGCGCGAGCGCTGCATGATCCTCACCCAAACAAGAGACACAGATGACATGACGGTCGGTGAGTGGGGCTCAGCACGAGCCGCAGGAAGGCATCTTTAGAAAGACGCAGCTCTTTTAGGGGGTGAGTGTTACAAGGCGAACACACACACACACACACAAGAACAATAATAATAGAAAGGATATGGCGTCAGAAAGCGCAGCAGGTACGGCGATAGAAGGCGGCGTTGGCCAGCGGCTTCGAGGGCTCGTCCCGCTAAAGTGCTTGCCTCAGACGACGCGTGCTTCCTCGTGATCCAGCGATGCGTGAGCTTCGCTGAAGAGATGAAAAATCAAGTGAATCAGCCTTTTCGAGCTCCTTTTATAGAGGTTAGCCACACCCGTCTCGGCAGGAAGTGGCCCTCATTGGCCTGACGTCACTTCAGGCCTCGCTCGATAGGCTTATGCAGTTGCCGCAGAACAGCCAATGAGCGAGCAAGCTGTCTCGCCATAGCTGTGTACTGCTGCAACGCGCTTTACATATATGGAAAATTAAGAATAATTTTTTGCTTCAGTATTTCGTGAAAAAAGAGTTTTTCCCGTAGCGTTTTTACAAAAACGCAATACGAGAGGACTCTCGTAAGAGAACTGAACCATTGTCGTTTAGCTTACCTCAAGGGCATCCAAGATGTAGGTGTCTTTTTTTCTGCAGTAGTTTCAATTTTGATAATTTTAGATCAAACCATTCTTGTCTGTCAGTCATATAATGCAGGTCTATGGTCATTGTCTCAAAGAGCATGCACAGAGAAGTCCAAATTAAATTCCCCAATGTAAGTACACATTGATGGCCTAAGACACGAAACGAGCGGTTTGTGTGAGAAAACGAACAGTATTTATATCGTTTTTACCTCTTACACAACCACGTCCAAGTGATCTGAGGGTGCACACGTTTAGTCTGCGCAAGTGCCGGAAAGTGCCGGAAGTGATCTCTGTACAAGGTTGTGTAAGAGGTAAACAATGAAATGACTTACAGACAAGAACGGTTTGACCTAAAAATATCAATATTGAAACTATTGCGGAAACAAAAACACCTACATCTTGGATGCCCTTGAGGTAAGCTAAAACATACTAAAATTTAATTTCAAAGTGAACTATCCCTTTAAGTACAACCAACTTATCCAATAATTCTGGAGTTAATCCCCTTCTATGAGGGCGGTAGACCATGCCTGCAAAAGAAAAGAGACGCTCAACTGGTGCTGATGATGGCAGAGTGGTGCTGAATCTCACGAAGAGCAGCTTGATTAGTGGATATGAGTCCAGTGAAGCCAGGTCCTTTCTGGGGTCCTCCAGGAAGTGAAGGGTCTCTAACTCTGCTTTGCTATATATGTGTGTGTAGACTGTATATGTTTCACAAAACACTTTACCTTAATGCCGTTTTTAAGAGGAGCAGTGCCACTTCTTCTCCTGTGTTTAAAACTCATTCACTTCTTGGAGGGAGCCCGGTCTACAGGGTGTCACGTGATTTTCATGCATCTAACCTGGACATTGCCATTGCCAACATCAGACCAAAATTATGGCAAAATCATTTACTATGGTGATAAGCATAAGGTGATTTTTCTTAAGTATTTATATTTTGTTACAAACTACATTTTATTTTTTTCACATCTGCAAAATACAAATCAAAAAATACACTAAAGTAATTAAATACGTATTTAAAATACATTTAATTGAAATACTGCCCATGTCTGACTGTGTATGAAATGTGCTATATAAATAAACTTGCCTTGCCTTGCCTTATTAAATGTGGATGTAAAAATTTTATCTAAAGTATTGGCCTCTCTCCGCAAAAGACGGTCCTAAGCCCGGCTGAAAAAGGAGGAAGGTGGTCGCCCTGCCGAGGTGGCCAGAACTGGGAAACCAGGGAAACTAGGCACGAAACCGATGGAAAATCACAAATCAAATTTCACGTTGAATGCTACCGCATCCGGGTCAGCCGATGTGCCAGCATTGGGGAACCTGGATGCTGGTGAGAAATATGCTACTGGCCGAAGAAATCAAAGAAAGATTGTCACGCCGAAAATGGAAATTCGAATTGCTGCATGGAATGTACGAACTGGCTACCATGTTGGCCAAAAATAAATCATTGCTAAGGAGCTGCTGAGCTGCAAAATCGACATCGCAGCGCTATCGGAAATACGGCTCACTGGATCAGGGCAGATAGTCGTTGAACCGCCATCTATAGACGGCCAGATGACACTATACTACTCAGGTGGCGACAAACGAGAGGCGGGAGTTGGATTCATGGTTGCCCACCGCACAGTCGGGAGTGTCGTCTCGTTCCAGCCGATCTCTGATCGACTTGCGGTCCTTACCATCAATGGCACCACCAAAACCCACCTTGTTGCCGTCTATGCACCGACCGAGACAAACCCGGAACCGACAAAAAATGATTTCTACAACCAACTGCAACTCGCGTTGGACTCGATTCCGCAGACCGAACTGATCATATTGGCTGGAGATTTCAATGCCCATATTGGCACTGATCGATCTGGCTGGGAGAACACAATGGGTTGTTTTGGACATGGTGTGATCAACGACAATGGTCCGCACCTCTTGTCCTTCGCCAGTGCCAACAGCTACATCATTGGGAATAGCCACTTTCAACATCCAAAGAAACACCAACTTACGTGGCGTAATCCAGCTGGCAACGACTCCGCGATGTTGGAATACATCCTGATCAACTCTCGTTTCCGATCATCACTCAAGGACATCCGTTCGATGCGCGGCCCAGACTGTGGATCGGATCATTACCTTGTGCGTGCTGTGATCAAGCTTCGACTACATAGAACCAAAAGCAAATCGCGTCCATCAGCCAAGCTAGATTGGAAATGTTTGTTGGATCCTGTTCGCAAGACTGAATTCCAAATAGCACTATCCACCGTTTCGCAGCATTGGCTCCATCCAAAGACGTCAACGTCGAAGAACAACAGCTTTCAAATGCCATCATGAAATGCGCAAAGGAATTGTGCCCTCCCGCTCGTCGCCGAACACAGCCGTGGATATCGGATGAGTGTCTCAGTATGGTAGATGAACGGAAGCGAGTGAAGCTGGTCGACTTCGAGCGATACCGCCAGCTCAATAAGGACATCCGATGCCAAATGAAAGAAGAACGAGAGGCTTACTGGAACCAAATGGCAGCTGACTTGGAGGTTGCGGCCTCAAAGCACGAGTACCACACGCTTTATCGAACCCTTCGACGACTGAGCGGAAAGGCTAAATCAACGAACGACAACATCCGGAAAGCCGAGGGCACCTTCGTACGATCATCGACGGAGCGTCTACAACGTTGGAGGGAGTTCTTCGAAACGTTGTACAATCACGACCCACCACAAGGAACTCCGGCGGAGCCACCACAAATCGAGCCACCAGAGGCTGAGATGTCCGATGCCGAACCGACACTCGTAGCGGTAAAGGCGGCCATCCGGACTTTGAAAAATGGCAATGCGCCTGGTGTGGACACGATTACCACAGAAGCGATCAAGGCTGGTGGAGATGTTCTTCTCCAGCGAGTACACCTTCTCCTGCAAAACATCTGGCGTACGGAGAAAATACCAACGACATGGAAAAAGGCCATCATCATCATGGATTGTCAAGCCAAATACGCATCCGAAACGAACTATCTGCTGAACTTACCATCCGCACTGGAGTACGCCAGGGAGACGTCGCCTCACCATTGCTCTTCAACATCGTTGTCGACGCAATCATGAGGAAAGTCTTCGAGGGTAGGCGAGGAGTCCAGTTCGACGAAAATGGCTCATCAGTAACAGACCTTATGTTCGCCGACGACAGTTGCGTGCTGTCCGAGGATGATGCCGAAGACACGGACATTCTCTACGAGATCGCCTGCGTTGCCCAATCATATGGTTTAAAAATTAATGTTGACAAAACGAAGGTACTGACAACAGATGGATCACCGGCCGACGTCAACCTCGACGGCATCCAGATTGAGCAAGTTCAGAAGTTCAAATACCTGGGCTCACTGGTTGAAGAGAGGAGAGTTGCGTCTACGGCGGAGACCCACAGTCGAATTGGCCAAGCAACCGCAGCATTCGCCTCGCTAAAGTGGTGTCTGTGGAAGCGAACCAATGTTTCTATCCCGACCAATGTTCGCCTGTTCCGGACGCTGATCCTGCCGATTCTACTCTATGGATCCGAAACGTGGACGGTGCTGAAGGCGGACCTCAACAAACTCGAAGTTTTCCAAATGCGATGCCTGCGCCAGATCTTGCGAGTATCACTTCAAGATTGCCTTCGAAATGAGGACATCCGGCGCAGATGCCAACAACAACCTCTGATCGAGGAACAAATCCAAAAACAACGACTGCGATGGTTTGGTCATGTCTGCAGAATGAGTGGGAGCCGACTACCACACCAACTCCTCTGGCATGACCGACCCTCCCAGTGGAGAATCCAGCGAACGGCACCAAAGAAAACGTGGCTCAAACAGGTTGAGGAGGACATCAGGAATCGTAGACTAAATATCCACGACGCCAGAACGACCGCCTTGGATCGTCCCGCATGGAAACGCCTCGTAAATGAGATTCGACAACCATTGGCACCCACAGCAGCGTACGGACTTAGGAGCCAATCCAGACCAAGCGCCAGCTAGGGATCAAAGATTGGCCTCTAGAGTAGAGCATATAATTCCAGATGTTATTTCACAAGACCAGACGGGCTTCATTAAGGGGCGCCACTCCTTCATTAATATTCGAAAACTTCTTAATGTTGTGCATTCCTCTGCGTCAGAGAGTAGTCCTGAAGTGATTATTTCTCTGGACGCAGAGAAAGCATTTGATAGAGTTGAGTGGAACTATCTATTTGCTGTGTTAGACAAATTTGGATTCGGCTCAAAATTCACTTCCTGGATTCGCCTGCTTTATCATCAACCAAAGGCAGCCGTAATCACAAATAAAATATGCTCACAATATTTCTCTCTGTCTAGAGGTACACGGCAAGGTTGTCCCCTTAGCCCTTTGCTATTTATTTTGGCTATAAAGCCACTATCATCAGTACTCAGAACCTCACAGTCTATTTGTTGTATTAAAAGTATGAATGTCGAGTATAAAGTTTCTTTATATGCTGACGATTTATTATTATATATAACTAACCCGCTGTCATGTGCCTCTCAGATTGTGAAAATATTTAAAGACTACGGGTTCTTTTCAGGTTATAAACTAAACTTTTCTAAAAGTATATGCTTCCCTATAAACCATATGGCAGATCAGATTATGGATACAGACTTGCCCTTTTGCATATCAAAATCAGGATTTAAATACTTAGGAATTAATATTACTCGTTCATACACTGGTCTGTTTAAAGCAAATTACAGTCCCATATTTAAAAAACTTGAATCTGACTTCCAACGATGGAGTGTTATATATTTGTCTCCAGCTGGTAAAATCAATTATGTTAAAATGAATGTGTTACCCAGATTATTGTATTTGTTTCAGAGTCTCCCAATTTTCCTGCCAAAGTCCTTTTTTCAGTCAACTAACTAAAAAATCAAGAATACGCAGAGAGCTTCTTGAGAGACCAAAAAAAAGATGGAGGATTGGCTCTCCCGAATTTGTTAAATTACTACTGGGCAGCAAATTTACAAAAAGTCGTTTATTGGTTCCAGTCTCCACATACAGACTGGTGTGCAGCGGAAGCGAAATCATGCAAGTCAACATCACTTGCCGTGCTAATTACAATGAAGTCACCATTCTCACCATCGCAGTTTTCCTCAAGTCCAGTTGTAATTTCGACTCTCAAAATATATAACCAGTTCAGACAAGCATTTCAACTCACAGATTTTTCCTTGGAAAACCCCATATGTAATAATCATCTTTTCCCGGCTGCCAAGCTAGACTCTACTTTCAAGCAATGGCAACACCTAGGCCTAGTTAAATGTAGTGACTTTTTTATTGATAATATTTTTGCTAGTTACAATGATCTTGTTAAAAAAATGTAGTCTTCAAAACTCAGATTTTTTTTTATTTATTCAGGTTCGTCACTTTATCCAAGCCCACTGCTCTGTGTTTCCACAATTGCCCTCTGAGTCACGTTTAGATTTAGTTCTACCAGAAAGACTCGGGAGATAAATTATATAACAAAGAGTAAATTTATTAATAGCTCAGCAAGCATAAATTTTATAAAGTCTTTGGCGTAGGCCCCGTCCTTAGCAAGCAATGCGAGGGTAACGGAATCTGCAAATCCTGCCTGAAGATGAAGGCAGGGGCGCAGCCGACCCCCTGGAGGTAAAGGAAGGGACCATCCTGGTGGTGGTGGGGAGGATGGAGGGAAAGGACGATCTTGGAGGTGGTTGGGGAGGGTGGAGGTAATTGGCGCCGTCAGTATCTGCGAACTCAGACGAATGTAAGTACCATTCTTTTATACTGAGAGTGTTAACACATGATTGTTTAAAAGTGAGTTAATTCATGACGCGCTGATTGAGTCTTCCTGGCAGAACTTAACGCTAAGCTTACATTTCTGAGGGTCCCTTCACACCTTAAAGTGTAAGTTGCAGGTTAACCACCACAGCCAATTAATATGTAAATTAAAGTGCTCTATATGTATATATTTAATTATTTCTGTCTTAAAATGCGTTAAAATAACATTTATTGGGGTTTCTTCAAAGGTAGCGTGTTTTTTCAGTTACTGGGTGATGACGTCACAAGAGGAACTCGCAACCCATACTCTGCTAGATTCCTACTGTATTATGGCTATTTGGAGAACGACTGAGGATGCGGAAAATCATCAAATTCTTTATGGACCACAGCCCTACAATTTTTAACCGGTCAGGCGTGAGAGAGGGGAGCCATGGCACTCAAAGAGTTATTAATGCTTGGTGTGAGGAGAATTAGAGGAGGGTTGGCCAGGTGAGTAACGTTAGCTACGTTAGAGCTAGTCTAGCCTGGTGCAAACTTAATCCGGATAATATAACGGAACAAGCCAGTCTTTTCAAAATATTGCCGTCATGTAGAATAGCAAGGAGGGACAACGACTAAAGACATTATTTACTTACAGTAAGTCAGTCCAAATCAGAGCTGCAAGCCTGCAACGTTAGAGATGCACACACTGCACAGGCACCAATCGCTAGTCTCATCGACGCCTCAAACGTCATGTAATACCCTTCCTCAATCCACGCGTTATCAATTTCTCACGATTTAATTAGCGATGTTTATTGTCAGAAAAGAAAAAGAGAGATCGATGTCCCCATCACTGTGATTGTGTGGGCTATGCCACCCAGTTGAATGTGGAGAGTGTGTGCTGCCATGAGGGGAGCGCGTTTAGGAGTTTAGTGGAACAGCTCGACCTGCGACCGGCTGATTTGACGTGCCTGAACCCGTTTGTTTTGCGAATAGCGTATTCTCATTTCAGGCAGGATCACGGTCCCCTTGAAGTCAGCACACACGAGTATGTTTACAATGGAGTTATTTTATCCATAATTTGTTTTATCAAATAAAACATACAACCAACTTTTCTGAAGTTATGTAAGGCGAATACAGCTGCTAGCGTACGGTAACTCTACTAGTGAGTTCCTCTTATGACATCACGCCCCATCTAGTGGAAGGGAGCGGGAGCGGTTAAAACCACTGTTAAAAGTGCCAACTTTTCATATTATATGAGCATTTAGGTATAAAAAACAATGGTGGGCGGTTCTTATCTTTATGTTTAATAAACACATTGCATTACTTCGTGAAAAATTTAACCTGCAACTTACACTTTAAGGGATTTATTTCAAAAATATACAACCTGATCATGTCGTTCCAAAATGTATCAATAGAAAAGATCAAAACAGAATGGATAGGAGAGTTAGGAATCGCCATATCTGAAGACACCTGGGATAGAGCTGTTGATCGAGTAAATGGGACTTCATCTTGTGCAAAACTCAATCTGATTCAGATGAAAGTTCTCTACCGCAGTGGTTCCCAAACCTGTCCTGCCGGCACCCCAACACTGCACATTTTCTTTGTCTCCCTAATCAAACACACCTGATTCCACTCATCAGCTCATTAACCCATGTGATAATGAGCTGATGAGTTAAATCAGGTGTGTTTGATTAGGGAGACAAAGAAAACGTGCAGTGTTGGGGTGCCGGCAGGACAGGTTTGGAAACCACTGCTCTACCGTATTCATTATAGTAAAACAAAATTGGCTAAACTGTACTCAAATATAGATGAAACGTGTGACCGCTGCAAGGCTTCAAAGGGTGATCTAACCCATATGTTTTGGTCATGTCCTAAACTGAGACAATTTTAGTTTTCAGTATTTGAGGTTTTAAACTCAGCTTTTAAATTAAGAATTCACCCTAACCCAATAATGGCTCTGTTTGGAGTCAGAGGTGACGACTTCCAGATAGTTAAAAATAAAAATAATGCCCTGGCTTTTGCCACATTACAGTTTTTCTCAGTCGCTTTGGTACATTTCTCACATCACTATTTACATTTGCACAACAGTTAATGCAGTTCTCAAAACAATTAGTACATACTGCAACACATAGTTGATAACCTGCAAAAGCGTGTCACTTGTTCAAAATGGATAGCTCATTCCTCAAAAGCAAGTATTCACGTCAATGAAAGTGTCAGTGTCATCAATATGAAAAGTCCTGACACCATCGTTTATGAACAAGATAGTCAAATGGCTTTGTCATGTTTTCATTATGACAGTTTACTCCGTAAATGTTTTCCAATGCAAAAAAGTCAGATCTTGGTGACACTACCTGAAAATGCTCAAGACAGCACTATATACTATTTGCACAGCCATTTGAAAAATACAGTAAAGTTACACATTACTGTATTTAGTGAGGTAACTGAGTACAAGACACTGAATATGTACTATGTTTCACATTTTTACTGCATATGCTCTTTGCAATTCTAAATTTGTTCACAGCATTCTGCAAAAGAAAAAATACACCCTTATTTAAAACAAACATAAACTCCCTTTCACTGTAAGAAATTTCTAACCTCTCCAAGTCAAAATTTTCTAGTGACTAGTCACATCTAAATTTTTACAGTAAATTGGCCAAAGTGCAATTCTTGTTGCAATAGTCTGTTACAGTAACATTGGCTCAATGAGAAATAATACATCTGACTAATTGAAAAATGTAGATGTTATCAGTCACTAGAAATTTTTGAATTTCTTTTTTTTACAGTGTTGGGTAGAGCTGTGCACAACTGTAAACAATATTGATATGAGACAATATGAGAAACTGCTACTATGATGTGCACAAATGACTAAATGTTGTGGAGGTTGAACTAACTGTTGTGCAAATGTAAATAGTGATGTGAGAAATGCACCAAAGCGACTGAGAAAAACTGTAATAGCTAGAAGAAGAATTCTCCTAGAGTGGAAATCACACAATCCACCTAATATGTCATAGCTTAGTGATCTAATGATGTTTCTAAAAACTGAAAAAATTAAATATTTTCTCAGGGGATCAACCAGAATATTTTACAAAACATGGGACCCTTTAATAAACTATTTTGAGAAGAATATACTCCTCCCTCTTTAAAGTAATTTGAGGACCCCCCTCCCCTCCTTCTTTCCTTTCTTTATTTTACTTTTTTAAAAAATATTTATTTATTTTCTTTTATTTATTTATTTTCTAGCATCTGGGGTTGTTGTGTTGCGATGGGAATCTGTAGGTGAAAAATTGAAAAAGCAAAGCCTTTAATAGTGTTTGTCACTGAACACTTTCAATGTACCTTGTTCTGATAAAAAAAAAAAATAATAATAATATTAATAATATTAAATATAAGGTAAATATAAATAATAAATATATTAAACTTAAATGAATCACTACACCCGATACTGATATGCCTTTCCCCCAAAGGCATATCTAACCTGAGGTTTAGTATAATGCCACCTTTATACTCAAAAACATCTATAGAGGATGCATTATGTTATTCAGATTTAAATGAGTGACCATTTTAGAGGGTTCACACACAGGCCTCTGTTCAGGCTAATTCAGAGTTGTTTATGCTCAGAGTTATACAACTCCAATTTAAGTTAGTTTTGGGTGCAATAACTTTTACATTGAATGTCAAGTGTGTGTTTTAGCAAAAAAAGGGTATGTGTCCAAAAACACGTACTGAGTAGGAGTTACATGACACAGGCTAAATCGTTTACATCTCTGGTTCACCCCAAACAAACATAAAACCTTACAGTTATCTCACAAAATCATGTATTCCATAAGTATGTAATCATGTCAGTACAATTTAGACAAGTCCAGTGGATTCATAGACCCAGAAAACATGGGGTTAGACACCAAGATTACTTGGCTAGGTCAAATAATGAAGGAGTTGAAAACAGCTGAGAAACCTTTTGTTATGACGGAATCCAACAGCCTGGGCAAAGGAATAATGCGTATATGTCTTTTCAGCGCTCCAGTGAAGTTCACTTAATTCATTGGAATTTAGTTTCAATATTGCTTTAGCTTAATCTGACTCCAATTTCAAATGATAATCAAATTTAGATTGTGTTTCTGATTAGAAAATAGTCATAAATATTTATTATGAATTAATTTAGATCTTTGATTATTCTGAGCATCCCATACTTTCAATTATTCATTCATTAAGGGACCCGATGCCGCACAGAGTCACAATAAACACATGACATCATTTACTCAAAGATGACTCTAAAAGTAAGCAATATATTCCTGACAGAGACACACAGTGGTGTGTGAGTGTTTTCCAACATAAACCCTGAAACAGCACTGCATGGGGGTCGTTCCTGGTAAAGGGTCCTAAAGACTGCTCTGTCACCTAGCCTTAAATACCCAGACCAGAACAAAAGGGTTATACAAATATTGTTTAGAGTTGTTCTGGGTCAATTCATGTACCCCAGTGGGTAGGCACCTGGTTTCCGGAGATATCTTGAAGAGACATCATCCAGAGAGGAGAACAGGAGTTCTCAATCTTTATCAATAAACCAATGACTGTAATGAAATTAAGACCATTTTACCAATCGTACTGAGACACTTAAAATGATACCAAACATGAAAATGCAAAACAATATATTCACAAGATAAACCATATGTGATATAGACATTCTTAGTGAACTTTTGGTGACTTGACTCGCGAGAAGGGGGGGTGGGGGAGGGGGGAGAGGCGATGCAGAGATGCTCTGTCTTTGCTATCTTCTGTGGGTGCGATTTATGGTTTTATTGCAGGGTGAGTTTTGTTTTAGCAGGAAAATCAGTTCTTACATTAAGGACACCTAATACCACAAAAAACAGCTGAGAAACCTTTCGTTACAATTTTTTTAGGGTTAGGTGTTTTTTTTTCCCATATATGCACCTATCTAATATAGAAAATGGAAATTTTCATTTTGTTCAGTCTGTGTGTAAAAAGAGCATTAGCAATTAAAGATAAAACACTTCAGCAAAACATGATCAGGTCAAAGTGTCAGAATCATTTTTGGTCCCAAATTGTAATATTTTAAGAGTTTTTGAGTATAATATGCCAGTTTACTTTATTTTGCTCTCCTCGCTTACATAAATGAACTATTGTGTCCTGCACACACTAGTAAAAAAATATTAAACAATGATATCTGGTGTCTGTATAATGTTTGGTTTGACTGTGTGTGCAAGAACCTGTACTTTATGGAAAAGCAGAAATTATGATCACAGATCCACACATTTCTGTTCAAACTTCTGTGGAAACTGCCACACCATTATCTGCCACATCTGTGTTTTATTGTTCATTTTTAGATAAATCTGCCCCTAAAAACATGTAAAACAAAACAAACGTCATGAAACATGCGAGTCAGATGGTTGTTCTCATCTCAGCATGCGGTTCTTGACCAGAATAAGCTGAATAATGTAGATCAGACTTTCTGCTGCTGATAGTCCGAGGTCAGGCCTCGTCATCTATCCAGTCACATTTCAGTAAAGCTAAAGAGTAACTCTTAGTTCAGTGATCTGACCAGGAACAACAGGCGAGAAGAAAGTTTCAGAGAAGAATCCCAGTTCTATTAATATCCTCCACACTGAACATGGAGATTATGATTATTCATGTTTTATCATGTCTCTCTGAAAGCAGTTTTGCTCCTAGTAACGTAAAGTTATGTTGTATTGTGACTCTCAGAGTTTGTACCAGGTTTGATGGCAGACATTACGGCTCTGGAGGACTTCATAAACGGCTCTCTGGTTCGCGCTGGACTTGCAATTGGCTGGGAAGGAGTGGCAGCATTAAATACTGAGAATTCCTGCTTTATTAAAAAAATAAATACATTTTTTAATCAATTTTACAATGCATGATCACAAGACAGTGTAAAAAAATGTATTAGAAAAAGGGGTTAATATTGCAGTAAATTTGAAAGTTATTTTTTATTTTATTTTTTTATAAATTTTGCAATTATATGTACATTACATGTCTTTGGACTGACAGATCTATTTAAGAAAATACAATACAACATTTGTCCTTTTAGGGAGTGCATTCTTAAATTTAAATATAAATTGTGATTTGAACATGCACATAACAGACATCTTACAGTCATTTTATTTTGGTTTCTTGTAAAAGAGAAAAGACAAAGAATTATTTTCGTTTACATTATACACTATTCTAAGAGTAGTTTTCCTGTTTTTCCTGCTCCTTTGCAAAGAAGAAACGCTTGCTTTTTTCCGCAATGAAGGACGCTTTTTAATAAAATGAGGAACTGCTGTGTTGATAACCAGATGAAATTTTTAGTTATTATTGTGTAGGTTTAATGTGAGTTTTGCGGTTCTCTGAGTGTTCAAGATTTTGTTGAGTAGGGATGACTGCAGAAAAACAAAAGAGGAAGTGGGGCTTACAGCTTCCCTCCTGAAAGAGGAAGTTGACACTTCTGAGATGGGTCAGAATGGACAGTTCAACTGAATGATAATCCACACGGAGAGACAATCCAGTGTATCTTCCGTGTGGGCTAGGTGCTGCACTTTCAGTGATCACTACAGAGACTGCTTCAAATTTGATGATTATTTAACTTGATTATTTTTTGATTATCCACTGGTTACAGCAATTCTTCATATTTCTTCAACTAACTCTTTGAATCTGCTTTCAATAGGTAACATTAACAGCCCTACTGCAAGAAGTTCAATATCAGAAGTGAGAGCATGACTCAGCAAACTTTATATGGCAGTGAGGTTTATGTAAAAGCATGTATTGATGCAGGATTCTCTGGAAAAGACATTATGGCTATAAAAGCAACAATATTGGTCACTCCATTTCATTTAAAGTTAATTTTCTAAATTCATTAGAAACAATGGATCTAATTGTAGACTTTTGAAATCACTTGCTGTCATCACCATGGGTACGAGATGGAAAGGTTTTTTTTTTTTTTTTTGGTCCATGGATCGAAAATTGTGTGAAGATTTCCAAATCTACTTTTAATTAGCTTATGAGCAAGAACAAAAAGTTTGAAAAATTGTGCAATGAATGACAAATTGCATTTGACCCTCTCAACTGCAACTGAAGGTCTAAACGGTTATTATTTAAATAGTTAATATAGTCCAAGTGACTACAGTGGCTCAATCTTAAGTATATCAAGCGACGAGAATACTTTTTGTGCGCAAAAACAAACAAAAATAACGACTTTATTCCACTATTCATTTCCTTCTCTCTGGGCCTCGTAGTGTTTTTGCGCTGTGCGTCTGTGTTGCACGTCATCACGCATCACACACATGACCAGCGTCAGCCAATAGTGAGCCTACGTGGTGACGTGCAACACAGATGCGCAGCGCAAAAACACTACGTGAACCAACTAGAGGCCCAGAGAGAAGGAAATGAATAGTGGAATAAAGTCATTATTTTTGTTTGTTCTTGCACACAAAAAGTATTCTCATCGCTTGATATACTTAAGATTGAGTAGTCACTTGGACTATATTAACGATCTCTTTAATAACTCTCAGATTTCATCAAAAATATCTTAATTTGTGTTCCGAAGATGAACGAAGGTCTTACGCGGTTGGAACAACATGAGGGTGAGTAATTACTGACAGAATTTTCATTTTCTGGTGAACTAACCCTTTAAGCTTATTTGTGTGATTTTTTATTTGGTTCAATCAAACTGTACGACTGAGAATTGATATAGATTTCATTATTTAAACAATTACTGATTAATTTGAAAATATTTCAGGTACATGTAAATTGGAAAGAGGAAAATCTCTTAATTCTTTAGAGTATAGGGACTCTAACTAGGTACATCCATCCATCCATCCATCCATCTTCTTCCGCTTATCCAGGGCCGGGTCGCGGGGGCAGCAGTCTAAGCATGGATGCCCAGACCTCCCTCTCCCTGGACACTTCCTCCGGCACTTCCGGGGGGACACCGAGAGGCGACCAGGAGGCATCCAGAAAAGATGCCCGAGCCACCTCAGCTGGCCCCTCTCGATGTGGAGGAGCAGCCGCTCTACTCTGAGCTCCGCTCGCATGACCAAGCTTTTCACCCTATCTCTAAGGGATCGCCCAGCCACCCTGCGGAGAAGGCTCATTTCAGCCGCCTGTATCCGGGATCTTGTCCTTTCGGTCATGACCCACAGCTCATGTACATAGGTGAGAGTAGGAACGTAGATTGAGCGGTAAATCTTCACCACAACAGACCGGTACATCGACTGCATTACTGCAGAAGCTGCACCGATCCGTCTTTCAATCTCCCGTTCCATCCTACCCTCTCATTTGTGAACAAGACCCCAAGATACTTGAACTCCTCCACTTGAGGCAGGAACTCTCCACCAACCTGAAGTGGGCAAGCCACCCTTTTCCGACTGAGAACCATGGCCTCGGATTTGGAGGCACTGATTCTCATCCCAGCCGCTTCACACTCGGCTGCAGACTGTCCCAGTGCATGCTGAAGGTCTTGGTCTGATGGGGCCAGCATGACAACATCATCCGCAAAGAGCAGAGATGAGATCATGTGGTCCCCAAACCTGACAACCTCCTGCCCCTGGCTGCGCCTAGAAATTCTGTCCATAAAAATTATGAACAGAACCGGCGACAAAGGGCAGCCCTGCCGGAGTCCAACATGCACCGGGAACAAGTCTGACTTACTGCCGGCAATGCGAACCAAGCTCCTGCTCCGGTCGTACAGGGACCGGATAGCCCTTAGCAATGGGCCCCGGACCCCATACTCCCAGAGCACCCTCCACAGGATGCCGCGAGGGACACAGTCGAATGCCTTCTCCAATGTGGATTGGTTGGGCAAACTCCCATTAACCATCCAGAACCCTGGACAGGGTATAGAGCCGGTCCAGTGTTCCACTACCGGTACGAAAACCGCACTGTTCCTCCAGGATCCGAGGTTCTACTATCAGCCATGTTCTCCTCTCCAGTACCCTGGCATAGACTTTCCCAGGGAGGCTGAGAAGTGTGATCCCCCTATAGTTGGAGCACACCCTCCGGTTCCCCTTCTTAACCCTCTGAGGTCTGAGCTGTTTTCTGGGCCCTGGAGGTGTTCTGACATGCTCTGACATTTCTGGTTATTTCTGTTACTTGTGACATTTTCATGGCTAAAGTCTAATTACACTGTATTCAGCACAAACTCTGCTACAATAATATATCAGCACCATGTATGCAAAAGTTTGTTGTTTTGAGATAATGACATTTATGCGTGGTTTGTGAAAATACAAAAAAAAATTCTCACTGAAATAAGGCCATGAAACCCATACTGATTATTTCTTCACAAGACTTTTGAAAATTGAATCACGTAGCCTAGAATATTTGCTCTAAAACTATGTGAAAATCACCCTGACTGCTCATTCAGATAAGACAATATATTGATTTAAAAATTTTACGACGTGTTTTGTGTGAAAAAGCTCTATGCGGGAGCTCATTAATATGTAAGCTTTTCACACCTGAGAAAGACAAAGACCCTCCCCTAACGGCCCTATTAGGAGCTATCAGGCCCTGTCATTCAGAGCAACCTTGCACAATACTGTAAATGAGGAGATTTAAAAAAGAATGGCTTTTAAATTGTTTGGATTTATTTACAACACAACATAGTCCAAAGATACACAACACATGCCAAAAAAACACTTATTGAAAACAATGCCATTGTGCCATTCCTAAAAATATTGTACATACCTTTCATTTCCAAGGTGTTTGATTTTCACTTTACCATGTTCATGTACAGAGACTCATGTGAATGTTGAAGTCCTCAGTGGCATCTGGGCCCTGAAAAAAAAAAAAGTGAACATACTGATATCAAGAGAAAGGCCAGCACGATTTTGGGAATAAATTTTAGATTTTTCTGGTTAAAATTGCTTTTTAAAATTCACAGAATACACACACACACACACACACACACAAATGTTTCCAACAATATATAATATAATGAACACCAGGTTTGTTGTGCCTTGTAGGCATAAGCTATGCACAGGCAACAACTAAGCTAGAGAAAAATATATTGATTATCATGTTACTTCAAATGTTTCCATTCGTTATGATGATATGAAATGAGATAATAGTAAAAACATGAAGCCGTTTGCTTTTCAAACGCGATCGCGATCCAAAATATGATACATTCAAACGCGATCGCGCTGCAAAATATGATACATTCAAACGCGATCACGATCTAAAATATGATACATTCAAACGCGATCGCGCTCAAATATAAAACATTATGGTTACCATATACATATCTACGTTTGAGCAGATATCCACAAACACAGTAACAGTAAGCACGGGTCTAAATATTATAATACTCACCATATATCTAGCAACAGTTCAACTGCAATGTGAAATTTATGCAACAATAGCAAACTAATATGTAAGAATTTCTTACCTTACATCTTTCTTGT
The DNA here is from genome assembly GCA_022828995.1 of Vimba vimba. Lineage (NCBI taxonomy): Eukaryota > Metazoa > Chordata > Actinopteri > Cypriniformes > Leuciscidae > Vimba > Vimba vimba. The sequence continues at coordinate 2,043,414 of CM040827.1, forward strand.
CTTCAAATCGCGTTCTTCTTCTTCTGATGTAAATCCAATGTAAGCTCAGGCGCGTCTTTCAAACTCGATGAAAAGTGAAGTGAAGTGTTTTGGTGTTTTGTTGTTGAGGTAATGAGCGCGATCGCGTTCCATGTGGAGATTTGCATGTGAATTTCTTTTGCGCGAGTGGGCGTGGCCAAATTAAATCTAATGAGCAAGCGTTTGAGAAGCTGGACATCTTGTTGGTTTTATACAAATTACTTAAACAGAGAATATTTGTTTTAGTTTTGAATCCGATCATTTAAAAGGACACACTTAAATGTTTATAAAGGTATATGGCTCATAAATGTGTGACAAGTATTCGCTGAGTTTTGTTTCAGTTTATAGACGTGCTCAAGAAAAAAAAGTTCACCGCGACAGCAGAACGCACACCCTGTTTATTTTCTTTATTTTACAAAAGCACAATGTTTTGATTTGATTGTAAGTGGACACATACAAAAGTAGAAACATCACAGATTCTTTTTTTATATTTATTTTTTCTGTATGACCATAAATGACAGAGTAATTTAAGTTTATAGTTCTACAATGTGGAGAAAATCCAGCAAAACGCGCCGGCGCATTTGCCGACCTCAGAGGGTTAAAAAGAGGGACCACCACCCCGGTCTGCCAGTCCAAAGGCACTGTCCCCGACCCCAATGCGATGTTGCAGAGGCGTGTCAGCCAAGACAGCCCCACAACATCCAGAGACTTGAGGTACTCAAGGCGCATCTCATCCACCCCCGGTGCCTTGCCACCGAGGAGTTTCTTGACTACCTCAGTGACTTCAGCCCAAGTACCTCAAGATGGACGAGTCCACCTCCGAGCCCTCAGCCTCTGCTTCCTCAATGGAAGATGTGACGGTGGGATTGAGAAGGTCCTTGAAGTATTCCTTTCACCATCCGATGACATCCCCAGTCGAGGTCAACAGCTGCCCACCTCCACTGAAAACAGCATTAGTAGGGCACTGCTTCCCCTTTCGGGCTGCAGTCCACTTGGCCTATCGGTACCCGTCAGCTGCCTCAGGAGTCCCACAAGCCAGCCAGGCCCGATAGGACTCCTTCTTCAGCTTTACGGAATCCCTTATTTCTGGTGTCCACCACCGTGTTCGGGGATTGCCGCCTCAACAGGCATCGGAGACCTTATGGCCACAGCTCCGAGTGGCATCATCGACAATGGAGGTGGAGAACATGGTCCACTCGGACTCCATATCTCCAGTCTCCCTCGGGATCCGGTCAAAGCTCTGCCGGAGGTGGAAGTTAAAGATCTCTTTGACAGGGGATTTGGCCAAACATTCCCAACAGACCCTCACAGTACATTTGGGTCTGCCCAGTCTGTCAAGCTTCCTCCCCCGTCATCGAATCCAACTCACCACCAGGTGGTGATCAGTTGACAGCTCTGCCCCTCTCTTCACCCGAGTGTCCAAGACATACGGCCGGAAAGTTGATCATTGACCTCCAGCCTAGGGTGTCCTGGTGCCATGTTCACTGATGGACACCCTTATGCTTGAACATGGTGTTCGTTATGGACAAGCTGTAACTAGCACAGAAGTACAATAACAGAACACCACTCGGGTTCAGATCAGGGGGGCCGTTCCTCCCAATCACGCCTCTCCAGGTGTCACTGTCGCTGCCCATGTGGGCGTTGAAGTCCCCCAGTAGAATGACGGAGTCCCCAGTCGTAGCACTTTCCAGCACCCCTCCCAGAGACCCCAAGAAGGCCGGGTACTCTACACTGCCATTTGGCCCATAGGCGCACACGACAGTGAGAGACCTATCCCCAACCCGAAGGCGCAGGGAAGCGACCCTCTCATTCACCGGGGTGAACTCCAACACATAACGGCTGAGCTGGGGGGCTATAGGCAAACCCACACCTGCCCGCCGCCTCTCACCATGGGCACCTCTAGAGTGGTAAAGAGTCCATTCTCTCTCAAGGAGTGTGGTTCCAGAGCCCAAGCCGTGCGTGGAGGTGATCCCGACTATCTCTAGTCGGTACCGCTCAACCTCCCGCACAATCTCAGGCTCCTTCCCCGCCAGAGAGGTGACATTCCACGTCCCTAGAGCTATTTTCCATGTCCAGGGAACGGGTTGTCGAGGCCCCCGCCTTCGACTGCCGCCCAATCCACTACGCACCGGCCCCTTACAGTCCCTCCTGTAGGTGGTGAGCCCGCAGGAGGGCGGCCCCACGTTGATCTTTCGGGCTGAGCCCGGCCGGACCCCATGGGGGGAGGCCCGGCCACCAGACACTCGCATACGAGCCCCAACCCCGGGCCTGGCTCCAGGGTGGGGCCCTGGCTGCGCCATGCCGGGCGATTTCACGGTCCTTAGATTTGTCTTCATAATAAGGGGTTTCTGAACCGCTCTTAGTCTGACCCGTCACCTAGGACCTGTTTGCCTTGGGAGACCCTACCAGGGGCATATAGCCCCAGACAACATAGCTCCTAGGGTCCTTCGGGTACTCAAACCCCTCCACCACGGTAAGGTGGCAGTTCAAGGAGGGGAGGTACATTTACTAAACTAAATATAAGGTAAATATATTAAATAATATTAAATATAAGGTAAATATATATAATAAATATATTAAACTTAAATTAATCACTACACCCGATACTGATATGCCTTTCCCCCAAAGGCGTATCTAACCTGAGGTTTAGTATAATGCCACCTGTATACTCAAAAACATCTATAGAGGATGCATTATGTTATTCAGATTTAAATGAGTGACCATTTTAGAGGGTTCACACACAGGCCTCTGTTCAGGCTAATTCAGAGTTGTTTATGATCAGAGTTATACAACTCCAATTTAAGTTAGTTTTGGGTGCAATAACTTTTACATTGAATGTCAAGTGTGTGTTTTAGCAAAAAAAGGGTATGTGTCCAAAAACACGTACTGAGTAGGAGTTACATGACACAGGCTAAATCGTTTACATCTCTGGTTCACCCCAAACAAACATAAAACCTTACAGTTATCTCACAAAATCATGTATTCCATAAGTATGTAATCATGTCAGTACAATTTAGACAAGTCCAGTGGATTCATAGACCCAGAAAACATGGGGTTAGACACCAAGATTACTTGGCTAGGTCAAATAATGAAGGAGTTAGGATTATTTTAAGGGCTTCCTGCCCATCTTGGATGCCATCTTGAGAATTACACCTTTCTAGTGCTCAAACTTTGGTAAACTTTTAGTATGTTATTAAGGACACCTAATACCACAAAAAACAGCTGAGAAACCTTTTATTATGATGGAATCCAACGGCCTGGGCAAAGGAATAATGCGTATATGTCTTTTCAGCGCTCCAGTGAAGTTCACTTAATTTATTGGAATTTAGTTTCAATATTGCTTTAGCTTAATCTGACTCCAATTTCAAATGATAATCAAATTTAGATTGTGTTTCTGATTAGAAAATAGTCATAAATATTGATCATGAATTAATTTAGATCTTTGATTATTCTGAGCATCCCATACTTTCAATTATTCATTCATTAAGGGACCCGATGCCGCACAGAGTCACACACCCCGGGTTTACGTGGATTTCACGGACACAGCCTCGCCAGTCTCGCCAGAAAGTTTATTTAGCCACTTCCTTACAACTTGCCAAGTCAGTGATAGACATAAATCAAAAGGTCTTCAGATGACGTGCCTACTGCTCCGTTCATGCGCCTTTAGTTTGACCTATCCTGGACACAGATCTGCGGTAGCACCAGCCTCCTCATAGTCTACTAAAATAATGATTTCAGAAAACTTAAGAATAAATCAAGATGTAACATTTATTTGTCAGGTAAAAAAAATAACTTGTGTAACTTGCCAATTACACAAATAAATGATTAAAAGCCAATTCAGAAATAATAAACACATGACATAATTTACTCAAAGATGACTCTAAAAGTAAGCAATATATTCCTGACAGAGACACACAGTGGTGTGTGAGTGTTTTCCAACATAAACCCTGAAACAGCACTGCATGGGGGTCGTTCCTGGTAAAGGGTCCCAAAGACTGCTCTGTCACCTAGCCTTAAATACCCAGACCAGAACAAAAGGGTTATACAAATATTGTTTAGAGTTGTTCTGGGTTAATTCATGTACCCCAGTGGGTAGGCACCTGGTTTCCGGAGATATCTTGAAGAGACATCATCCAGAGAGGAGAACAGGAGTTCTCAATCTTTATCAATAAACCAATGACTGTAATGAAATTAAGACCATTTTACCAATCGTACTGAGACACTTAAAATGATACCAAACATGAAAATGCAAAACAATATATTCACAAGATAAACCATATGTGATATAGACATTCTTAGTGAACTTTTGGTGACTTGGCTCGCGAGAAGAGGGGGGGGGGGAGGGGGGGAGAGGCGATGCAGAGATGCTCTGTCTTTGCTATCTTCTGTGGGTGCGATTTATGGCTTTATTGCAGGGTGAGTTTTGTTTTAGCAGGAAAATCAGTTCTTACATTAAGGACACCTAATACCACAAAAAACGTACTCGGTTACTAACGTAACCTCGGTTCTCTCTAGAAGAGGGAACGAGTACTGCGTTTTGTAAAATCGCATTGGGGAAAACCTCTTTTCCACGAAATACTGAAGCCAAAAAATTATCCTATAATTTTGCATTGTTGTAAAGCGCATTGCAGCAGCACACAGCCATGGGCGAGACGGCTCGCTCGCTCATTGGCTGCTCTGCGGCAACTGCATTAGCCTATCGAGCGAGGCCTGAGGTGACGTCAGGCCAATGCGGGTGCTTCCCGCCCTCCGTGCCACTTCCCGCCGAAACGGGTGTGGCCTAGCCCTATAAAAGGAGCTCGAAAAGGCTGATTCACTGATTTTTCATCGCCGAAGCGAACCAGAGTGAATCGCATGCACGGCGGGGAACGCAGTACTCGTTCCCTCTTCTAGAGAGAACCGAGGTTACGTTAGTAACCGAGTACGTTCTCTTACGAGAGGTCTCTCGTACTGCGTTTTGTAAAAACGCATTGGGGACCCATTGTAAAGCGCCGTGCATGCAGGGATCGAACACCACTAAACCTGGAAGCGAAGCCCAGGATTTAGAGTGCACAATCACCATAGGGACTCACAGAGAGTCCTGGAGAGAGGAGGGGAATCCCCCTGTTCATATATAGCAGCGTCGCAGACGCAATATATGACATCACATAGACAAGGCGGGGAGCCTGAACTAATGTGGAAATGTGGGTCTTACGCAATACTGCCCATAGTATAACAGTCGGCAGCGCGCAGCGCTCACAATCTCAGCGTCCCAATCAGACAGAACTGATTCGTTTAAACCGACAATAGCTTAGCCTGCAAAGCGGGAACCTCAAGGTTATAAAACCTTATAAATGTAGACGGCGAGGCCCAGCCTGCCGCCATACATATGTCCTGTAAGGAAATCCCGCTAGACCAAGCCCACGAAGAGGTGACACCTCTCGTGGAGTGCGCTCTGACACCCAATGGGCACTGTGAGCCCTTGGCAGTGTACGCCAGCGCTATGGCATTAACTATCCATCTGGATAGAGTCTGTTTCGAAACAGCCACTCCCTTGGAACGTCCACTGAACGAGACAAATAGCTGCCCAGTCTGTCTGAAAACAGACGAGCGAGACACGTAAGCTCTTAGAGCCCTAACTGGGCAAAAAGAGCTTGCGTCCCCTTCCTCACCCGACACCGGCAGGGCAGACAGGGAATGACCTGAGCCCGAAGCTGCGTGTTGAGGGTTTTTGGAACGTAACCGTGCCTAGGTTTGAGTATGACTCTAGAGTCGCTTGGCCCAAACTCTAAGCACGCCGCGCTCACCGAGAGCCGAGTCTTGAAAGACAGATGCTTGAGGCTAATCGTTTGGATAGGCTCGAAAGGATCACCTTTCATGGCTTCCAAAACAGTAGACTAAAGGAGGTCTGGGAGGATTCAGCCTCCTAGCTCGCCTGAGGAAGCGGATGACTAAATCGTTCCTTCCTAATGACTGACCGAGCGTTGTCTTAGAGAACGCTGCGATAGCCGCCACGTAGACTTTGAGCGTGGAAGGGGCTCTGCCCTTATCCAACAGCTCCTGCAGGAAGGAGAGAACCTCCGTCACCCTATAGTCGAAGGGTGAAAAACCCCGAGCTGTGCACCAGCTGGAGAATACCGACCACTTCGAGGCATAGAGCCGTCTGATAGACGGAGCCCTAGCCTGAGTGATAGTATTTAGCACTCCCACTGAGAGGTCAGCGGGTACCCGTTGAGCGCCCACACGTGGAGGGACCACAATTCCGGGTGAGGATGCCAAATCGAACCCCTGGCCTGAGAGAGGAGGTCCCTCCTCAATGGCACTGGCCACAGGGCAGTGTCTGCTAACTGCATCAGAACTGGGAACCATGGCTGGTTCCTCCAGAGCGGTGCTTACAAGCAGCACTGAGCATTTTGTCTCCCTGATCCGTTCTATCACCTGAGACAGGAGAGAGACGGGAGGAAAAGCGCAGAGTGGACAGCGCGGCCACGTGTGGGACAGCGCGCTTTCGCTCTTAGAAAAGAACGCGGGGCAGTGAGCGTTTTCGTGAGACGCGAACAGGTCCACTTCCGCTCTGCCAAATCTCTCCCACAACAGCTGGACTGTTTGCGGGTGTAGAGACCATTCGCCCGTTGGAATGTGTTCCTGGACAGTCTGTCTGGTCCCAGGTTGTGGAGCCCAGACACATGTACTGCTCTCAACGAGCGCAGGTTGCGCTGAGCCCATAACAGGAGGCGTTCTGCCAACCTGTATAGGTTTCGGGATCTGAGACCGCCCTGGCGATTTATGTAGGACACCACAGACACGTTGTCCGATCGGACTAAGACGTGGTGGCCCTTTATTAGGGGACGAAAACGCGTCAGCGCATTGTCCACTGCCAGCATTTCCAGGCAGTTGATATGTTGGAGCTTCTCCCGTTCTGACCACTGGCCGAAGAACGGTCTGCCCTCGAGCAGCGCTCCCCATCCCGAGGTGGAGGCATCTGTCGACACCACTTTCACTCTCGAGGAAGTCCCCAGGTTTACACCTGATTGGTACCAGTCGCTCGCTTTCCAAGGTTCCAGAGCTGCAACGCAGCTCTGATTGACCTTGAGACGCAGCTGACCGGACGTCCACGCTCTGCGCGGTACTCGTGCTTTCAACCAGAACTGCAGAGGGCGCATGCGGAGCAGGCCCAGCTGAAGAACTGATGATGCTGAGGCCATAAGGCCGAGCATCCTTTGAAAACCCCTGAGCGGGACGATCGCGCCGCAGCGAAAAAAGGCTCGCTGCGCGCTGAATGTTCAGCACGCGCTGTGATGACAGCCGCGCTATCATAGACTGCGAGTCCTGGACTGTGCCCAGAAACAATATCGTTTGACTGGGGTTCAGACAGCTCTTTGCCCAATTGACTCTGAGACCAAGATTCTCGAAGGTGATCGAGTAAAATGGTCCTGTGCTCCACGAGCTCTGATCGTGATTGAGCTAGAATCAGCCAGTCGTCCAAATAGTTCAGCACTTGCATGCCTCGAAGTCTGAGAGGTGTGAGCGCTGCGTCCATGCACCTCGTAAATGTACGGGGTGCTAGGGACAAGCCGAACCGCAGGACTGTGTACTGGTATGCCTGTCCCTCGAAGGCGAATCTCAAGTATCACCTGTGACGTGACGCTATTTGTATTTGAAAATACGCGTCCTTCAGATCTATTGACATAAACCAGTCCCCTCGGCGAATATGCGCGAGGATTTTTCTGGTTGTGAGCATTTTGAAACTGCGTTTCATCAATGCTTTGTTCAGCTGTCTTAGATCCAGTATGGGTCTGAAACCCCCGTCTTTTTTGCCAGGAAGTATCTGCTGTACAGCCCCCCTTCGCTTTGAGCCTGAGATAAAGGCTCTATAGCCCCTTTGCTCATCAGTTCTGATATCTCGGCACAAAGTAGGTGTGCTACTTCTGAATTCACCGTAGTTTCGACGCGCGCTGTAAAGCGGCGAGGACGTCGACAAAACTGTAGCGAATAGCCTCTCTTTATAATGTCTAGCACCCATTCCGAAACCCCTGGGAGCGCTGCCCGCGCATCTGCGTGGTTGGCTAAGGGCTGGATGCGAAGCGCACTCTGATCGCTGGGCGACAGAAGCGCTTCGGTGTGCTGTAACATAGGCGTGATGCCTGTGACATTCGAGGCGGGGAGCGCGCTGATTCGTGAGACGCGAACAGGTCCACTTCCGCTCTGCCAAATCTCTCCCACAACAGCTGGACTGTTTGCGGGTGTAGAGACCATTCGCCCGTTGGAATGTGTTCCTGGACAGTCTGTCTGGTCCCAGGTTGTGGAGCCCAGACACATGTACTGCTCTCAACGAGCGCAGGTTGCGCTGAGCCCATAACAGGAGGCGTTCTGCCAACCTGTATAGGTTTCGGGATCTGAGACCGCCCTGGCGATTTATGTAGGACACCACAGACACGTTGTCCGATCGGACTAAGACGTGGTGGCCCTTTATTAGGGGACGAAAACGCGTCAGCGCATTGTCCACTGCCAGCATTTCCAGGCAGTTGATATGTTGGAGCTTCTCCCGTTCTGACCACTGGCCGAAGAACGGTCTGCCCTCGAGCAGCGCTCCCCATCCCGAGGTGGAGGCATCTGTCGACACCACTTTCACTCTCGAGGAAGTCCCCAGGTTTACACCTGATTGGTACCAGTCGCTCGCTTTCCAAGGTTCCAGAGCTGCAACGCAGCTCTGATTGACCTTGAGACGCAGCTGACCGGACGTCCACGCTCTGCGCGGTACTCGTGCTTTCAACCAGAACTGCAGAGGGCGCATGCGGAGCAGGCCCAGCTGAAGAACTGATGATGCTGAGGCCATAAGGCCGAGCATCCTTTGAAAACCCCTGAGCGGGACGATCGCGCCGCAGCGAAAAAAGGCTCGCTGCGCGCTGAATGTTCAGCACGCGCTGTGATGACAGCCGCGCTATCATAGACTGCGAGTCCTGGACTGTGCCCAGAAACAATATCGTTTGACTGGGGTTCAGACAGCTCTTTGCCCAATTGACTCTGAGACCAAGATTCTCGAAGGTGATCGAGTAAAATGGTCCTGTGCTCCACGAGCTCTGATCGTGATTGAGCTAGAATCAGCCAGTCGTCCAAATAGTTCAGCACTTGCATGCCTCGAAGTCTGAGAGGTGTGAGCGCTGCGTCCATGCACCTCGTAAATGTACGGGGTGCTAGGGACAAGCCGAACCGCAGGACTGTGTACTGGTATGCCTGTCCCTCGAAGGCGAATCTCAAGTATCACCTGTGACGTGACGCTATTTGTATTTGAAAATACGCGTCCTTCAGATCTATTGACATAAACCAGTCCCCTCGGCGAATATGCGCGAGGATTTTTCTGGTTGTGAGCATTTTGAAACTGCGTTTCATCAATGCTTTGTTCAGCTGTCTTAGATCCAGTATGGGTCTGAAACCCCCGTCTTTTTTGCCAGGAAGTATCTGCTGTACAGCCCCCCTTCGCTTTGAGCCTGAGATAAAGGCTCTATAGCCCCTTTGCTCATCAGTTCTGATATCTCGGCACAAAGTAGGTGTGCTACTTCTGAATTCACCGTAGTTTCGACGCGCGCTGTAAAGCGGCGAGGACGTCGACAAAACTGTAGCGAATAGCCTCTCTTTATAATGTCTAGCACCCATTCCGAAACCCCTGGGAGCGCTGCCCGCGCATCTGCGTGGTTGGCTAAGGGCTGGATGCGAAGCGCACTCTGATCGCTGGGCGACAGAAGCGCTTCGGTGTGCTGTAACATAGGCGTGATGCCTGTGACATTCGAGGCGGGGAGCGCGCTGATCACAGCGGGCAGGACGCTCGCTCCCGACCCCGCTACGGTGCTTAACCGAGTGAGGGAGGGCTGAGCGAGTCCCTTAGGACTCATGATGTCTGTGGGTAAGTGTGGGCGCGGTGGAGCGGGCACATTTACTGCATTGGGCGCGCTGTCTGTCTGAACAGAGCGAGCGCGCACAGATTTCGATTTTACAGAAACCGTGTGGCTAAAAACACTCCATTCTCCTTTGCCAGTGACGCATGGAAACCGTAGAAACGGTGTTCGGTTGCAGGCAAGATGCGCCCCTGCAATCGCCTTTAGGGGACTCACAGAGCGAAGCATTGGCGGCATAAATATATGCGGCTAGACCGGGAAACGAACCCCGGTCTCCCGTGCGAAAAACCTATAATTCCACCACTGAGCCACAGGGGGATACAGGCTTTTGGATGCGTTGAGCGTCAAAATGTATTCTTCGGCGTTTGCTGGCAGGCGTGCGTGTTTATAACAGACTCGCTTGCTGCAAATGATATTTCCAGTCGCCAAACAGGGGACTGAGAAATGAGAGAGAAAAGAGGCCAGTACGGAGAACACTCTTTTCTGCTTTCGCCGGTGAATGACGCGCGCAGAGGCAGGGTAGCTTTTCTTGTAACGTAAAGAAAAACGAACCCCGACCGTCCGCTTCCAGGAGGAGCAGCCTCGGAGAAGAATGCCAGGTGAGTCCTCAGAGTCACCATAGGCAATTGGCTCGGAGTGAGGGTGGTAGCCGTCAGCGAGCGCGAGAGCTGCGAGATCCTCTAGGAAAGGGGGGCGTCTTGAAAAAGACGCCCAGCTCTTTTAGTGTTAAATGGTACATACACAAAAAACACAATATAGAGAAGGATATAGGCGCCGGATAGCGCAGCTGGAATGGCGGTGAAGGCGGCGTGGGCCAGCAGCTTCTGAAGTGGCTTGTCCCGCTGAAGGTGCTTTCTCAGACGGCGCGCGGCTTCTTCCGTGATCCAGCGATGCATGAGCTTCGCTGAAGAGATGAAAAATCAGTGAATCAGCCTTTTCGAGCTCCTTTTATAGGGCTAGGCCACACCCGTTTCGGTGGAAAGTGGCATGGAGGGCGCAAAGCGCCCTCATTGGCCTGTCTTCACCTCAGGTCTGCTTGATAGGCTAATGCAGTTGCCGCAGAGCAGCCAATGAGCGAGCGAGCCGTCTCGCCCATGGCTGTGTGCTGCTGCAACGCGCTTTACAACAATGCAAAATTATAGGATAATTTTTTGGCTTCAGTATTTCGTGGAAAAGAGGTTTTCCCCAATGCGTTTTTACAAAACGCAGTACGAGAGACCTCTCGTAAGAGAACAGCTGAGAAACCTTTCGTTACAATTTTTTTAGGGTTAGGTGTTTTTTTTTTTTCATATATGCACCTATTTAATATAGAAAATGTAAATAAAATATGACAAGAACTCGCATCAGTTGATATTTGACTGGTTTTGTCCGTCCTTCTGTTAGACTGTCTCACACATGAATTATGTTGAATATCTGTCAGCTGTTAAATTTAACTACACAATTAGATAATACCAGTTTAGCTCAACCAATCACCAAGCAATGCTTCATTTTGTTCAGTCTGTGTGTAAAAAGAGCATTAGCAATTAAAGATAAAACACTTCAGCAAAACATGATCAGGTCAAAGTGTCAGAATCATTTTTGGTCCCAAATTGTAATATTTTAAGAGTTTTTGAGTATAATATGCCAGTTTACTTTATTTTGCTCTCCTCGCTTACATAAATGAACTATTGTGTCCTGCACACACTAGTAAAAAAATATTAAACAATGATATCTGGTGTCTGTATAATGTTTGGTTTGACTGTGTGTGCAAGAACCTGTACTTTATGGAAAAGCAGAAATTATGATCACAGATCCACACATTTCTGTTCAAACTTCTGTGGAAACTGCCACACCATTATCTGCCACATCTGTGTTTTATTGTTCATTTTTAGATAAATCTGCCCCTAAAAACATGTAAAACAAAACAAACGTCATGAAACATGCGAGTCAGATGGTTGTTCTCATCTCAGCATGCGGTTCTTGACCAGAATAAGCTGAATAATGTAGATCAGACTTTCTGCTGCTGATAGTCCGAGGTCAGGCCTCGTCATCTATCCAGTCACATTTCAGTAAAGCTAAAGAGTAACTCTTAGTTCAGTGATCTGACCAGGAACAACAGGCGAGAAGAAAGTTTCAGAGAAGAATCCCAGTTCTATTAATATCCTCCACACTGAACATGGAGATTATGATTATTCATGTTTTATCATGTCTCTCTGAAAGCAGTTTTGCTCCTAGTAACGTAAAGTTATGTTGTATTGTGACTCTCAGAGTTTGTACCAGGTTTGATGGCGGACATTAGGGCTCTGGAGGACTTCATAAACGGCTCTCTGGTTCGCGCTGGACTTGCAATTGGCTGGGAAGGAGTGGCAGCATTAAATACTGAGAATTCCTGCTTTATTAAAAAAATAAATACATTTTTTAATCAATTTTACAATGCATGATCACAAGACAGTGTAAAAAAATGTATTAGAAAAAGGGGTTAATATTGCAGTAAATTTGAAAGTTATTTTTTATTTTATTTTTTTATAAATTTTGCAATTATATGTACATTACATGTCTTTGGACTGACAGATCTATTTAAGAAAATACAATACAACATTTGTCCTTTTAGGGAGTGCATTCTTAAATTTAAATATAAATTGTGATTTGAACATGCACATAACAGACATCTTACAGTCATTTTATTTTGGTTTCTTGTAAAAGAGAAAAGACAAAGAATTATTTTCGTTTACATTATACCCTGGTGAAAAAAAAATATGTTAAGTATACTTGAAGCCAGACTAATTATTAGTATACTTCAAGTGTGTTAATGATTAGTTAACTTAAAGTGTGCTATTTTGAAACAACTAATTTTGTACTAAGTATATTTTAGTAGTAATGAAGTTGTAGTAAAGCATAACTTTAAATGTATTTAGTGTACTTTTGTGTACTAAATTGGAACAACTTTAAGTATATTTAGTATATTTTAAGTATATGTCTGTGTAGGGACTAGTTACATACTTGATTAGTGTATTAAAGTGTACTTTATTTGTGTTACAAGTACATTACAAATTAATTACAAGTGTCTTCGAAACATACAAGAAATATACCGTAAATGTATTAAAAATATATACTAAGTATACTTGCAGCTACACTAATTATAAGTATACTTCAAGTGTGTTAAGGATTAGTTAACTTTAAGTGTGCTATTTTGAAACAACTAATTTTGTACTAAGTATATTTTAGTTGTATTTAAATTGTAGTAAAGCATAACTTTAAGTCTATTTAGTGTACTTTTGTGTGCTAAATTGGAACAACTTCAAGTATACTTAGTATACTTTAAGTATATGCCTGTGTAGGGACTATTTACATACTTGATAAGTGATAATAAAGTGTACTTTATCTGTGTTACAAGTACATTACAAAATCATTACGAGCAATATACAAGTCTATTATTTTTGAGTAAAAATGATATTCTCCATAATACCTTTGGCTTAATCCAAATACTACAAATAGCACACTTTGTCTTCAATAACAAATGCACATTAATAAACAAATATTACTTAGCTATACTTTGTACAATATACTTTAAAGCTATAGTAGGTAATGTTGGAGAGCTAGCAAGATTTGAAAGCGGCACCTCTTCTAAGCTCCACCCCCTCCCGTCAGTACTCCGTCCAAAGCTACGCCCCCACAAACATGAACGCGCATCCACAGTCGGAGTCAGCTGCAGGTCACAGGAAAGCAGAGTATTTTTGTCATGTTGGATTAAATATTTTGAAACGATAAATGCCTTTCCTTTACCATTTCAGCATAAACAAGCTATTACTTTTCTTACCTCCTTACATGCTAAATGAATAATGACAATGAATGTGGTATAACACTTTTTGTTTTATTTTTTTTAAAAACGAACAAGAGAGACCTAAGAGAAATGCTTTTTTACACAAGTATCTGTACTTTCGCTGCTTTTGATTGTCATAAACAATCTGTATTTACATATAATAAATAAGAAATAAATATATATAAGAAAAGGAGTGTCCAGGGATGGCTGACAGGTCAGGCTTTGCATGAGGCGTCGTCTGCTGTGGTGATCTACTCCTTTGGCAGTGATTTACCTTTAGGAAGAATATCACAATTACACATCTGACAATAATTACTGCATCTCAAAGACACACAAAGAATGACAACAAAACTTTGTTTCCATTTCACACATTAACAAACATTTCTTCTCGTAGCTAACAAAACACATATGCCACATCACCACAGTTGTCCCGTTTATAAGCAATATTAACGTCATTTTATCACAATTATAATGCAGACACTTGCGACTATGGCTGTGCAATATGTTCAAAATGGCATGTCCTAAAAGTCAGATAAGCAGACCTGTTACGCAACTGGCTTACACCGACAGAGAAGCTAATGTTAGCATTGCTAGTTAGCACTAGCTACAAAAGTAGCTACGTGGCCTAACGTAACATATATCATGGAAATAACAAATCCCCCCGAAGCAAAACAAATAATTACCTGTTCAGCAGAAAGAACGCAACCTCGGCATCGCTTTTCATCACTTTTGCTCCCTCAGTTGTCTCCACCATTCAAATGCTGCAATGTTGACGCAAGTTTGTTCTCTGGCTTTATCCAGTGCCTGTTTCGTTGCAGCCTTTTCTGCCTCCGATTTTCTTTTTTTTAGGCTTTTTATCAGGGCGAGCAGTTACCAGCAAAGCTGGCATTGGTAGATTTTGCTGCATTTTCTCTTCCATTGTGCCGCAAACTCCTGCTTACTCGGTGTAGTGAGCTGAATGTTTCCGGAACGGTGACATGTGATGAGTGCACGCAGGGCAGCGCACGCAGTGGGGCTCGGGCACGAGACATGAAGGCATCTGATTGGTTCTTTACATTCGCACCGAATGGCAGTGATTGGTCAGAGTTTTTACTGTCCTGCAGCTGCTACAGAGGTCTGATTTTTTTCATTCCTTTTTCTGAACACATAATGTATTGACTACTCTCAGGATGGAAGGACCATTTCACCCAGTATAAAAAAAAGTGTTTCTGAACAGGATTACCTACCCTAGTGAGTGAACTTCCATTTTTGGCCATGCAATATAGCCAGTGTTTACTTGGCTGCATGTTAAACGGCCACTTGTGACATCACAATCCAGTAGCTGCCACTTTCTGTACAGTAGAAAACACATTTTCTTGTGTGTTCCAATGGTGTGATTGTTGATGTAAAATTTGTAATGGATTTGTGTTTATTGTACATTGTGCCTATCTTTAACATTGTATAAACTTAAATTAAAAATACTTAAATCACAATTACAAAAGTAGCCATTTGTACACTGCATACTCAAATATATTTTAAGTAGATCAACATAAGTATGTTTTCTTTAAATACACAAAAACTTAAAAGGACTTGTAGTGTACTTTTTAGAAATATGTTAAAAGTGTGCTTGTTTTTAGCATATTTCTTAAAAGTGTAATTAATCATATATTTATTACCAATGTACTTATAGTGCACTTGTTAGAAATATATTAAAAGTATGCTTGTTTTTAGCATTTTTTTTTAAGTGTATTTAAGCATACATTTATTATCAATGTACTTATAGTGCACTTGTTAGAAATATATTGAAAGTATGCTTGTTTTTAGCATATTTCTTAAAAATGTAATTAAGCATATATTTATTACCAATGTACTTATAGTGCACTTGTTAGAAATATATTGAAAGTATGCTTGATTTTAGCATATTTCTTAAAAATGTAATTAAGCATATATTTATTACCAATGTACTTATAGTGCACTAGTTAGAAATATATTAAAAGTATGCTTGTTTTTAGCATATTTCTTAAAAGTGTAATTAAGCATATATTTATTACCAATGAACTTATAGTGCACTTGTTAGAAATATGTTAAAAGTATGCTTGCTTTTAAATATATTTTTAGAAAATATACTAAAGTACTATTATTTTAAAGTGTGTTAAAAGTTGTATTATAAAAATAGATAAAAAGCATGATGCTAATATACTTTTAATATATGTAAAGATAGTATATTTTTTTTAAATATATTTGCAATGTACTATTGAAAAAGGGAATATATTTCAAATATAATAAAGTATACTTTTTTTTCACCAGGGTACACTATTCTAAGAGTAGTTTTCCTGTTTTTCCTGCTCCTTTGCAAAGAAGAAACGCTTGCTTTTTTCCGCAATGAAGGACGCTTTTTAATAAAATGAGGAACTGCTGTGTTGATAACCAGATGAAATTTTTAGTTATTATTGTGTAGGTTTAATGTGAGTTTTGCGGTTCTCTGAGTGTTCAAGATTTTGTTGAGTAGGGATGACTGCAGAAAAACAAAAGAGGAAGTGGGGCTTACAGCTTCCCTCCTGAAAGAGGAAGTTGACACTTCTGAGATGGGTCAGAATGGACAGTTCAACTGAATGATAATCCACACGGAGAGACAATCCAGTGTATCTTCCGTGTGGGCTAGGTGCTGCACTTTCAGTGATCACTACAGAGACTGCTTCAAATTTGATGATTATTTAACTTGATTATTTTTTGATTATCCACTGGTTACAGCAATTCTTCATATTTCTTCAACTAACTCTTTGAATCTGCTTTCAATAGGTAACATTAACAGCCCTACTGCAAGAAGTTCAATATCAGAAGTGAGAGCATGACTCAGCAAACTTTATATGGCAGTGAGGTTTATGTAAAAGCATGTATTGATGCAGGATTCTCTGGAAAAGACATTATGGCTATAAAAGCAACAATATTGGTCACTCCATTTCATTTAAAGTTCATTTTCTAAATTCATTAGAAACAATGGATCTAATTGTAGACTTTTGAAATCATTTGCTGTCATCACCATGGGTACGAGATGGAAAGGTTTTTTTTTTTTTTTTTGTCCATGGATCGAAAATTGTGTGAAGATTTCCAAATCTTCTTTTAATTAGCTTATGAGCAAGAACAAAAAGTTTGAAAAATTGTGCAATGAATGACAAATTGCATTTGACCCTCTCAACTGCAACTGAAGGTCTAAACGGTTATTATTTAAATAGTTAAAGTCCAAGTGACTACAGTGGCTCAATCTTAAGTATATCAAGCGACGAGAATACTTTTTGTGCGCAAAAACAAACAAAAATAACGACTTTATTCCAATATTCATTTCCTTCTCTCTGGGCCTCGTAGTGTTTTTGCGCTGTGCGTCTGTGTTGCACGTCATCACGCATCACACACATGACCAGCGTCAGCCAATAGTGAGCCTACGTGGTGACGTGCAACACAGATGCGCAGCGCAAAAACACTACGTGAACCAACTAGAGGCCCAGAGAGAAGGAAATGAATAGTGGAATAAAGTCATTATTTTTTTTTGTTCTTGCACACAAAAAGTATTCTCGTCGCTTGATATACTTAAGATTGAGTAGTCACTTGGACTATATTAATGATCTCTTTAATAACTTTTCTGGGCCAGCAAGTTTCAAAAGAAATCTATGGAGGAGTGATCAGCTCTCAGATTTCATCAAAAATATCTTAATTTGTGTTCCGAAGATGAACGAAGGTCTTACGCGGTTGGAACAACATGAGGGTGAGTAATTACTGACAGAATTTTCATTTTCTGGTGAACTAACCCTTTAAGCTTATTTGTGTGATTTTTTATTGATGTTTTATTTGGTTCAATCAAACTGTACGACTGAGAATTGATATAGATTTCATGATTTGAACAATTACTGATTAATTTGAAAATATTTCAGGTACATGTAAATTGGAAAGAGGAAAATCTCTTAATTCTTTAGAGTATAGGGACTCTAACTAGGTACATCCATCCATCCATCCATCCATCCATCTTCTTCCGCTTATCCAGGGCCGGGTCGCGGGGGCAGCAGTCTAAGCATGGATGCCCAGACCTCCCTCTCCCTGGACACTTCCTCCGGCACTTCCGGGGGGACACCGAGAGGCGACCAGGAGGCATCCAGAAAAGATGCCTGAGCCACCTCAGCTGGCCCCTCTCGATGTGGAGGAGCAGCCGCTCTACTCTGAGCTCCGCTCGCATGACCAAGCTTTTCACCCTATCTCTAAGGGATCGCCCAGCCACCCTGCGGAGAAAGCTCATTTCAGCCGCCTGTATCCGGGATCTTGTTCTTTCGGTCATGACCCACAGCTCATGTACATAGGTGAGAGTAGGAACGTAGATTGAGCGGTAAATCTTCACCACAACAGACCGGTACATCGACTGCATTACTGCAGAAGCTGCACCGATCCGTCTTTCAATCTCCCGTTCCATCCTACCCTCTCATTTGTGAACAAGACCCCAAGATACTTGAACTCCTCCACTTGAGGCAGGAACTCTCCACCAACCTGAAGTGGGCAAGCCACCCTTTTCCGACTGAGAACCATGGCCTCGGATTTGGAGGCACTGATTCTCATCCCAGCCGCTTCACACTCGGCTGCAGACCGTCCCAGTGCATGCTGAAGGTCTTGGTCTGATGGAGCCAGCATGACAACATCATCCGCAAAGAGCAGAGATGAGATCATGTGGTCCCCAAACCTGACACCCTCCTGCCCCTGGCTGCGCCTAGAAATTCTGTCCATAAAAATTATGAACAGAACTGGCGACAAAGGGCAGCCCTGCCGGAGTCCAACATGCACCGGGAACAAGTCTGACTTACTGCCAGCAATGCGAACCAAGCTCCTGCTCCGGTCGTACAGGGACCGGATAGCCCTTAGCAATGGGCCCCGGACCCCATACTCCCAGAGCACCCTCCACAGGATGCCGCGAGGGACACAGTCGAATGCCTTCTCCAATGTGGATTGGTTGGGCAAACTCCCATGAACCCTCCAGAACCCTGGAGAGGGTATAGAGCCGGTCCAGTGTTCCACGACCGGGACGAAAACCGCACTGTTCCTCCAGGATCCGAGGTTCTACTATCGGCAATGTTCTCCTCTTCAGTACCCTGGCATAGACTTTCCCGGGGAGGCTGAGAAGTGTGATCCCCCTATAGTTGGAGCACACCCTCCGGTTCCCCTTCTTAAAAAGAGGGACCACCACCCCGGTCTGCCAGTACAAAGGCACTATCCCCGTCCCCAATGCGATGTTGCAGAGGCGTGTCAGCCAAGACAGCCCCACAACATCCAGAGACTTGAGGTACTCAAGGCGGATCTCATCCACCCCCGGTGCCTTGCCACCGAGGAGTTTCTTGACTACCTCAGTGACTTCAGCCCAAGAACCTCAAGATGGACGAGTCCACCTCCGAGCCCTCAGCTTCTGCTTCCTCAATGGAAGATGTGACGGTGGGATTGAGGAGATCCTTGAAGTATTCCTTCCACCATCCGATGACATCCCCAGTCGAGGTCAACAGCTGCCCACCTCCACTGAAAACAGCATTAGTAGGGCACTGCTTCCCCTCCGTGCTGCAGTCCACTTGGCCTATCGGTACCCGTCAGCTGCCTCAGGAGTCCCACAAGCCAGCCAGGCCCGATAGGACTCCTTCTTCAGCTTTACGGAATCCATTACTTCTGGTGTCCACCACCGTGTTCGGGGATTGCCGCCTCAACAGGCATCGGAGACCTTATGGCCACAGCTCCGAGTGGCATCATCGACAATGGAGGTGGAGAACATGGTCCACTCGGACTCCATATCTCCAGTCTCCCTCGGGAACCGGTCAAAGCTCTGCCGGAGGTGGAAGTTAAAGATCTATTTGACAGGGGATTTGGCCAAACGTTCCCAACAGACCCTCACAGTACATTTGGGTCTGCCGAGTCTGTCAAGCTTCCTCCCCCGTCATCGAATCCAACTCACCACCAGGTGGTGATCAGTTGACAGCTCTGCCCCTCTCTTCACCCGAGTGTCCAAGACATACGGCCGGAAAGTTGATCATTGACCTCCAGCCTAGGGTGTCCTGGTGCCATGTTCACTGATGGACACCCTTATGCTTGAACATGGTGTTCGTTATGGACAAGCTGTAACTAGCACAGAAGTACAATAACAGAACACCACTAGGGTTCAGATCAGGGGGGCCGTTCCTCCCAATCACGCCCCTCCAGGTGTCACTGTCGCTGCCCATGTGGGTGTTGAAGTCCCCCAGTAGAACGACGGAGTCCCCAGTCGTAGCACTTTCCAGCACCCCTCCCAGAGACCCCAAGAAGGCCGGGTACTCTACACTGCCATTTGGCCCATAGGCGCACATGACAGTGAGAGACCTATCCCCAACCCGAAGGCGCCGGGAAGCGACCCTCTCGTTCACCGGGGTGAACTCCAACACATAACGATGTTTCGGGCTGAGCCCGGCCGGACCCCATGGGGGGAGGCCCGGCCACCAGGCGCTCGCATACGAGCCCCAACCCCGGGCCTGGCTCCAGGGTGGGGCCCTGGCTGCGCCATGCCGGGCGACGTCACGGTCCTTGGATTTGTCTTCATAATAAGGGGTTTCTGAACCGCTCTTAGTCTGACCCGTCACCTAGGACCTGTTTGCCTTGGGAGACCCTACCAGGGGCATATAGCCCCAGACAACATAGCTCCTAGGGTCCTTCGGGTACTCAAATCCCTCCACCACGGTAAGGTGGCAGTTCAAGGAGGGGAGGTACATTTACTAAACTAAATATAAGGTAAATATATTAAATAATATTAAATATAAGGTAAATATATATAATAAATATATTAAACTTAAATTAATCACTACACCCGATACTGATATGCCTTTCCCCCAAAGGCGTATCTAACCTGAGGTTTAGTATAATGCCACCTTTATACTCAAAAACATCTATAGAGGATGCATTATGTTATTCAGATTTAAATGAGTGACCATTTTAGAGGGTTCACACACAGGCCTCTGTTCAGGCTAATTCAGAGTTGTTTATGATCAGAGTTATACAACTCCAATTTAAGTTAGTTTTGGGTGCAATAACTTTTACATTGAATGTCAAGTTTGTGTTTTAGCAAAAAAAGGGTATGTGTCCAAAAACACGTACTGAGTAGGAGTTACATGACACAGGCTAAATCGTTTACATCTCTGGTTCACCCCAAACAAACATAACACCTTACAGTTATCTCACAAAATCATGTATTCCATAAGTATGTAATCATGTCAGTACAATTTAGACAAGTCCAGTGGATTCATAGACCCAGAAAACATGGGGTTAGACACCAAGATTACTTGGCTAGGTCAAATAATGAAGGAGTTAGGATTATTTTAAGGGCTTCCTGCCCATCTTGGATGCCATCTTGAGAATTACACCTTTCTAGTGCTCAAACTTTGGTAAACTTTTAGTATGTTATTAAGGACACCTAATACCACAAAAAACAGCTGAGAAACCTTTTGTTATGATGGAATCCAACGGCCTGGGCAAAGGAATAATGCGTGTATGTCTTTTCAGCGCTCCAGTGAAGTTCACTTAATTTATTGGAATTTAGTTTCAATATTGCTTTAGCTTAATCTGACTCCAATTTCAAATGATAATCAAATTTAGATTGTGTTTCTGATTAGAAAATAGTCATAAATATTGATCATGAATTAATTTAGATCTTTGATTATTCTGAGCATCCCATACTTTCAATTATTCATTCATTAAGGGACCCGATGCCGCACAGAGTCACACACCCCGGGTTTACGTGGATTTCACGGACACAGCCTCTCCAGTCTCACCAGAGGGTGCAGGGTTTTCTAGTACCTCTTAAGTCGGTTGCCTACTGCTCACGCACACAAAAAAGTGTAGTTTATTTAGCCACTTCCTTACAACTTGCCAAGTCAGTGATAGACAGAAATCAAAATCAAAGAGATGTTCTGTCTTTGCTATCTTCTGTGGGTGCGATTTATGGCTTTATTGCAGGGTGAGTTTTGTTTTAGCAGGAAAATCAGTTCTTACAATAAGGACACCTAATACCACAAAAACAGACAACATCATCCGCAAAGAGCAGAGATGAGATCATGTGGTCCCCAAATCTGACACCCTCCTGCCCCTGGCTGCGCCTAGAAATTCTGTCCATAAAAATTATGAACAGAACTGGCGACAAAGGGCAGCCCTGCCGGAGTCCAACATGCACCGGGAACAAGTCTGACTTACTGCCAGCAATGCGAACCAAGCTCCTGCTCCGGTCGTACAGGGACCGGATAGCCCTTAGCAATGGGCCCCGGACCCCATACTCCCAGAGCACCCTCCACAGGATGCAGCGAGGGACACAGTCGAATGCCTTCTCCAATGTGGATTGGTTGGGCAAACTCCCATGAACCCTCCAGAACCCTGGTGTAACAGTCACAGCCTATTACAAGGCAGGCTATCTGTTTCTTGGGGTATGTTCATCCTAGCCACTAGGCGTCACTAATAGGACCCCATGTTTAGAGTCAAAAGGGGAAGTAGTAGAAGGAAAATTATACCACAGCACACCTTCACCTGTTCACTGCTGTCGTGGAAAATCCTGACTTGGGAAACTTATTGTTTGCTGCCCAAATGTAAGTGCTGTTATATCATGTTTTGATTTTTGGAATATCTTTGATTTAGGTGGAGACCTGTTTCCTGTAAATTGTTTGTTTGTTTGTTTGTTTGTTTGTTTGTTTGTTTATGGATGAGTTGATTTGTTGTATTTCTTTTTCTTGTAGAGGATTTTTTGTGCTATTATGATTCTGCTGGACTACTTACCAGAAGAACAATTTCATTGACTGTCTTTGGAGGCAGAAATGCCCTTATCCAAAGAAAGACATTATGCGACCATTTAAAGACTAATGACCAAGTCTGGTCTCATCCTGTGGGAATTGACATTGACTCAGTATCCTCTTTGCTCACCTACAGTTTTGATTTGGACAGTTTATTTGGCTGATGATTGTTTGGCACATGCTTGTGTCTATACTTCAATACATGTTTAAAAAGAGTTTATGCTCTTTTGAGTGTTTATTTCCATTACTTTTTTGTTTGATTTCTTGAAAACATTATATCCTTCACAGGTCTTGTTTTGCAAATATGATCCCCCCTTTTTTCTTATAACTCATCAGTTCTAAATAGCTGAGACAGTTATAGAGTGGCGCCCGAACAGGGACTCTTTGCAAGTTAAGAATTTCAAGAATATTTGTTTTACATTTTGTTTTGGAAATTATACTGTAATATGTCAGTCTCTTCAGATGTTGTTGAGGATGAGGGTGAGCCCAATCCAGATTTCACTGCTGGACCTTTTGTTACACGAAGAGATCCACATCCTGTACGAGAGCTCATTACTACTTTTAGTGAACTGTACATCAACTCCGAAGAGGATAACGATTCTGAGGCCCCACTGGACGTTCCACTTCCTCCACCACCACCTCCTGATGTACTTGATCCTCAATTCTCGGCTCAGTCAATGGATGAGATAACCCGCCGTATTACAACCCTGGAAGAAGACCTTCACGACTGTGTACAAAAAGTGAGTTTATGCTGCCTAAATGCAGAGTTTAATGATCAGTGCCGTTTTTTTGAGGAGAGATTAAACTATAAAATAGAACGAGAGTGTGAGAGAGTCAAAAACATTCTTGATTTGAGTATTCAGGATTTGGGCAAGTCAGTAGTGGATTGTTTGAAGAGGAGAGATATGCAAATTGATGCCAAATTGAAATCTCAAGCTCCCTTTAGATCTACTCCTATTGTGCCTCCAATGTTTACTCCTACCTTACCACACCACAGATCTTTCAGTGCTCAAATTCAGCCTCCTATACCTGCCAACGCAGATAGTGGTCATGTTTCTCAATACCGTCCTCCTGTTAGAGTTGAATTCCCACAGTTCGGCTCTGATGAAGAAAATGACCCCATTTCATTTATTGAACATTGTGAAGATTATCTTGCTCTTCGACCACTTACTGATTATGAGATTTTAGCTTCTCTCACCTCAGTTTTAAAGGGAACAGCTAAAGATTGGTGGCTAGCAGAACGACGATTCATTTCCACGTGGAACCAGTTCAAGCAAACTTTTCTTCAAGCTTTCTTAAACGACGACTATGAAACAGAAGCTGCTAAACGGTTGTTGGAGAGGAAGCAAGGCCCTAAAGAGTCTATACGTGATTTTGCTTATCATTATAGAGCCCTGTGTCTTCGATGGAAAAAGGAGATGACGGAGAAAGAGATTGTCCAGTCCATTTTAAGAAATTGCAACCCTCGCCTCGCCAGTCTCCTGAGAGGAACTGTCAAGGAAGTAGGTGAGTTGGTGAGGATTGGAACTCAAATAGAAAGAGATCTGGAAGAGGCCAAGAAATATTGGAGTCAGGCCAATGCAGATATACAGAAACGGAAAACTCAAACTGAAAGAGACATTCACACAAAGTCAAATCCTTCAAACACACGTGTTATTCAACCTGTTCACACCCCTGCTCAGATTAACTTGAAGATGGTGACCCTACCAATGGTGATCCGTGGAAGATATTTCCAGGCCATGATCGACACAGGGAGTTCACTGACTCTAATGCAAGAATCTTGTTGGAATCAGTTGAAGCACAGAGAACAGTTGGATTCTAGTCGTGGACAGACTTTCCAACAGGCCAATGGACAAGTTTTAAGTGCCTTGGGTTTGTGGAGATGTGATGGCGAGTTACAGCAGCGAAAGTTTGCTTTGTCCTTGTATATAATGAGGGATGCTGATCTCACTGTGCCTATAATCTTAGGAATGGATTTTCTTATGTCATCTGGAATTTGTCTGGATTTTCATAAAGCCCAATATACACTGCCTGCCACAGAAGGATGTCAAAAAGAAGTATTTTCATTCAACCTTGTCCATTCTCCCAATGCTTTGTTGTCCTTCTATCTAGCCTTACCCATACCAGAAGAGTCATCTGAAACCCGCTCTCTTATCCATCAACTAGTGGACAATGCAGACACATCTTCAGGATTGAAGTCACAGCTTGAGCAGCTCATGAAAGACTGGCCCACAGTGTGCACCAATGAAATAGGGCACACCAATATAGTGAAACATCGAATCATAACCACTAATGAAGTACCCATCCGCCGGAAAGCCTATAGAGTATCTACTGAAAAACAGCTTTTCATCGATCAAGAGATAAAGGGGATGCTTGATAAGAAAATTATTCGGCCCTCAACATCTCCCTGGGCTGCTCCAATTGTCCTTGTACCCAAGAAAGGAGGAGGGCAAAGATTCTGTGTTGACTTTAGAGGATTGAACTCAAAGACCTTCCTAGATGCGTATCCTATGCCACAAATACAGGATATTCTTGAGTCTCTCTATGGAGCAGGAATCTTCAGTACCCTAGATCTTAAAAGTGGGTATTGGCAGGTGGAAATGGAACCTGAAAGCATCTCCAAGACTGCTTTCGTCACATCGTCAGGCTTATTTGAATTTCTTCGTTTACCTTTTGGCCTCAAAAATGCTGCTGCTTCATTTCAACGATTGATGGAGATAGTGCTGAAGGATTTTAGGGGGAAGAGTTGTTTTGTGTACATTGATGACATTGTGGTGTACTCGAAGACGGAAGAAGAGCATTTGACACACCTGCAAGCAATATTTCATTGTCTCTACAAAGCAGGGCTCACTGTCAATCTCCAGAAGTGCAACCTCATGCAAAAGTCTTTGCTGTTTTTAGGACATGTGGTATCTAGTGAAGGAATACAAACAGACCCTGCAAAGGTGGAAGCTGTTACTAAATTCCCCGTCCCTCAAGGTTTGAAGGAGGTACAACGGTTCCTAGGTCTTGCAGGATGGTACCAAAGATTTATTAATAAGTTTTCTGAGAAGGCTGCACCACTGCATGCTTTAAAGAGAAAAGGAGCAACATGGTCTTGGACTGAGGAATGTCAGAAATCTTTTGAATTGATCAAACAAGATCTGACCAAAGCACCTGTCTTGATGGCCCCTGATTTGACAAAACCTTTCAAAGTCCAGACTGATGCTAGTGACGTGGGCTTAGGAGCTGTCCTAACACAAGAGTTAGACGGATCAGAACATGTAATAGCCTACGCTTCACGCTTGCTACAAGGAGCTGAGAAGTCCTATTCAGTTTCAGAGAAGGAGTGTTGTGCCGTCATATGGGCCGTTGAGAAATGGAGGCCCTATCTTGAAGGTAGACCTTTTGAAATCATCACTGATCATGCAGCTCTCACGTGGGTGTTTAATCACCCAAAGCCGTCTTCCAGATTGACTCGATGGGCCATCCGACTACAAGAATTTGACTTCAGTGTCAAATATCGAAAAGGTCAGTGCAACATTGTGCCCGATACCCTCTCACGTAGTCACTTGGATGTCTCTTCACTTTCTCTATTAGCCCATGTCAAATCACAGGACTCATCTACCACTTTTTCCAGTTTCCCGATAGAATGGTCTGACATTGCCAAATCCCAAAACGATGACCCAGATATGCAAGAACTCATGAACCAAGCCAGGTCACTCACAGATCCCAATCCATTACGTATACATTACCTGTTAAAGAATGGCTTTCTTTTCCGCAGTATGCCAGATGGACAGAAAGGGTCCAAGTTACAACTAGTCATTCCTGCTAGCCTGCGAAAGGACTTCCTCAAATATGCGCACGACAACCCGTTAAGTGGCCATCTTGGTAGACTTAAGACTCTGCTGAGGTTAGTAGATATCTGTTATTGGCCTACCTTACGCTCAGACGTCTGGAAGTATTGTAAAGAATGTCAGATCTGTCAGCAATACAAACCCTCCATTTCCAAGTTAGCCGGTCATATGCAGTCGACTCCTGTGGTGGAGCCCGGACATATGTTGGGGATCGACCTCATGGGCCCATTTCCTAGGAGTTCTAAACGAAATGAGCATCTCCTTGTGGTAGTGGACTACTGTTCAAAGTGGGTAGAGTTGTTCCCTCTGCGTGTGGCCAAAACACCTCAAATCGCTCGTATCTTGGTAGAAGAAATCTTCACCAGGTGGGGGACACCAATGTATTTGGTATCCGATCGAGGAACCCAGTTCACTTCCCAACTCCTGCGGCTAGTTTGCAAGCAATGGAGTGTCAACCAAAAATTGACTACCACAGCACACCCTCAAACTAACCTCACTGAAAGAGTCAACCGTACTCTTAAGACTATGATCTCATCCTATGTTCAAGATCACCACCGGCATTGGGACAGATGGTTGGCGGAGTTCCGTTTTGCCATAAACACAGCTTGGCAGGAAAGCACAGGATTCACTCCAGCTGAAGTCGCACTGGGCAGGAAATTTAAAGGACCTCTAGAAAGAGCCATTCAAAGACATGCAGATCCAGACAGTCCTGCGTACCCAGTGTTAGAGAGACAGAAGGACTTGGTAATAACTGTGCAAAGGAACGTGGAGCGAGCTCAGGCAAAACAGAGAAGGTATTACGACCGTCGGAGAAGACCTGTGAGTTACCAGATTGGGGATTTGGTTTGGGTTCGCACTCATCCTTTGTCACGAGCTAGTGAGGGATTTTATGGCTAAACTTGCTGTGAAATGGAAAGGTCCTGCTAAGATTGAGAAATGTCTTGGTCCTGTTAATTGTTCTGTGTCATTTTTAGATGATCCCAATCATGTTGATACATTTCATGTACAAAATTTGAAGCCTTTCTATGGAACTGTTGATAATCTTTCTAATTGAGGGGGGGAATATGTAACAGTCACAGCCTATTACAAGGCAGGCTATCTGTTTCTTGGGGTATGTTCATCCTAGCCACTAGGTGTCACTAATAGGACCCCATGTTTAGAGTCAAAAGGGGAAGTAGTAAAAGGAAAATTATACCACAGCACACCTTCACCTGTTCACTGCTGTCGTGGAAAATCCTGACTTGGGAAACTTATTGTTTGCTGCCCAAATGTAAGTGCTGTTATATCATGTTTTGATTTTTGGAATATCTTTGATTTAGGTGGAGACCTGTTTCCTGTAAATAGTTTGTTTGTTTGTTTGTTTGTTTGTTTGTTTGTTTGTTTGTTTATGGATGAGTTGATTTGTTGTATTTCTTTTTCTTGTAGAGGATTTTTTGTGCTATTATGATTCTGCTGGACTACTTACCAGAAGAACAATTTCATTGACTGTCTTTGGAGGCAGAAATGCCCTTATCCAAAGAAAGACATTATGCGACCATTTAAAGACTAATGACCAAGTCTGGTCTCATCCTGTGGGAATTGACATTGACTCAGTATCCTCTTTGCTCACCTACAGTTTTGATTTGGACAGTTTATTTGGCTGATGATTGTTTGGCACATGCTTGTGTCTATACTTCAATACATGTTTAAAAAGAGTTTATGCTCTTTTGAGTGTTTATTTCCATTACTTTTTTGTTTGATTTCTTGAAAAACGTTATATCCTTCACAGGTCTTGTTTTGCAAATATGATCCCCCCTTTTTTCTTATAACTCATCAGTTCTAAATAGCTGAGACAGTTATACTGGAGAGGGTATAGAGCCGGTCCAGTGTTCCACGACCGGGACGAAAACCGCACTGTTCCTCCAGGATCCGAGGTTCTACTATCGGCCATGTTCTCCTCTTCAGTACCCTGGCATAGACTTTCCCGGGGAGGCTGAGAAGTGTGATCATACACGCATCCCATACTTTCAATTATTCATTCATTAAGGGACCCGATGCCGCACAGAGTCACACACCCCGAGTTTACGTGGATTTCACGGACACAGCCTCTCCAGTCTCACCAGAGGGTGCAGGGTTTTCTAGTACCTCTTAAGTCGGTTGCCTACTGCTCACGCACACAAAAAAGTGTAGTTTATTTAGCCACTTCCTTACAACTTGCCAAGTCAGTGATAGACAGAAATCAAAATCAAAGAGATGTTCTGTCTTTGCTATCTTCTGTGGGTGCGATTTATGGCTTTATTGCAGGGTGAGTTTTGTTTTAGCAGGAAAATCAGTTCTTACAATAAGGACACCTAATACCACAAAAACAGATGAGAAACCACACTGAAAACCCTAATAAGTTGATTGAACTCAATTGATTTGAGTAAACTCGTTCCCTCAATTTAATTGAGTAATGGGGTCTCCCAAAACGTGCATATTTAAGTTTACTTAACTTGGTGCTTATGTAGACTTGACTTAAATTGTTTAGTTCACCAAACTTGACGATTATTTAATGTACTTAAACAATAAAGTTCACTTAACTTAGTGTTAATTTCAAGTGTACTTGTATATTTAAGTAAACTTAACATGAAAATGTAACAAATTAGAATTCAATTTATTATTTTTGACTGTAAGCTTTGTGCACACTGCACTTACATAAAACAATGAACAACATATTGATCCTTTGAGTCTTTATTGACCAAAATGTCAAATGGAAATGAGTCACACCCTGTACATAACTCTAAAGGTGGCAACAATGTCCAACATTAAGTAGTGAACTACATCAATTGTACAACTCTGATCACTTAAACATTAAGTCTTACATTTGTGTTAAGGTACTGAACATGTAAACGTAATGTATACATTCTTTTTACATTTACATTCATTTGTAGAACATTCTCACAGTGGTGTTTAAGTCTCACAGTGACGCTTTTTTAAACAAAAAGCTGGTTTGCCAGAGACTGCAATTTAGGCTTGAGAGAATTCTGTCCCATTGACATTAGCACACGCTGGATGAAATCAAATGTGTTGGCAAGTGATTTTGGGAAATTCAGGTCTAGTGCGTAGATCAGACCGAAGAGGAGACACATAGCCTGTGGGAGGTCCTGCTTTTTTTCCATCACCACTTGACCCTCAAGTATTATTCCAATCGTAGAAGTTAAATGCAAGGAATTGTGGGGCTGGAGTTCAGTGTCCTCAAATAAGATGCCCACTGGCACATCAAGGATGGAGTTGCGATGATCAGACACCTAGTGAAAAAACGTGAAAAAGTGCATAAATAGAGTATTGCGATCAGGAATCAAATGTTTATCTATGCATGTTTATCAGAACGTGCACTAGATTTATTAAAAACACAAATCACTAACCCTAATCCCAAATTATATGGACAAGTATGCATTTGACTTTATAAAAATGTACATGTTTCCAGCAAAGACAATACTTTTTTTTAAATATGCAGTATAAATGACGTTTATTAATTTGAAGACTTGGCCACATTTGTATTTTAAAGGAATAGTTCACCCAAACATGAAAATGCACTCACTCTCAGACCATTCAATATATAGAGGATTTTTTTTTTTTTTCGTCTGAAAAGATTTGGAGAACTGTAGCATCACATCACTTGCTCACAAATTGATCCTCTGTAGCGAACGGGTGTTGTAAGTAGGAGTCCAAAGAGCCAACATGTGGATTAATTGTGGATTATTGTGATGTTTTTATCAGCTGTTTGAATGAGTTTGAGCACCTGTTTGCAATAGACTAGAGGATCAATTTGTGAGCAAGTGATGTAATGCTAAAGTTCTCCAAATCTTTTCAGATGAAGAAACAAACTCATCTTCATCTTGAATAGTCTGAAGCAGAAGGTGAGAATATTTCCTGCAAATTTCCATTTTTGGGTAAACTATTGCTTTAAAATCAACATGATTTTCAAATGCTTAGACTAATGGGAGCACAGGTGGTTATTTTAATGTAAACAGGTTAAGAACAGATGCACTTACTAAACATGACTTGAAGAAAGAGGAGTCGTCATCTTCAAGCATGATAGGTAATCCTCGAATCACAAGGGTTCGGACCTCCGTTGGCTGGGCTGACTTTAGAGGAAAACACGAAATTCCATTAATGCCAGAACAGCTAACAACTAATCGATATATTTTAAGCACTTTTATGAGAATATACGATTAAATGCTGACAAAATGAAATGCTTTTAAAAGGATTGTTCCCCCAAAATGAAAATTCTGTCATCATTTAGTCACCCTCAAGTTATTCCAAACCTGTATAAATTTAATAAAATCTGCTTCAGTGCAGGGCTCAGAAAATTCACAATGCTGACAAGTAAATGTAAGTGGTGCTATTTCCCGATCATGTCCCAAGTGTGTTTTTGCATGAATTTTTGACAGATGAACTTTTAAACTACTTATGGAGTTGAATGTACAAAGACAGTCATTGTGTAGGCATGGTAAAGGTACAGTTTTTGTATGACCACCATGTTTTAAATGATAATGTTTGAGAAGTTCCCCTCTTTCGCAGAGTTAAAAATGCAACACTTACATTTCCACATGTTCTTGTCTCATATCACCTGTAACAAAACAACAGTGGAAAATATTAAGTTTTACAAAGTCAAACAAAGAAAATTACATTATAATTAAAATGGTAATCTTACAGTGTTACTCAAAATACACCTAAACCAGCAAATAAAGGTCTCTGATAAAAAAAAAAAAAAAGGCAATCATCCTGGAAGGTGGCCTAGATCAGATGATATGACTAAATCACTTTGTAGCTAATTATTGGTGACAGGCATGACGTTAATTTTACCATCTACGAAACATCACTCGTAGCTATAGTAACAATGTTCTTATAACTTATGATAGACACTTTACGAAATACTACGTTTTACAAGTCAAAATATCAAATAAGTCGATTTCTCAATCAATCATAAATGTATCATGAAAATATTGTCAATTAGCCTACTGGTGAAACTGACAAAGTTTGCCCGGGAAAAATAACCCACATGGTCTAAGCCAGGGTTCCTCAATTGTTTTTTACCAAGGGCCAAATTCTGCCGACAATACAAAGTAAAGGGCCACCAACCAAAATGTTATGACCTTAATGTTTGCTCTTCTGCTATTACTGTTGTTGTTGTTGTTTTGTTAAAAGTCACAAATCACAATATAATTATTCTGATTTTATTTATTATTTTATTTTTCTCATTAGTCTGTTTTATTCAAGCAATTATGAGCATTTTTGTATTCAGATAAAGAAAACTAAAGAACTTTGCATGGTGGACATTAAAAACAAATGAACAAACAACAACTCTGGATCTCCATATCTGCATGGGAGTCGACTGATCCTGCTCATCACCACACTGGATCTCTTCTCATCAATTTCCCTAAGCAGATTCAATTATTAGACCTATCAGCATTAATATTTTATTGTTCTTACTTGGATCAAACTAAAAGTATTAACTGTCATGTACTCACCATTCAATGAGAGAAGTGACAGCGAGAGGCTGAAGCAATAGCTCTGATGTTAGGGCTATATTCTGTTGTAGCAATTCTGAGACACTGATCAAGATGCACACTGGACAGTCTGTTTCTATCCTGGTTCTTGATGTTGTTCATTATAGAAAACGATGACTCACAGATGTAAGTGGATGGGAACATTGAAAGAAGGAACATTGCAATAATTCTGCTGTTCTTGAATTTAGCTTGAGAAACCACTTTTGTCCAAAAGTCGCTCACACTAGCCTCCTTGTGTTGCTCTCTGATCAAGTGAGACTTTGACATTTCCAAAATCTCCAGCTGCAAAGATGCTTCATCCAAGGATGAAACCAGGCATTTGGCCTCAGCAGTCCATTGTCCATCTGCTGGGACTGAAAATGGCTGTCTTAGGAAGAGGAGGAGTTCACTTGACAGGTTAAAGCTCTGAAATCGCTCTTTGAAATTCTCTGCCAGTCTCATCACAAAGTCGCGCATTAACGGGTCCTCTTGCACCTGGTGTTTCTCGCAGTGCTGTTGTAAATACGGAAAGTGCAGCTTTCTCCCTTGAAGATCCCGCTCAAAAAGGGTCAGCTTTAAACGAAAAGCTTCAACCGCTTCGTACATGTCAGCAATAGTGTGGTTTTTGCCTTGCAATTGCAAATTAAGCTGATTTAGGTGAGACATGATATCGCACAAAAAATGCACGAATGCCATCTCTGTGTTGTCCGTCAAAAACTTCAGAAATGTCTCTGCCTTTTGGCTTTGAAGGCTGGTTAAAAATGAACAAAGTTCATTTTGAAGTTCACACACTCTTTCCAGCACACGGCCCTTGCTCAGCCATCGGACATCATTGTGCAGCAATAGATCGTGCCGTTCTGCGGACATTTCCTCCAGCAAGGCTCGGAAAAGGCGATGTTGCAGACCAGAACTCGCGCGAATAAAGTTTACAAGCCTCATCACAGTATCCATTGTCTCTTTTAGTTTTCCAGACAATTTGGCGCATAAAACTGATTTGTGAATAATACAGTGAAATGCTACGAGTTTTGGATTGACAGCAGCTAGCCTGCTTATCAGGCCTCTGTGATGTCCGACCATTGACGGAGCCCCGTCAGTGACAACTGACACAACTTTGCTTAAATCTAATCCATTCTTTTCAAAGAATTGCATCAGTTCGTTAAAAATAATTTCTCCGGTTGTACGTCCCTGTATTGGCAGCAAACAAAGCAGCTCTTCGCGGAAAACCTTCCCATCAAAAAATCTGACGAACACTGACAGCTGTTCAATGTCGGTTCGGTCGCAAGACGAGTCTATTGCAAGTGACATGACTTCGGCTTTCTTTATGTCGGATAAAAGATTGGACAGACACTCACCCGCCAATGCCTCTACTCTTCTTGTTGCCGTGCAATCGGATAATGGCACCTTCTGTAATAGCTCCACAACCATTTTTTTCGTTTTCTCGTCGTGATTTAAAACTTCATCCACCATGTCAATCGCACAGGTTTTAATTAATTCGGCATCCGTGAACGGCTTTTTGGCCTTTGCCAGGTTCCAAGCCACACGTAAGGATGCTGCGGTGGCACTCTCCTGTATGGATGTGGTTTTATGAATAACAGCAACTGATTGCTTGTAAGCTGCTACCAATTGTGTTACCTTCTGTTTGCGACTCTCGGAATGTTCAGGAAAATTGCTGTTAAAATTGCAGTGCAATGAGTTGAAGTGGCGTTTGATATTATCAGCCTTACAGACAGCCACGGTCTGCGTGCATATCAAACACGTTGGCTTTGCATTGTTGTGGTCAGGCAAAATAAAACAAAATTGTTCAGTCCATTCAGATTTGAATCGTCTATTTTCTGTGTCCACTTTTCTTTTCTTAACACTTGCCATTTTCGATGTGCGCGAATGCTGTCAGATACTGCGTTTGAATTTTTACGCCAGTGACGTGCTTACGCTGATGTTACCATGACAACCTTGAAATAAGCGCGGGCCAAACATTTTCCTCTCACGGGCCGGATGTGGCCCGCGGGCCGCCTATTGAGGAACCCTGGTCTAAGCAGTAGCTGCCATGTTCTTTCTTGCACATTTCTGTGCAAGAAAGATTATCAAATATTATAATAAATACATTTCAATAATCATACCATCACAAAATCATTAAGAAAATATCGTTAATTAATGTCGAGATTGTCAAAGTTTGACCAGAAAAAAACATCACTAACGTTAACTCTGGTCTCAAGTAACGTTAAGTAAGCTGCCATGTCCTGTTGCCGAAAATTACACGATTACACAATGGTTAAGTTTATATTTTACTAATTACTATTACTAATAAAATAAAGAATCGTTTGATATCGCAGTTTTTATATCATCACAAAACCATCAATCTAACGTTAAGTTAATTAGTGGCTAACGTTATGTTGGAAAAGTTTGACCAGGAAATATTGTAATTAACGTTATGGCTGCGTTCTCTTTTATTATAGAACCGTGCAAGGATTTAAATAAACATATTTCAATTTTAAAAAGTCACACAAAATAACTTTATATCTTAATAATTGTACTTACCGAGAATGGTACACAAAGAAAAACTCCCATGGCCGTGACGTCTTGAAATTTGCACTGGTTTCAGCAACAGTCGATGCGAAAATCACCAATTTTGTAATCCACCAATCAGTGCATTAGTTCTCTTGTTGCCAGGCAGAACTGCTTGCGTGGCCAATCGCATCGAAGGAAGACCAGAGAGAGCCATTTTAATTAAACCGATTTAAAATGAATTTGATTTAACGTTAAACATAATGTGTCCTCGCTGTATTTCTGTTATTTTGTATATTTTTTAATGACACTTGGGAGGTGGCTGTGAGGAACTCTTTCATGCATTTTGGCACGTGGCATAGGCTATATGTTCACGTGCCTGTTTATACAAATGTATGAGCTTGTATTAAAAAGGCTACTGAAAACTGTGCAACCCCCAGTATTACAAAAACACTTGTATATGGGTATTAAAATTTATTTATCAAGTTTAAAGTATCAGGTTTTTTTTATTTTTTTTATAAAAATCAGTTTATTTCCATTATGATCAATAATTGTAGTATAATGAAAGCCATTTGTTTTCTGGTAAAATAAGAATGACACCTTGCACTTGAAGAAAGCATGTATGAATGTATTATCATTTCACAGTCAAGAAAACAACATTTGTGAAAATGACCTTTTGTAAAGGTTAATCATGATTTTGAGCTCACAGCACTTGAAATCTTAAGTTGATGTATTTTGAAGGTAAACAAGTTATTTGAACTTATATTTTTGAGTGACAGGGCCAAAATGCTAAATTTAAAGTAATGTTTAGTCAAGTACACTTGATTGTTTAAGTAAAGACAACATTAGGGTTTACAGTGCATTTGTTAGATTTTTTTTTAGGGTTAGGTGTTTTTTCCCCCCATATATGCACCTATCTAATATAGAAAATGGTAATAACATATGACAAGAACTCAGAGTTATCGCATCAGTTCTGTTAGACTGTCTCACACATGAATTATGTTGAATATCTGTCAGCTGTTAAATTTAACTACACAATTAGATAATACCAGTTTAGCTCAACCAATCACCAAGCAATGCTTCATTTTGTTCAGTCTGTGTGTAAAAAGAGCATTAGCAATTAAAGAAAACACACTTCAGCAGAACATGATCAGCTCAAAGTGTCCGAATCATTTTTGGTCCCAAATTTTTATACATTTTACTGGTAGTCACTGTATGAAGAATGTTTGGGGATAATACGTCACAGTTTACTTTATTTTGCTCTCCTCGCTTACATAAATGAACTATTGTGTCCTGCACACACTAGTAAAAAAATATTAAACAATGATATCTGGTGTCTGAATAATGTTTGGTTTGACTGTGTGTGCAAGAATCTGTACTTTATGGAAAAGCAGAAATTATGATCACAGATCCACACATTTCTGTTCAAACTTCTGTGGAAACTGCCACACCATTATCTGCCACATCTGTGTTTTATTGTTCATTTTTAGATAAATCTGATTTCAGTAAAGCTAAAGAGTAACTCTTAGTTCAGTGATCTGACCAGGAACAACAGGCGAGAAGAAAGTTTAGTGTCAGAGAAGAATCCCAGTTCTATTAATATCCTCCACACTGAACATGGAGATTATGATTATTCATGTTTTATCATGTCTCTCTGAAAGCAGTTTTGCTCCTAGTATTTCGTATTGTGACTCTATTTGAGTCTTTGTTTAAACCTCTCCCAAGAAGCAAGGCTGGAGGATTTCAGACAAATTCCATTGTGAACTCTGTTTTTGTGATTACTTATCACAAAGTTTGAGAACTAGTCATCTGTCTAGTTTCACTTCCCGTTTCTGTTATTTATACACACACACTTAAAGTCACAAGTTTTCCCCAAAGACTTTGGGAACATTTAAAAGCACTAAAGTAATACTGAAAGCACTTCAGTAATATTTCAAACAGCAGTAAAATCTGACGATGATGGTGTCATACATTTAACTTCTTCAGCTCAGATCATGCATGAACACTTTA
Organism: Vimba vimba; assembly: GCA_022828995.1. Taxonomy (NCBI): domain Eukaryota; kingdom Metazoa; phylum Chordata; class Actinopteri; order Cypriniformes; family Leuciscidae; genus Vimba; species Vimba vimba. The sequence goes on from CM040827.1 coordinate 2,079,759, forward strand.
GGGTAAAAATTTAAAAGGTGATTGTGTCGTTGAACTGTAAAAGCGCTTCATTCATGCAGTCATATTATTGAGTGTCAGGATTTCTCTCATCCGTCTCTGTTAAATGCTATTCCCACACGTTAAGTTCGACAAAAACAACTCACATAAGATTTAAACATGACAGAATTGTATTAATTAGTAAATAAAAGGTTGCACACGATTCTAAATGATGCTAGCGAAATCAGATGTTTATTAAAAATAAGCATTGCATTTTCTTACAAACTTGCAAAAAGTGTAGAGGATAAAATGCAAATGAATCGAGTAAAGTTTAAGTCAGGCTAAATAATGTTCAGAGCTGCTTTTATTAAGAATCAAACTCTGAAAATGTTACACGGCTGCTACATGAAAGCATAAATGATCCGGCAATTCATTTTTGACACTGATTTCCAGAAGTGAAGTCATACAGAAGCGGTCACATGTTGTGTGTTTCCCTTTATAGAATCAAATATCAAAGATACTCATTTACTTAAAGTTTAAAATCTGATATGTTGAGGAAAAGGAGTGTCATTATAATCATCATCATAATCTCAGAGTTTCTGGCTGCTGATGGGACTGAAGGGTTTGGACGTTTCCTCGGCCATGAACGCCTCAATCTCCTCCACGGTTCGAGGAACGCAGGTCAGAAGCTCCACGCCGTCAGCCGTCACAGCGATATCATCCTCAATGCGCACCTGAGACACACACACACACACACACACACACACACACACACACACACACACACGATCAGCAATATTCATGTTTGCATTTCATTTTCTCATAATACTGTCATATACACTTTAATTCCCCCATCTCATCATATTCTGTAATTTCAGCATCAGCTCTTTTCTCTCAGTGTCTGAAACACTTCCATCAAGGATTCAGTCTCTCTAAGCTCCGCCTCTCTGAGAGCTGCTCTGCTGTGATTGGTCAGAAAGCAAACGCTCATTATCATATCTGAATCTCAGCTCTTGATCACAGTGAGACGAACAGTAACGATGGTGTGGGTTTTACCGTATCAATCTCAGAAAACAGCGTCTTCTCGACATGAACAACACAAACTAAACTCTTCCAGTCTCTCATACCAGGGAACTACACTGCAACCAAAATGGCCGCATATGCGACCTTTTGAAATGCCATTGCGACCATAATTTTTAATGGGTCGCAAATGTATCACTGATTATTTTTGCACCTATGTTTTAGGCAATATGCTATGATTTACTATGAGCATTTATTAAAACAGAAATGTGTATTTTAAGAATACGTTTTATAACGTGCTCTGAGCATTCAACACATCAAGTTGGCTTCAGCCCCGCGACCGTTACTTAAACGTAGTAACGTTCAGTGCTGCGCGAGCTCTCTCTCTCTCTCTCAAAACACGGACACGCGCACACAGAGAGAGAAGATAATTGTAAAATGAAAAATGAAAATTGACGGGCTATAGTTTAAATTTTGTTCTTGCTTGTTTTTTTTTCTGTCAAAATGTAAGAAAGCATTTTGTATTATCCATCCGTGTTTTTAAAATTCGTTAAATGACAGACGTTTTACTGTTAACACAGCCCTCGTTATATGTCGGATTCGTCTAACTTATACTTGATATTATTTTTAGAATAAGTGATTCGTTATGCTATTATTGGACTCCTGTCTATTCATTGTCAACTGTTTTCTATAAATATGTTTGTATTGGCTAACATTTATTCAGCTAATGCGTGTCCTGTTTAAAATGTGCAGTGTTCAAATGCAAAGACAGCACGTCACAAATAGAAGCCCTTTTCCCTGTGATATTTAGTATCATATTTGGATATTGGAATAATAAATTAAGTAGCCTATCTTAATTGTACACAATGTTGCTGTTTTTTTTTACTGTTTTCTAGGGGTTTCTTAATTTTAGACAAGTTGACCAGCACACATTATATGCAATGCAATGCAATATAATGCATGTGTGTCCTATGTGTGACATATTTTGCAAACACAGGTAAAGGTGCCCAATATCAGTCATTTCTAAAGTAAAAAAAAAAAAAAAAAGTGTTTTGGAAAATATCTCTTTATTTGATTATCAGTAAATTTGTTTTCTATACAGAGATATCAGTATCGGCCATAACAGCAATATTAATATCGGTTATTATCGGTATCGGCCACAATTTTCACATCGGTGCATCATTACTTAAAGGGACAATAAGTAGCTTTTTAGGTATTTTATTATCTAAAAGCAATATTTTTAATCATACATATGTCCTCAATGGTGTACAAATACCTATGCCAATGATCTGACTAATCCTCGTAAACGAAGAATTTATTATCTTTATATACATGGGACGGGTAGGTCCACGGAGGCTTCCATGTAGTTCCGCCATCTTGAAAAACTATAATAGCAGAGAGGGACAAAAAGTACTAGGCCAACGCGTTTCCACAACGCGTTTCGTTCAGAGTCCGCGTCACGTGACTGAAGTCAACAGAAGCGGAGGAGCAGAGCAGAGAGTGGTGCTTGTCACCATAGACATCATGTCTATGCTTGTCACTGTCGCGGCAAGTTTAAAAGGCTGCACTGTACGGTTATTTATACACCGTTCATTAATACATATGCTGAGTCACAGGATAAGGAGTCATCGTCGTCGAAAAAGTCCATAATAGACCGTAAAAGGAATCGTGATCGGAGATTACAAAAAACAAGGGTTAATGTCGGGACAGCTAATGCAGGAGGAAGCTTTCAAAAGAGACGCTGAAGTTTCCTGTTTTCTTCTCGACAGGTAAGTCAATGTTACTGTCTTAATTACAAGCTTTTCATTGCTTGGTTGTATACTTTATTAGTTTATAGACAGTATAACATTTATAGTTAAAAGTTAAACAGGCTCTTTGATGAATAGCAGCTATTGAGTAAAGTAGAGAAGGTCCTAAAAACAAGGTTGTAAGTTTTGTTTGATCAAAACTAACATTCGTTTGTTCGTTGTGTCAAGTTGCAGTTTGTTTGAAATAACAAACCAGTTCACCCGAAGGAAAACTCGATGAAGTGCTAGAAGCTTAGCTTTTTGGTACATAAAGGCTACCATAGATGCAACACGCACTTTAAAAAGTGAGGCGCTGTAGAGCGCTATTCGTTTGAATGCAAAATACAATTTCACCACTAGATGGGAGAAATTCCTACTTATTGTCCCTTTAAGAGTTCAGGAGTCTGCCCATCTGTGCCAACCATAGCATGTTGAAATCCATTTTGCACTTTATTGTGTACTGTATTTTCTATTGCAGTAAATCTATCCCAACCAATGTTAAAGAAAACAAAAACAAGAAGGCATGTGGTTTAAAAGATGACAAGTAAAATAAAAAGCACATCTGTATGCAATACAGTTTCATTATTGTTCATTATTATCCAGAGCGGCTTACTATAAACAATTTGTGCGACCAAATCATGTTTTGCGCCAGTAACTGAAAAAGTTAGTAGCGCAAGTGCCACCAGTGGAAAAGGTTAGTGTAGTTCCCTGGATACACTACAGTGTTTGAGGGCGGAGCTAAGAGACGCTCTTCAGCCAATCAAGACCACAGGCTGGCATTATGCTAATTAGTTACAAGTGAGACTGGAATTACTGACGACTCTTTTAGGCAGTTCAGAATTGATTCGTTGATCTTTAAAACTCCACAGAACTTTTTCATTCACAAAATGCTCTATTACAAACTACATGAAAGATAATATTCGAAAAAGCATAAACATTCAGAATATTCACTTATAAAATCTGAATGCATGGAACTTTAGTCCTTTCGATTATAAAGTGAAAGATAAAATAAATATACATATATAGTGTATTATATATTTACTGTATATAATGTATGATTTATATGCATACATTACAGCATATAATATTATACATTTACAAATCAACAAAATTATCAGCAAAAATGATATGGTGTTAAAGAAAGGACTAGTTATGAATGTATGTGTATCTGTATATCTACTGGAATGTATATGTTATTAATAATTCTGACCCCGCCGAAGCCGCGGAAGCGATTGAGGACGTCTTTGTTGATGAAGCCGCACTGAGTCGGGGAGTCCAGCGCTTTATCCAGGAGATGATTGATGAAATATATTCCCGGCTCCACCGTGAGGACCATCCGCTCCTGCACCACACGACCCATCCTGAGACTCTTCAGCCCTGGCTCGTCCACGCGCTCGATGACCTGAACAACACACACACACACACACACACACACACACACACACACTTATAACCGCTGCTGCTGCTGGTCATCGTGAGCAGAGCTCCTCAACCCTGTCATGGAGGCACATTCGTACAGCTGTGTCCCAAATGACGCACTATACACTTATAGACTTACAGACACACACAACTGTGTAGTGTATGAGTATTATCCGTTTATTTTGTCTTTCAGCATCACAGTCTGATAGCCCCTCCCCCTCCACTACGTTAATAAAGCTGTGACAGTCGAGTGCATGAAGTGGACACTTTGTTTTTTTGATTAAATAAGTAAATAAGTGCAGTTTAGAATGTTTAGTGTGAACGCACAACTTGCACTATTTAAACTACAAAATGGCGTAGAATAGTGCACAAGTACACAATTTGGGACGCACCTTATGCCTCCTCATTTAACACAGACATGACTAGAGAATACCCATAATGCACTGTGAGAGTCGCACACTGAATGAATTCCCGAGTCTTGCCAGGAGATGGTGCCGCAGCTGAATCAATCATCCAGCCATTCTCCAAACTGCACTGGTCCAGTGTAATATCATACGCTGATATCAAAATTCCCTTTAAAGGTGCTGTATGTAGGATCCAGCGGCCTGTTTCAGATTGCAACAACAGCGCTCGTGCTCGTGCTCGTGCTCAAACTCAAGAGCGCGCACTCACTACCGGCCACACTGAGACTTTCAACACAACGGTGGAAGCATCACACAACATGCTGGAAACTCATGTAAACTCCCACTGCTACATTACCATAATAGGCTACTTTTATCAGCTTGATGTATAACTAATGCTCCATGCTCGTACCATGATAACGTTACATTGACTGTATTTTGCCGACATGTGGTGTTATCTAGCATAAGGCATTTCACTAACTATTCGTGTATCTTTCACAATTAGCAATGTCAACATAGGTCAATGAATGATAACGAAAACGGTTAGTCAACTAGACTGAACAATTTCAGTGTAACAATAAGACAGTAGGAAGTAATATTACTGTAGGCCTACTGAACGTGTCTGGAAATGTGTATTATAAACAATATGATCGTAGTGGGATGAGTGACATTAGACAGTATCTAACGTTAGTACATAAAATAAAAGTTACATCCTAAAGCACCTACTTTTTGTAATCATGGAACAGTCTTTTGTATTCATTTCATGTCTCATGTATGTTGTATTTTACCTTGCTATTTCATTACAGTTTACTATTATTTATTTCAGCATATCTGAAAACTTGTAATTTATCAGAAAAAAAAGCCAACTCAGGGTATGTTTTTATACTTAAAACAAAGCGGAGGTCTCTCCATAATTCAAACGCTCTGCCAATGTTGATCCGTGTTTTCTTCCTGAGTCGATCCGATTGACGTTTGGCCTGACGAGCTTCAGAAGATAATTATTTATATTTTTATATATATTTTTTTGGAGTTTGTGTTGGAGTCTGTGTTGTGCTGGAGGCAGGTCGTTTTTTGGTGTTATCAGACTCCATGTCGTTAGCTGCAGTGCCGTCGCATAGACTGTATATAAAAAGGAGAGAGGCTCGGGAGCGCGCATGCACGTCACATCCGGTGGATTTCGCAGAAAATCCGACCCGGAGACTTCACATAAAAATAGGAATACTGGCCTTCAGAGGTAATAGCAAAACACGAAAAGTGGATCATTGTAATGTGTGATTACAACCCCTTCACAGACAGGCAATAAAAAAATAATTAATTTTATAAAAAAAGTTACATACAGCACCTTTAATTGATAATTAAATTGTTTAATTATGGTTTATACATGCTAGTTTCCATGACAGGATAAATCTTCTCATTACTACTGGAGCTGCCAGTTTGCTGTTTCAATGAATTATTAAACAGCAAACACAAACTCTGCAGAAGCGTCTCACTCAGTGTCCAGATTCACTCACTCGTTTTCATTATATTAGTGGAGTAATGTAGGGAATAGTGAATGAGTGTGTAGGAGGTGATTTTGAACGGCGTTGGACTGAGTGTGTCTGATGAGTGTGTCAGTGATGAGGGTCTTCAGGACACGGGTGAGAAACACTGCTTTTAACAACATTTGGTTTTAATCAGGCGTTTAAATGATTCATTCCTTCCTTTACAGAGTCAGTTCATGAGGGAAATATGTTCCTTTATCTTTAGAAATAAAGAAGCTTGACTATGGAATGATATTCCGGACATTTTTCAAAAGAAATTGCAAATTGTATTTGCAATTGCGTTTTCAAGTTGTGGACGCATAAAATGTGACATAATCCAAACGCAAATGCAAATCGCGCATTACCGTTTGCATTTTCGTTTAAGCGAACGCACAGTGACTGCCAAATTTAAAATGGAAATGCAAAGTCCGTTTGCAACTGTGTTTCACATATCTTACGAGTCTTAACCCTGTCATATTTAAATAGCAATATCAATTACCACGTCTGCTTTTTCACTTTCTCAGCGTCGCGTATGTAGCCAGCCAAAACTCAAATGAAATCGCAATTCCCTTAGTATTTCCATTTCCGATGCCTTACACGGAAACCTGTCAATCAGTGTCAAGGGTGGGGTTATGCTATGGGGCGTGTTCGTGTTGGGACGTGACGTCACTCACAGTCGACCGTCAAGAGGTGATGCCCTGAACAGACGCCGATTTATTTTAAACAATGGAGGTAGTTGGTGAAATTGTGGAGGACCTTATGATGCTCGCGCAGCAAGTTGATGACAGTAGCCTACTACAGATGTCCTCTACTCAGAAGCCATTTAGTTTTGGATAAGTTAAATGAGTTCGTGGCCTTGACCAACAGCAACATCAGTAATGTTGTATTCGCCAACCTCAGTGAAGTAACTAGTAACAGGCTTTTTGTGAAGGACAGGACAACTAAAGGACCTGGACGTCCTTTACTGGACATACCACAAGACATGAGTGTCGGTGCTTGGTCTCACCCCTTCAAATAGCCTAAAGGGGGTCGCACACCGGACGCGCAGCTCAGCGCCACGCCGCGCCACGTCTTTTAAATTCGAACACATTATTCTCTATCAGTCTACACACACGCTTTCGCCGTCTGTCCGCGATGCCCAGCAACGGCACAGGACCGTGTTCAAAATCCTGCCTCGCCACAGAGCGCCATTTGTATAGTTTTATATTAAATTTACATGTATGTGTCTCAAATCGTAGTTAATACTGACTTCACCCTGTGCTGCAATATACATTTAAATTTATATTAATTTACAGAAATCAGAAAATTGCGGATATCATCGGATTTTCAGGTGAGAGTTGTCCTAGATAGACACTGCGCGTTCGGTGTGCGACCCCCTTTAAAGAGAAAAAGACACATAAAACACGCGTTCTCAATTTGCGAAATTCAATAAAAATGCTGTCTGTTGCAGTTAAACCTGCTGTGTGTGTGTGTGTGTGTGTGTGTGTGTGTGTGTGTGTGTGTGTGTGTGTGTGTGTGTGTGTGTGTGTGTGTGTGTGTGTGTGTGTGTGTGTGTTGTTCCACTTTACATTTGTGGTGTAGTATCAGGCTTTCATTTGACAATTTGTTTAGATTTATGTGGGATTTAATTATTTTATTGAAAAATGAATCTCAACTGTGAAATGGACAAAAACAAAATTATACATAGGCTACTTTCAGAACAATTAAAATCAAACCCAGGTTTGTTTTTTTGTGTTTAGACAAATAATGTAACAAAAGTCACAAAATTCCATGACACAGATAAAGGGAGCAATGTTTTTTTTAATGGGGGGAAATATCAAATGAGGTCCAAACACAACCCAAAGAAAACATAAGGGTTTAAAACTAAACCAAAACCAACACTGTTGCTGGTCACAGCTGCATTTAGATCAGCGCTGAATTCTTCATAATGACTGTAATGCACTTAAAATCCCACTGCATTACAGTCATTGTCTTTGGGTTGTGTTTGGACCTCATTTGATATTTTCCCCCATTAAAGAAAATTGCTCTCTTTATCTCAGTGTCATGGAATTTGATGTCATAAACTTGCTGCGCGAGCATCATAAGGTCCTCCACAATTTCACCAACTACCTCCATTGTTTAAAATAAATCGGCGTCTGTTCAGGGCATCACCTCTTGACAGTCGACTGTGAGTGACGTCACGTCCCAACACGAACACGCCCCATAGCATAACCCCACCCTTGACACTGATTGACAGGTTTCCGTGTAAGGCATCGGAAATGGAAATACTAAGGGAATTGCGATTTCATTTGAGTTTTGGCTGGCTACATACGCGACGCTGAGAAAGTGAAAAAGCAGACGTGGTAATTGATATTGCTATTTAAATATGACAGGGTCAAGACTCGTAAGATATGGGAAACACAGTTGCAAACGGACTTTGCATTTCCATTTTAAATTTGGCAGTCACTGTGCGTTCGCTTAAACGAAAATGCAAACGGTAATGCGCGATTTGCATTTGCGTTTGAATTATGTCACATTTTATGCGTCCACAAATTGAAAACGCAATTGCAAATACAATTTGCAATTCCTTTTGAAAAATGTCCGGAATATCATTCCATACTTGACTATGAAAGCATAGTTTAAAATGTAGTTTGATAAAAGAAACATTCAATACAGTTTTGTTTGTATTGTGCCTGTCATCATACATATATCAAAGCAGCTCTACAGAAATTCAAAATGTTAATGTTTATAATCGTAATGTTTAATAGTCTTCATCGAGAAGTTCAGCAATTTGAAGCTAAATCTGGAGACAATATAAATCATCAAACAGTAGAGATTTAATAGTTTACAGTAAATGGCTTTATGTGAGTGACTATTTATGTGCATAAAATTATATGTACAGTCTAAAAGTTGTCAAATGAAGTGAGTAAATCACATTGCAGTGACATTGATGATTATAACATCTATATGATTTAGGTTTTAAACCATATTTGTTAGCTATCATACCATGGCATTTTTGAGAAAAATGTTAAAATGTAGCAAAATAAAAAAGTTTAAAAGTATAAATGTAAAAGTTTTTTGAAAAGCTTTAAGATTTATCTTCAACAAAAATATAAAATCATATCTGGCCTCTTAACATTTTGGCATAGTAACACAATTACTATTAACTGATAACAATTTCCAATATCAAAATGGATAAAATTATATGTATGTACAGTATAAAAGTTATCAAAAGAAGTGAGTAAATCACTTTGCAGTGACATTGATGATTATAAAATCTGTATGGTTTTGGTTTTAATGTATAACACTGTGGTGTTACCAGATTTGTTTGCTACCATACAATGGCATTTTCATGGTGAGAAAACTGTTAAAATGCAGGAAAAGAAGAAGAAATAAACAAAAGGTAAAAGTTTTAAGATTTATCTTCAACAAAAATCTAAAATCATATCTGGCCTCTTAACATTTTGGCGTAGTAACACACAATTACTGATCTTATAACAATTTCCAATCTCAAAATTACACATGTGTAATTTACACATTGTGATTTTTGTCTCATCACTCACCGTTAAGCACTGGATTATACATTATACAGGGAAAAATAGAGTAAAAAAAGTGTGTGAATGTGTTGTACCAGTGAAAGCTCAGAACTGACCTCTGGATACCCCCCCACGTCGTGGACGTCGATGCCCAGTAAGTGTCCCAGTCCGTGAGGCATGAAGACGGAGCCCAGATGGACCTTCAGCATCTCCTCCACCGCCCCACGCAGGATCCCCATCTTCAGCAGCTCCTCCAGGTGAACCCGGTCCGCCAGACGGTGCATGTCGGTCCACTTCACACCTGACCGGGACATCAGACGCTGAGCTGAGCGGAGACCCTCATCACATTTACATTTAGTCATTCATCAGACGCCTTTGTCCAAAGCGACTTACAAATGAGGACTAAAGCAAGCAAGTCATCATGAAGAGGCAAAAACAACGCAAGAAGTGCTCAAAATACAAAGCTCAGGCATTGCTCAGAGTAGAATAAGCCATACAAGAGAGGATTAGAGGTAAACATTGAGGTCAAAGGTCATTTTACAGCTCTCTTTGACTTTAAACCAAACACACAGTGTCTATTTGACTTTTTAGGAAGTGCATTCTTAAATAACAAAACTCAAATTTCAATACCATTCAAAAGTTTGGAAATTACGAAATTAATAATTTTATTCTACAAAAATGTATTACATTGATCAAAAGTGACTGTAAATATATTTATAATGTTGCAAAAGATTGTATTTCAAATAAATGCTGTTCTTTTGAACTTTCTATTCATTAAAGAATCCTGAAAACTACCTTGTTTCCACAAGAAATTAAAAATTTGAATGTTTTCAACACTGATAATTACGGTGACGCATTGCTGCCACATACATACTATTTTTTCCACTCAATTATGTCATAATAACGAGATCTTATGTCGTTAAAACAACATATTTTCTCGTAATAACGAGATGCTATGTCGTTAAAACGACATCTTTTTTTGCCCTTATAAGGACATGTGTAGTTATATACAAAATATGCCTTTATCCACATAAAATTGACAGCCTATCGTGCCTTTATCACACTTCTACGTTCAAAAAGCTTAAGAAAACAGTAGCAGCCTCCAATCATGCAAAATTAATCAATGAGGCCCTTTTTTTAAAATATATTTTATATAGGCCTATAAGTTTTTTTTATATAATATATTAGGCTATATATAGCCTAAGATTTATTTTTGTTAATAGGCTATATCTTCATTACCTAGAGATATAATTAAACAAAAAGTAGTCAAAACACATCTAACAGAACATAGCCTAAGTTGTTTATTTTTTACAACATTGTGTTCTTATTTTGTTTAATTAACGAAATGTCAATCTTCGTCTTTATAACAGAAGATACAATACAATACAAAAATCTTCAATATGTATAACGGATTGTCACCTTATAAACAGTCCTTTGTGTGGTGGTGGAATAAAGAAATATATGGTTACCGGTATTATCTTAATTTAAACTTTATTTTATTATTTTATTAGTTCATTAACTAATTATGCTTACTCAACTAATTTAATGTAAAGAGCTGGATACTAATTACTAATTAAATAATGTCAAATATTAAATGTAGGCTATTGATTAGAGTTGCCATAGACTAAAGGATTTTCTAGACTAGTCATTCATTTAAGCAATTAGGACTAATCACACGTTTATATTCAATCCTGGGTTCATATATGGCTATAGCCTGTATTCCGCGCTCAAGCGCATGCAAAACTTGCCGCAAAGCACTGGCAAAAGTAGGCTAATGATATAATAAATGTGTCTGAAAAAAATAACGAAGCATTTTAATTGTTTATTAATGAACTAGTCTTTTCTAAATCAGTTAGGCACCCTGCAAACATATCTCCATCTCCGCTGTAATGTAGCCTAGATGCGTCTTTCATACGGACAGGGATTACATAATCAGATGGTACTGTATTTGCTTTCGATTGGATTTTTTTCGTTGGTGGACATTTTTTTTATAAACTTTATATAGATAGTTATATTTCTCATGTCTGTGAGGCTTGTCTATACACTGTTTTTCAGTTCATTTTTGAGACGCGCTCCAATTCACAGATCATGAAAGCGCGCCCTGTTCGTTTTCTTTTATTTTACAAAAGCACAACGTTTTCTTGTTGTTGTGAGTTTACACAAATAAAAGTAGTTGCGACTGATGTATTATTATTTTCTGTATGACCAGAAATGGAGTATTTTAAGTTGTTTCCACTGTTGATAGGAAAATGCGAGTGATGGCACCGGCGCATCCATGTCATGCAGTGCGCGCTCCACACTCCGCACAAACACTCGGATATGCGCTTAATAATAGCAAACATTTATCTAGGTTAACGTTAGAGCGAGCGGCCATGCCAGACTGATAAGTCCTCTTCATGTTTAACAAATCAAATTCTATTGCATTTTCTTGCGCCAGTTTGAAAAGGGCGGCTGAAACACTTAGCCTATACAGATAAACGCCCAATGCTGGTGTTTTTCTTTAAACAAATTCGTTTAGGCTTTAAAATAAATATTGTTTATGGGCTAATTAATGCCACAATAATTTGTTTATTTTATTGGCTACTTGTATTTTTCATTTTTGTTTTGCATTGAATACCATTTAAAGGATTTGCTGCATCGCAATCCCATCCTCCCATAGAAAGACACGTTAAGAGCCACCTTTATTTTCTTTATAATAAAGGGTTTCTATGGAAGGAAACCGCTTAACGTATAATTAAATGCATTGCGTTCATATTCTGGGCTCATCTGCTTTTCTGTGTGTACAGCATTTGATCTTTATCACTGAAGCTTTTTCTTTATTATAAGGGTTTATTATTCCATTTCAACGGACTGTTTATAAGGTGACAATCCATTATACATATTGAAGATTTTTGTATTGTATTGTATCTTCTGTTATAAAGATGAAGATTGACATTTTGTTAATTAAACAAAATAAGAACACAATGTTGTAAAAAATAAACAACTTAGGCTATGTTCTGTTAGATGTGTTTTGACTACTTTTTGTTTAATTATATCTCTAGGTAATGAAGATATAGCCTTTAACAAAATAAATCGTATTATATAGCCTAATATATCATATTAAAAAAAAAAAAACTTATAGGCCTATATAAAATATATTTGAACCCTCTGGGCTTCTTCTTAAAATAGTCACACTTAGCTTCCTCCCGCCCGAAAATGGGTGAAGCCTTAAAATTTTACTTAACTTTTTCCCAGGATAACCAATCAAATATATTTTTGTTCTATTAATCCCTCTAAAACCGAGTGTACCGCCAGCAGGCGCCACCTAGCTGCGAAAATATTCTTTACCATATTTTAAAAAAATCTTGCCTTGATTAACTCAAAGTTGATGTCATATGAAAGCTTAGAGTCTGAACTTTACAGTGAATGTATCCACTTTGGAAAACTCTTAAGTATTGCTGAGTTATTTGCTGATAAATAGAATTTCTTTTTTTTCATAATCTATAAAATAATGTACTGCAATGTGTCAAAAACATCATACAGCTCATGAATGGCACAATGGCACTTCATTTTTTACAGCATATTATTACAATTAAAATGAGGCCAAAATTAACATAATCTATTGCTTTTATGACAAGATATTCTTCATGGAGAAAAAAATTGCCCATGAGGGGGTGTCAAAGACTGTACTAAGGTTGTCTCTTTTCCAAATGCTGTAACTTTTAATTCCTTTATCCAAAAATATTTTTTTTTATCCAGATGCAGCTAACATGTAGGGGGACTTCACTAAAAAAAGAATTTTCCTCCTACCTTATTTCCTTCCTGAGTTATTCCATGACAAATAAGAAAGATATGCAAAATCATAATAACAATTATATATATATATTAAGGGTGTGCAAAGCAGCTGGTATTTGTATCTGTATTTGTATTTGTTGAGGGGGAAAAGTATTTGTATTTGTATTTGTATTCGAGTAAAATTCAAAATAGGTGTAACAATCCAGTTTTTTTGGATTGATTTGGATTGTTTTTTGGATTTTTTTGGCCCCTTATGACAACGTGACATTAGCCTTATCCAAAATATTTCCATATGTGGCTCTTTCTTATCAACAAGTGGATTTAAAGCCACCAAATCAGCAGCGCCGCCGGTCGCCATGTCTCATGAGGAAACGCAGCTTTTTGATATAAAGTTTTTCTTGTTCCCGAATACAAATATTTTTTAAAGTATTTGTTCGAAATAAGTATTCGTAAAAAACACATTATTTGTGCCTTTCCGAATACCGTATTCGGGTTCGGCTCCACCCCTAATATATATATTGTCTTTTATCCGCTGTTTCCTGGCAGGACAATGTCCAAATGTAATGTAATGTAATTTATATTTTCAAAAAATTTAAAAAGAGTTCTTTCAAACGATACCTACCTTTTGACTCTCCTTGCTATAGTTTTGGAGTTATTATGATTATATAATTTTTATATAGTTTGGGGCAAAATTTGCTGTTTCAGTCTTACCAGTTCATTTCTCTCTGTGTGTGTGTATGTTTGTGTGTGTGGGTGTGTGTGTGGGGGGGGGGAGGGTGTCTTATTTGCACTCTTGATGTTTTAGAGTGTCACCCCTTCATTGCTGTACACTTTTTTTCAGCACATCTGATCTGTAGCTTGTACCACCAAACGTTTCTCTGAATTTTCCTATTTTTTCGTATTTCCCATTCATTTCCTATGTCGCCTGTTTTTTTTTAATAAAACAAAAGTCACCAAGTTTCACCCCCATCCGATGAAGCAAAACAATTAAATAATTCGAAACGTTCAAGTTTTCGCCCGTTTTCGGGCGAAGAAGCCCAGAGGGTTAAAAAAAAGGGCCTCATTGATTAATTTTGCATGATTGGAGGCTGCTACTATTTTCTTAAGCTTTTTGAACGTACAAGTGTGATAAAGGCGCGATAGGCTGTCAGTTTTATGTGGATAAAGGCATATTTTGTATATGACTACACATGTCCTTATAAGGGCAAAAAAAAAAGCATCTCATTATTACGAGAAAAAGATGTTGTTTTAACGACATAAGATCTCGTTATTACGAGAAAATATGTCGTTTTAACGACATAAGATCTCGTTATTACGAGAAAAGATGTCGTTAAAACGACATAAGATCTCGTTATTACGACATAATTGAGGGGAAAAAATAATATGTATGTGGCAGCAATGCGTCACCGTAGATAATAATCATCAGTGTTTCTGAGCATCAAATCATCATATTAGAGTGATTTCTGAAGGATCATGTGACACTGAAGACTGGAGTAATGATGCTTTGATCACAGGAATAAATTACACTTTACTATATATTCACATAGAAAACAGTTATTTTAATTTGTAATAGTTTTGCACAATTTTACTGTATTTTGATCAAATAAACGCAGCTGGTCAGAAAAGACTCAGTTTTGCTCCTAATATGCAGTATTGTGACTCTAGAGTGTGTACCAGGTTTGATGGCGTCCATCACGGCTCTGGAGGACTTCAGCACGGCTTCATAAACGGCTCTCTGGTCCGCGCTGAACTTGCCGTTGGCCGGGAAAGAGCAGGTGATGTCGGAGGAGTAGCAGTAATACTCGCCGCCCATGTCAAACAGACTGTCAGGACACAACCACAGAGTTTAGGTTCATCTTCATATTAATCAATCAGTTTTTTATTATACTGTATATTTCAATAACCATTTAACATACATATAATGTATGTTTTTCAAAGTACAGGATATTAATGCAATAAATGACACAAAACATTTCTGAATTTCACTAAATTCTGCACATCTATGCATCACTTGAATGCATTTTTGTTTATGGATACAGAATTTTGATGCAAGTTCTTCCACAGACTTGTTTTAGTTTTCAACTGTAATTTAAAGACAGATGATGCTGGACATAAACATAATCTGATTGTATTAAATCAGCTTCTACTTTAAATAATTCAACCATCCTGATGTTCAAATCATATCTCAAAGATGTGCTTGCAGAAAGTGAAAGTGTGTTTGTAATGCCGAGTTCAGACTGCACGATTTTAGCCCCGATTTTGGCTCGCCGACAGGTTTTGAGAAATCGCCGACAAATGCCCGAAATCACAGGCAAATCGGAGCTCCTACACGCGAGTGACAATCACGCAGTGTGAATGAGCAAAGACGCGATCTGAGAGAATCACGAGTCGCCGACGCCCGTGAGATATTTGGCATGCTAAATATCTGGACCTGTCGGCGATTCAAAATCCTGCTGTGTGAAAGTGTTCTGACTGAAAACTACATCGGCGATGACCGACAGCCAATGAGAGAGCAAGATACAGAGCAGCGGGGAGTTCGGGGAGGAGTTATAGGTCACAATATCAGTATTTTAATAGATATATTTACAATTATATCAAACAGAAACAAAGCACAAACATTTGCTTGACCAGCAGCAACAGCAGCACATTGCAAAA
The DNA here is from genome assembly GCA_022828995.1 of Vimba vimba. Classification (NCBI taxonomy): domain Eukaryota; kingdom Metazoa; phylum Chordata; class Actinopteri; order Cypriniformes; family Leuciscidae; genus Vimba; species Vimba vimba. The sequence continues at coordinate 2,095,826 of CM040827.1, forward strand.
TTATTTATTTACCCCCAACTCTCTTTGCAGAACACACAGTCCTTGCTCCCCTTGTCTTCCCAGCCATTTCCTCATACATAATATGTTTTTATTTTTCTCCTCTTCGCTGCAAATCAGTGCACAGACAATTTGGATCGCAAGCTTCTTGCAGGCTATCATTTTTAATAATTTCAATCACGCGCGAGAACTGCGGTCTTACGCACGTGGGATTTTGCGCTATTTCCTTATCACTTCTCGCGTGTGTTTGGTTGCGAAACGTAGTTTGCGGACCAGACAGAAGTTGTCGGCGATTCTTCCTCCTGAAAGTCATGCAGTGTGAAACCTCCTGTCGCCGATGCATCGTGCAGTGTGAACACACCAGCAACTGAATGTTACCCCAGATAGTCACGCAGTGTGAAAAGAACAGTGACCCGACTACTTTGAAAATCGTGCAATCTGAACTCGGCTTAAGTCGTGTCCACCAGGGGTCAGTGTGCAACTGCTCATAACCAGACCATAAACCTGAATATTACTAGAAATAATATTCACAATAAGAACCAACCAACAAGACAACTGACACAGATCATGATTATTAAAGTAATGCGTGTGAAAACATAAACTCACCACATGTCTCCATCCTGGATGGTTTTGTCATTGGGAGTGCCGGCGTGTCCGTGTGAATTTAAAGATTGAATCCGAAACATTTCTGAAGTTTATTATCAGTCCAGATGTGATTGAACTGATTTAACTCAGACACATATCTTGCTCTAAGGACACAATATCAGACACTCAGAGTCTCTCACTAACAGGACACAAACACACATAGAGACACACACACACACACACACACACACACAAATAGCCCTCATATTACAGCTGGCCCTCACCCATGAGATGCGTTTGTGTGGCAAACCGCAAAGTAAATAGAAGTACAGCATTTGTTCAAGACGGCGGTGAAGTGAAAATAACGGCCTTCAAAAACACATCAACTACTGCGCTCAGCGCTGGAAATCGAGTATAATTTAGCTCCCAAAAGCGGACAAGAGGCCGAATTTGAGGAAGGGATTAAAAATCTATCTATAAATTACAGGAACATCTGTCTGTCTGTGTGTCTGTTATTCGCATATCTCTCGAACTGTTAGTCCAGTGGATTTCAAACTTGACAGGTGTCTTGCTACCGGCACGAGTACGTGCAGTGGCAAGTGTTACGCTGTTTGGATTAGAAATGCAAAAGATATCGGTAAATATATCGGTAAAAGAAGCACACATTGGCTTTTGCCGCTCTAGCCGCTGACCCCGCCCCCTCTCACACTGACACAAGGCTGTGTCACGTGTGTTTCGTGTTTATTTGAACACCTTTAGTTCCTCTAAAGCTCACAAATCAGTTTCGTATAACAAAACACTCTTTCATGTAGTTGCGATGGTATTGATACTTTACACGTGACGTCAGATGTACTGGCTGGCGGGCAAGAACGTCATTCTCTAGCAACGAAAACCAGTAAACTAATTAAGGATCTTGCCAGGAAGTTGCCAGTTTTAATATACAATAGTTGGTGTTTTGAGGTGTACACGACATGTCAGATAGTTGTTGTGCGATTGGATGCACTAACCGCGTTTGTTGCCCGCCAGATATCACGTGACTGCAAAGTATCAATATTGTGTCATGTTTACTGATTAAAACTGATTAAAAAACGTAGACTCCACTTCATTGATAGTAGCTTATGTTGAACTTTATTCTTGTTCAAATAGACGCTGTATGAAGCAGTACATAAAGTATTGAATGAAAATGTCTCTGAAACATCTGTGTATTATTAGGCAAATATTGGATTTATTTCACTTCAGCTGTGGTAAAGTATGCAAACACCACGTGAGCGGTCACTACGGGAACCAGAAAGTGTCTGACTTCACGTCTCCATTTGCAGCTCTTCCCCGCCTGGACGCGGCTACTCTCGCCGATGGGTTACATCAAGCCGCAGCCGATGTCGAACACACTGACACAGAGTGAGCACAGCTGGCCCCTCCCCCTCTCACACTGACACTGAGTGAGCACAGCTGGCCCCTCCCCCTCTCACACTGAGTGAGCACAGCTGGCCCCTCCCCCTCTCACACTGACACAGAGTGAGCACAGCTGGCCTCTCCCCCTCTCACACTGACACAGAGTGAGCACAGCTGGCCCCTCCCCCTCTCACACTGACAGAGTGAGCACAGCTGGCCCCTCCCCCTCTCACACTGAATGAGCACAGTTGGCCCCTCCCCCTCTCACACTGACACAGAGTAAGCACAGCTGGCCTCTCTCCCTCTCACACTGACACAGAGTGAGCACAGCTGGCCTCTCCCCCTCTCACACTGACACAGAGTGAGCACAGCTGGGCCCTCCCCCTCTCACACTGAGTGAGCACAGCTGGCCCCTCCCCCTCTCACACTGACACAGAGTGAGCACAGCTGGCCACTCCGCCTCTCACACTGACACAAGGTGTGTTCGACATCGGCTGCGGCTGGATGCAACCGATCGGCGAGAGTAGCCGCGTGCAGGCGGGGAGGAGCTGCAAACGGAGACGTGAAGTCGGACACTTTCTGGTTCCCGTAGTGACCGCTCACCTGGTGTTTGCATACTTTACCACAGCTGCAGTGAAATAAATGCAATATTTGCCAAATAATACACAGATGTTTCAGAGACATTTTCATTCAATACTTTATGCAGCCTACTGCTTCATACAGCGTCTGTTTGAACAAGAATAAAGTTCAACATAAGCAACTATCAATGAAGTGGAGTCTACGTTTTTTAAGCAGTTTTAATTTGATAAACATGACACAATATAGCATGACAACGACATGAAAAGAGTGTTCACTGTTATAATAAACTGATTTGAGAGCTTTAGAGAAACTAAAGGTGATCGAAATAAACACGAAACACACGTGATCGTTGTCATGCGGTAAATCCGGCCAATCGTGGAACAGCTGTGTCGTCATCAGCCCACGTGCAGCCCAGTGCAGCCGCTCTTGAGAAGCTGCGCTGGCTGAGTTCTCCGGCTACTCTCGAATTGCCCTCGCGGTACTTTGATGGCATACGTCACAGTCACGTGGCGTCGGCGCTGTATCAAGTCGGACAAAATTTCTAACCGGCATGCACTGCTTCAAGTCAGCCGCCGATCGGTCTGCGCAGAGCTGCATGAAGTCGAACAAGCCTAGAGTGAGCACAGCTGGCCACTCCCCCTCTCACACTGACACAGAGTGAGCACAGCTGGCCCCTCCCCCTCTCACACTGACACAGAGTGAGCACAGCTGGGCCCTCCCCCTCTCACACTGAGTGAGCACAGCTGGCCCCTCCCCCTCTCATACTAACACAGAGTGAGCACAGCTGGCCACTCCCCCTCTCACATTGACAGAGTGAGCACAGCTGGCCTCTCCCCCTCTCACACTGACACAGAGTGAGCACAGCTGGCCACTCCCCCTCTCACACTGACACTGAGTGAGCACAGTTGGCCTCTCCCCCTCTCACACTGACACAGAGTGAGCACAGCTGGCCCCTCCCCCTCTCACACTGACACAGAGTGAGCACAGCTTGCCTCTCCCCCTCTCACACTGACACTGAGTGAGCACAGCTGGCCTCTCCCCCTCTCACACTGACACAGAGTGAGCACAGCTGGCCCCTCCCCCTCTCACACTGACACAGAGTGAGCACAGCTGGCCACTCCCCCTCTCACACTGAGTGAGCACAGCTGGCCCCTCCCACTCTCAAACACACACAGAGTGAGCACAGCTGGCCTCTCCCCCTCTCACACTGACACAGAGTGAGCACAGCTGGCCCTTCCCCTCTCACACTGACACTCAGTGAGCACAGCTGGCCCCTCCCCGCACAGCTGGCCCCTCCCCCTCTCACACTGACACAGAGTGAGCACAGCTGGCCCTTCCCCTCTCACACTGACACAGACTGAGCACAGCTGGCCACTCCCCCTCTCACACTGACACAGAGTGAGCACAGCTGGCCCCTCCCCCTCTCACACTGAGTGAGCACAGCTGGCCCCTCCCCCTCTCACACTGAGGGCCCCTACCCTCAGTGAGCACAGCTGGCCTCTCCCCCTCTCACACTGACACTGAGTGAGCACAGCTGGCCACTCCCCCTCTCACACTGACACAGAGGGAGCACAGCTGGCCTCTCCCCCTCTCACACTGACAGAGTGAGCACAGCTGGCCCCTCCCCCTCTCACACTGAGTGAGCACAGCTGGCCCCTCCCCCTCTCACACTGAGGGCCCCTACCCTCAGTGAGCACAGCTGGCCTCTCCCCCTCTCACACTGACACTGAGTGAGTACAGCTGGCCACTCCCCCTCTCACACTGACACAAAGTGAGCACAACTGGCCTCTCCCCCTCTCAAACTGACACAAAGTGAGCACAGCTGGCCCCTACCCCTCTCACACTGACACAGAGTGAGCACAGCTGGCCTCTCCTCCTCTCACACTGAGTGAGCACAGATGGCCTCTCCCCCTCTCACACTGACACTGAGTGAGTACAGCTGGCCACTCCCCCTCTCACACTGACACAGAGTGAGCACAGCTGGCCTCTCCCCCTCTCACACTGACACTGAGTGAGCACAGCTGGCCCCTCCCCCCTCACACTGACACAGAGTGAGTACAGCTGGCCCCTCCCCCTCTCACACTGACACAGAGTGAGCACAGCTGGCCTCTTCCCCTCTTACACTGACACTGAGTGAGCACAGCTGGCCTCTTCCCCTCTCACACTGACACAGAGTGAGCACAGCTGGCCCCTCCCCCTCTCACACAGAGTGAGCACAGCTGGCCCCTCCCCCTCTCACACTGACACAGAGTGAGCACAGCTGGCCTCTCCCCCTCTCACACTGACACAGATTGAGCACAGCTGGCCCCTCCCCCTCTCACACTGAGGGCCCCTCCCCCTCTCACACTGAGGGCCCCTACCCTCAGTGAGCACAGCTGGCCTCTCCCCCTCTCACACTGACACTGAGTGAGCACAGCTGGCCACTCCCCCTCTCACACTGACACAGAGGGAGCACAGCTGGCCTCTCCCCCTCTCACACTGACACAGAGTGAGCACAGCTGGCCCCTCCCCCTCTCACACTGAGGGCCCCTACCCTCAGTGAGCACAGCTGGCCACTCCCCCTCTCACACTGACACAGAGGGAGCACAGCTGGCCTCTCCCCCTCTCACACTGACACTGAGTGAGCACAGCTGGCCCCTTCCTCTCTCACACTGAGGGCCCCTACCCTCAGTGAGCACAGCTGGCCTCTCCCCCTCTCACACTGACACTGAGTGAGTACAGCTGGCCACTCCCCCTCTCACACTGACACAAAGTGAGCACAACTGGCCTCTCCCCCTCTCAAACTGACACAAAGTGAGCACAGCTGGCCCCTACCCCTCTCACACTGACACAGAGTGAGCACAGCTGGCCTCTCCTCCTCTCACACTGAGTGAGCACAGCTGGCCTCTCCCCCTCTCACACTGACACTGAGTGAGCACAGCTGGCCCCTCCCCCCTCACACTGACACAGAGTGAGTACAGCTGGCCCCTCCCCCTCTCACACTGACACAGAGTGAGCACAGCTGGCCTCTTCCCCTCTTACACTGACACTGAGTGAGCACAGCTGGCCTCTTCCCCTCACACTGACACAGAGTGAGCACAGCTGGCCCCTCCCCCTCTCACACTGACACAGAGTGAGCACAGCTGGCCTCTCCCCCTCTCACACTGACACAGAGTGAGCACAGCTGGCCCCTCCCCCTCTCACACTGACACAGAGTGAGCACAGCTGGCCTCTCCCCCTCTCACACTGACACAGAGTGAGCACAGCTGGCCCCTCCCCCTCTCACACGGACACAGAGTGAGCACAGCTGGCCTCTCCCCCTCTCACACTGACACAGAGTGAGCACAGCTGGCCCCTCCCCCTCTCACACTGAGTGAGCACAGCTGGCCTCTCCCCCTCTCACACTGACACAGAGTGAGTACAGCTGGCCCCTCCCCCTCTCACACTGAGTGAGCACAGCTGGCCTCTCCCCCTCTCACACTGACACTGAGTGAGCACAGCTGGCCACTCCCCCCTCACACTGACACAGAGTGAGTACAGCTGGCCCCTCCCCCTCTCACACTGACACAGAGTGAGCACAGCTGGCCTCTTTCCCTCTCACACTGACACTGAGTGAGCACAGCTAGCCTCTTCCCCTCTCACACTGACACTGAGTGAGCACAGCTGGCCTCTCCCCCTCTCACACTGACACAGAGTGAGCACAGCTGGCCCCTCCCCCTCTCACACTGACACAGAGTGAGCACAGCTGGCCTCTCCCCCTCTCACACTGACACAGAGTGAACACAGCTGGCCTCTCCCCCTCTTAGTCCGGTGGCGTAGTGAAAATACTGTTACCGAGGTGATAAAAGCACCAAATTTTTCATGGTGTTTCCTTAGGGTCTATAGTGTAATTTTGGCCTAGGAGCCCTCAGAAATAAATGTTGTAACATGTCATATTAGAAGTATATCATTATCAATGAAATATGCTTAAAAACACAGAGATTTTCAAGTTCCTGCACAAGATAAAGTATTCAAATGAATCCCAAAGTTAACATTTTGATATGTTTATTTATGTTTATTAACTTTTACATAACTAAAGCTTTAATACATGTTAAGGTATTAGCAATATGGTCTTTATTGGCCCTGTAATTGATAATTATGAGTCGTTACAGTTGCATTTGCAAAGAGGTGAGCAGTCTAAACTTGCTTTGCCACATTTGCATGTGGAACAATCCCCCTTACAGCAACATTTGATAAGTTCTCTGCAGGCTGTGGGGACTTCTGGAAGTGTCATCCAAACTGGTTCCCAAGACCCTGTTTCCTTGGTCCATCCATAGTCCCTTGGAGAAGGAATACCTTGATGTGAGAGTGTGCTGGTCGCCCAGATTCCAGTCTGATAAACTGCCCGTCTGATGTGCTGCAGTAGAGTATCTTGGGTGGGTGGCAGTTTCTCCATTGTCCTACTCCCATAGCAGAAGAGTTCTTTCCTCTTCTGGACAATGGAGCTTGAAAGACTGGACTTGTCATACAAGATGACAGTCAGTCTCTCAAGCTTTTGGAACTGCCATGAGGCAGCAACTAATTTTTGGAATGGATTTCTGGCAAGGGAAGCAAATACGTACTCGGTTACTAACGTAACCTCGGTTCTCTCTAGAAGAGGGAACGAGTACTACGTAATATCTTACGCTAGGGGAAAACCTATTTTCCGCGAGATATTGAAGCCAAAAAATTATTCTTAATTTTGTAATAATGTAAAACGCGTTGCGGCAGCATGCAGACATAGACAAGACGGCTCGCGCGCCTATTGGCTGCCCTGCGGCAACTGCAGCAGCCTATCGAAAGAGGCCCCTCGTGACGTCAGATCCAATGAGGGCGCTTCGCGCCCACTGCGTCACGTCCCACCGAAACGGGCGTGGCTTGGGCCTATAAATATAGCTCGACAGGCTGTGAAATCTGTTTTTTCATCGCCGAAGCGAACCAGAGCGTGATGCATGCACGGCAAAGATACGCAGTACTCGTTCCCTCTTCTAGAGAGAACCGAGGTTACGTTAGTAACCGAGTACGTTCTCTTACGAGAGGTATCTCGTACTGCGTAACATCTTACGCTAGGGGAACACAGTGTAAAACACTGTGCGTGCTGAGATCCAACATCCAAGATCCAAGGACAAGTGCCCGGGGCTCATATAGTGCATGATCATCAGGGACTCGCAGAGAGTCCAGGTAAGAGGGTCTGGAACATCATCATTCCTGTACTAAGTAGCATCCTGTAAGGAGCAATTATATAGTGTTCCACACAGTCCGCCATACAGATATCTTGCAAGGCAATCCCACTAGACCAAGCCCATGAAGAGGCCATGCCTCTTGTGGAGTGCGCTCTGACACCTAACGGGCACTGCAGGCAGAAGCGTAAGCCAGCGCAATAGCTTCAACTATCCACCTGGATAGGCTCTGTTTCGACACGGCAAGTCCCTTAGAACGTCTGTTGAATGAAACAAAGAGCTGCTCCGTCTGTCTGAAGACAGTCGAGCGAGACACATAAGCCCTTAATGCCATGACCGGGCAAAGGAAGCTTGCGTCCTCCTCCTCGTTGGAGACCGGCAGGGCCGACAGGGAAATCACCTGAACCCTAAACAGTGTGTTGAGGGATTTTGGAACATACCCGTGCCTCGGTTTGAGTATGACTTTCGAGTCATTTGGCCCAAACTCCATACACGTCGCGCTTACTGAGAGCGCATGCAAGTCCCCTACGTGCTTTACTGAAGCGAGAGCCAGAAGAAACGCTGTCTTGAAAGACAAGTGTTTGATATCTATTGATCGGATTGGCTCGAATCGGGCACTTTTCATGGCTTCCAAGACCGTAGAAAGGTCCCACATGGGAACTGAGGGAGGTCTGGGAGGATTCAGCCTCTTAGCTCCTCTAAGGAAGCGAATGACCAGATCGTTCCTTCCCAGTGACTGGCCAAGCGTCGGTTTAGTGAACGCTGCTATGGCCGCCACATAGACCTTGAGCGTGGATGGGGTTCTGCCCTTATCCAGTAGCTCTTGCAGGAAGGAGAGAACCTCCGTCACCCCACAGTCTGAGGGTGAAAAGCCACGAGCTGTGCACCAGCTAGTGAACACAGACCAATTCGAGGAGTAGAGCCGTCTAGTAGATGGGGCTCTAGCCTGTGTGATCGTGTTTAACACTTCTACCGGGAGGTTAACGGGTACCCGTTGATGGCCCACGCATGTAGGGACCAAAGCTCTGGGCGAGGATGCCAGATCGAGCCCTTGGCCTGAGAGAGGAGGTCCTTCCTCACTGGTATTGGCCATGGGGGAGTGCTCGTCAGCTGCATCAGAACCGGGAACCAAGCTTGGTTCGTCCAGAACGGAGCCACAAGTAGCACTGAGCATCCGTTTTCCCTGATTCGCTCTAATACCTGAGGTAGGAGCAAGACGGGGGGAAAGGCATAGAGCGGGCAGCGGGGCCAGACATGGGCCAGCGCATCCCTGCTCTTGGAGAAAAACTCTGGACAGTGAGCGTTTTCCTGAGACGCGAACAGGTCTACCTTCGCTCTGCCGAATGTCTTCCACAGCAGTTGGACTGTCTGTGGGTGTAGAGACCATTCTGCTGCCGGAACATTGTTCCTGGACAGTCTGTCTGGTCCCACGTTCAGGTGGCCTGGCATGTGCGCTGCTCTCGACAAGCGCAAATTGTGCTGAGCCCAGACCAGGAGGCACTCCGCCAACCTGTGGAGGTTCCGTGACCTGATACCTCCCTGGTGATTTATATAGGCTACCGAACGGACAAAAACGTGGTGTCCTTTTATCTGGGGACAAAAAAACGCATCAGCGCGTTGTCGACTGCCATCATTTCCAAGCAGTAGACACCACCTTCACACTCGAGGAAGTCCCCAGGCTTACACCTGACCTGTACCAATCGGTCACCCTCCAAGGTTTCAGAGCAGAGACGCATTTCTGATCGACCTTGAGGTGGAACAGACCGGAAGTCCATGCTCGGCACGGTACTCGCGCTTTTAGCTAGAACTGCAGTGGGCGCATACGAAGCAGGCCCAACTGGAGTACAGATGACGCTGAGGCCATGAGACCCAGCATTCTCTGAAACTGTCTGAGCGGGACTATAGTGCCGCAGCGGAAGGTTTCCGTCATGCGCTGAATATCCAGTCTGCGCTGTGGCGATAGCTGTGCTGTCATAGACAGCGAGTTCAGTTCTGTGCCCAGAAAGGATATTCTCTCTTCTAAGATGAACTCTGTTTTAGCTACAGATTCATCTGCACAGTTATGGCTGTCAAGAGTGACTAGATCTTTAAAATCATCCAAGAAAGGGTTGCCCATTCTTTTAATAGTTTCAGACAGGTTGGCTACATGTCTTCGAAATGTATTCTGTGTGGAAAGACACTGTACATGATGCTGGAAGTTCTTAGGATTATCTGTCATTTTCAGGAAGAAAGTCATCTTCAAATTCTTTCAGCAATCTTCCCAACTCTGGTCCAGAGATCATCCATCGTCTGAAAGCATTTGGGTTTTCTGTGAGATCAACTGCACCACTGCAACCTTTCACAATCTTATTCTCTTGTTCATGAGCTTGGTAGAAAGGTATTACAGAGAACTTGCTGTATGTCTTTGAGAGAACCCAGTGTGAATGCTTTTCAAACTCATCCTTGATGGTGCTGGGCAAAGACTTCATGTCCCTGATGTGGACAGACACCCATATTGCATAGTTTGTATGGTCCAAGGCAAAAAAATAGAGGGATGAGTTCTTCTAAAACTTCTACTTATAGAAGGAAAATTCTTCTCTCTGTGAGCTCTGACAAAAATGAGAATGGGGGTTTCATATCTTAGTATTAGATCCCAATACATGAAAGTTGGACTCTTCTTCAGCATGTCATTTCTCCAAGTGATAAAGGTATCTTCATCTTTGGGGCCAACAATAAGCCTAAAAGCCTCCTGCTGTAGATTGTGAAGTGACAGTAGAGTGACTCGTGCTGCGTTCCAGTCCAAAAGTGTCATGCCCTTCACTTGCTAACTTCCCTCCGTCTCGTTCACTCGAATGTACGTCATTGCGAGTGCCCACTACTGGCGGAAACTGCAATGGGCTGAATTGGAACGTCCTAAGCCCTTGATCACTTGGAATCAGCTATGTAGTTGATTTATTATTTACATTTGTTTTCCCTTTAAGAATTTGTTTAATGCAGCATCCAAATGTATATATGGTGTTTGGGTTGTTTTCAATTAAAAAAAAATGAATTAATATATCATAGAGTTGTTTGTTGTGGTGGTGATTAGACGAGATATGTGGTGATGTCACAATCGTACTGCATTGTGGGACATATAGGTGCCTTAAGTGTACATATGAAGTAGACTCGCTCCCTCGGTCAAAATCGAGGGAACGAGGGTCTGTCCATCTAAACTTCCCTCGTCCACTTCAGGAAGTGGAACACACTTCAAAATGGCGGCGGGGATTCCCCCGAGGGGAAGTGCTTAGGGAAGTTCACAAGTGCTTGTCTAAAAGTGGACTGGAACGCAGCATTGGTCTCCATGACTCGCACCATGCCTAGTTAGGTGTGCTGCTTTCAGAAATGAGTCAGCCTTTCCAGAAGATGCTACTTCTGTTTGCTGTCATCCAACCAGAGCACTCTAAGAGGTCGCCAAGTGTATTCCAAGTGTATTCCTTAGTTGGATATTAAGCATAAAAGAACGAACAAATTCTGACCTGCAACACGTGTACAATAGGCAACTAAAATAACTGAAAGTACATCTAGATATGTACTGTCACACACAAATAGGATTTAATGTGATGTGATGCAGCCTAACATAAAACTAATGACCAAACTATGAACTCAGTAGATAGCTATATGAATGACCTAGTTTAATTGAAAAATAAAAGAGAAAACCAAGATCTCTTAACATTTAAGCATTTTTGCTGCCTTTTTTAATAATTCCACCTATATTATACAGGGCTTTTTGAGGTGTTTTTTTTAGGTATAAGGTGTCTTGGCACTCTGTTTTACACTTATAATTTGGAAGATCTACTGGCCTGAGCACAAATTAACAAAAGGAAGCTTATTCAGTGGTCTTAAAAGGCCATTACCCTGAAAGTTTAACTTGAGAGGAAAAAAAAACAAAAAACGTTTTTTCATGAATATTGTTTTTTTAAGTGATTTGACACTAAATTTCAATATTTCAGCTGGGCTCCTAGGCTGAAATCATTTAGGAGGTCCTAAAGAAGCTTCATGTAAAATTTGGTGCTTTTATCACCTCGGTAACGGTATCATTTAATATGTGCACTACCCAACTGGACTATCTCACACTGACACAGAGTGAACACAGCTGGCCCCTCCCCCTCTCACACTGACACAGAGTGAGCACAGCTGGCCCCTCCCCCTCTCACACTGACACAGAGTGAGCACAGCTGGCCCCTCCCCCTCTCACACTGAGTGAGCACAGCTGGCCCCTCCCCCTCTCACACTGACACAGAGTGAGCACAGCTGGCCTCTCCCCCTCTCACACTGACACTGAGTGAGCACAGCTGGCCTCTTCCCCTCTCACACTGACACTGAGTGAGCACAGCTGGCCTCTTCCCCTCTCACACTGACACTGAGTGAGCACAGCTGGCCTCTCCCCCTCTCACACTGACACAGAGTGAGCACAGCTGGCCTCTCCCCCTCTCACACTGACACAGAGTGAGCACAGTTGGCCCCTCCCCCTCTCACACTGACACAGAGTGAGCACAGCTGGCCCCTCCCCCTCTCACACTGACACAGAGTGAGCACAGCTGGCCCCTCCCCCTCTCACACTGACACAGAGTGAGCACAGCTGGCCTCTCCCCCTCTCACACTGACACTGAGTGAGCACAGCTGGCCTCTTCCCCTCTCACACTGACACTGAGTGAGCACAGCTGGCCTCTCCCCCTCTCACACTGACACAGAGTGAGCACAGCTGGCCTCTCCCCCTCTCACACTGACACAGAGTGAGCACAGTTGGCCCCTCCCCCTCTCACACTGACACAGAGTGAGCACAGCTGGCCCCTCCCCCTCTCACATTGAGTGAGCACAGCTGGCCCCTCCCCCTCTCACACTGACACAGAGTGAGCACAGCTGGCCTCTCCCCCTCTCACACTGACACTGAGTGAGCACAGCTGGCCTCTTCCCCTCTCACACTGACACTGAGTGAGCACAGCTGGCCTCTTCCCCTCTCACACTGACACTGAGTGAGCACAGCTGGCCTCTCCCCCTCTCACACTGACACAGAGTGAGCACAGCTGGCCTCTCCCCCTCTCACACTGACACAGAGTGAGCACAGCTGGCCCCTCCCCCTATCACACTGACACAGAGTGAGCACAGCTGGCCCCTCCCCCTCTCACACTGAGTGAGCACAGCTGGCCCCTCCCCCTCTCACACTGACACAGAGTGAGCACAGCTGGCCTCTCCCCCTCTCACACTGACACAGAGTGAGCACAGCTGGCCTCTCCCCCTCTCACACTGACACTGAGTGAGCACAGCTGGCCTCTTCCCCTCTCACACTGACACTGAGTGAGCACAGCTGGCCTCTCCCCCTCTCACACTGACACAGAGTGAGCACAGCTGGCCTCTCCCCCTCTCACACTGACACAGAGTGAGCACAGCTGGCCCCTCCCCCTCTCACACTGACACAGAGTGAGCACAGCTAGCCCCTCCCCCTCTCACACTGAGTGAGCACAGCTGGCCCCTCCCCCTCTCACACTGACACAGAGTGAGCACAGCTGGCCTCTCCCCCTCTCACACTGACACTGAGTGAGCACAGCTGGCCCCTCCCCCTCTCACACTGACACAGAGTTAGCACAGCTGGCCCCTCCCCCTCTCACACTGACACAGAGTGAGCACAGCTGGCCACTCCCCCTCTCACACTGACACAGAGTGAGCACAGCTGGCCACTCCCCCTCTCACAATGACACAGAGTGAGCACAGCTGGCCCCTCCCCCTCTCACACTGACACAGAGTGAGCACAGCTGGCCCCTCCCCCTCTCACACTGACACAGAGTGAGCACAGCTGGCCTCTCCCCCTCTCACACTGACACAGAGTGAGCACAGCTGGCCACTCCCCCTCTCACACTGACACAGAGTGAGCACAGCTGGCCTCTTCCCCTCTCACACTGACAATGAGTGAGCACAGCTGGCCTCTCCCCCTCTCACACTGACACAGAGTGAGCACAGCTGGCCTCTCCCCATCTCACACTGACACAGAGTGAGCACAGCTGGCCCCTCCCCCTCTCACACTGACAGAGTGAGCACAGCTGGCCACTCCCCCTCACACACTGACACAGAGTGAGCACAGCTGGCCCCTCCCCCTCTCACACTGACACAGAGTGAGCACAGCTGGCCCCTCCCCCTCTCACACTGACACAGAGTGAGCACAGCTGGCCACTCCCCCTCTCACAATGACACAGAGTGAGCACAGCTGGCCCCTCCCCCTCTCACACTGAGTGAGCACAGCTGGCCCCTCCCCCTCTCACACTGACACAGTGAGCACAGCTGGCCTCTCCCCCTCTCACACTGACACTGAGTGAGCACAGCTGGCCTCTCCCCCTCTCACACTGACAGAGTGAGCACAGCTGGCCCCTCCCCCTCTCACACTGACACAGAGTGAGCACAGCTGGCCTCTCCCCCTCTCACACTGACACAGAGTGAGCACAGCTGGCCACTCCCCCTCTCACACTGAGTGAGCACAGCTGGCCCCTCCCCCTCTCACACTGACACAGAGTGAGCACAGCTGGCCTCTCCCCCTCTCACACTGACACTGAGTGAGCACAGCTGGCCTCTCCCCCTCTCACACTGAGTGAGCACAGCTGGCCTCTCCCCCTCTCACACTGACACAGAGTGAGCACAGCTGGCCCCTCCCCCTCTCACACTGACACAGAGTGAGCACAGCTGGCCTCTCCCCCTCTCACACTGACACTGAGTGAGCACAGCTGGCCTCTCCCCCTCTCACACTGACACAGAGTGAGCACAGCTGGCCTCTTCCCCTCTCACACTGACACTGAGTGAGCACAGCTGGCCTCTCCCCCTCTCACACTGACACTGAGTGAGCACAGCTGGCCACTCCCCCTCTCACACTGACACAGAGTGAGCACAGCTGGCCTCTTCCCCTCTCACACTGACACAGAGTGAGCACAGCTGGCCTCTCCCCCTCTCACACTGACACTGAGTGAGCACAGCTGGCCTCTCCCCCTCTCACACTGACAGAGTGAGCACAGCTGGCCCCTCCCCCTCTCACACTGACACAGAGTGAGCACAGCTGGCCTCTCCCCCTCTCACACTGACACAGAGTGAGCACAGCTGGCCACTCCCCCTCTCACACTGAGTGAGCACAGCTGGCCCCTCCCCCTCTCACACTGACACAGAGTGAGCACAGCTGGCCTCTCCCCCTCTCACACTGACACTGAGTGAGCACAGCTGGCCTCTCCCCCTCTCACACTGAGTGAGCACAGCTGGCCTCTCCCCCTCTCACACTGACACAGAGTGAGCACAGCTGGCCCCTCCCCCTCTCACACTGACACAGAGTGAGCACAGCTGGCCTCTCCCCCTCTCACACTGACACTGAGTGAGCACAGCTGGCCTCTCCCCCTCTCACACTGACACAGAGTGAGCACAGCTGGCCTCTTCCCCTCTCACACTGACACTGAGTGAGCACAGCTGGCCTCTCCCCCTCTCACACTGACACTGAGTGAGCACAGCTGGCCACTCCCCCTCTCACACTGACACAGAGTGAGCACAGCTGGCCTCTCCCCCTCTCACACTGACACAGAGTGAGCACAGCTGGCCCCTCCCCCTCTCACACTGAATGAGCACAGTTGGCCCCTCCCCCTCTCACACTGACACAGAGTGAGCACAGCTGGCCTCTCCCCCTCTCACACTGACACAGAGTGAGCACAGCTGGCCTCTTCCCCTCTCACACTGACACTGAGTGAGCACAGCTGGCCTCTCCCCCTCTCACACTGACACAGAGTGAGCACAGCTGGCCCCTCCCCCTCTCACACTGACACTGAGTGAGTACAGCTGGCCACTCCCCCTCTCACACTGACACAGAGTGAGCACAGCTGGCCTCTCCCCCTCTCACACTGACACTGAGTGAGCACAGTTGGCCACTCCCCCCTCACACTGACACACAGTGAGTACAGCTGGCCCCTCCCCCTCTCACACTGACACAGAGTGAGCACAGCTGGCCTCTTCCCCTCTCACACTGACACTGAGTGAGCACAGCTGGCCTCTCCCCCTCTCACACTGACACTGAGTGAGCACAGCTGGCCTCTCTCCCTCTCACACTGACACAGAGTGAGCACAGCTGGCCTCTCTCCCTCTCACACTGACACAGAGTGAGCACAGCTGGCCCCTCCCCCTCTCACACTGACAGAGTGAGCACAGCTGGCCCCTCCCCCTCTCACACTGAATGAGCACAGCTGGCCCCTCCCCCTCTCACACTGACACAGAGTGAGCACAGCTGGCCTCTCCCCCTCTCACACTGACACAGAGTGAGCACAGCTGGCCTCTTCCCCTCTCACACTGACACTGAGTGAGCACAGCTGGCCTCTCCCCCCTCAAACTGACACAGATGGAGCACAGCTGGCCTCTCCCCCTCTCACACTGACACAGAGTGAGCACAGCTAGCCCCTCCCCCTCTCACACTGAGTGAGCACAGCTGGCCTCTCCCCCTCTCACACTGACACAGAGTGAGCACAGCTGGCCTCTCCCCCTCTCACACTGACACTGAGTGAGCACAGCTGGCCTCTCCCCCTCTCACACTGACACAGAGTGAGCACAGCTGGCCCCTCCCCCTCTCACACTGACACAGAGTGAGCACAGCTGGCCTCTTCCCCTCTCACACTGACACTGAGTGAGCACAGCTGGCCTCTCCCCCTCTCACACTGACACAGAGTGAGCACAGCTGGCCCCTCCCCTTCTCACACTGAGTGAGCACAGCTGACCTCTCCCTCTCTCACACTGACACTGAGTGAGTACAGCTGGCCACTCCCCCTCTCACACTGACACAGAGTGAGCACAGCTGGCCTCTTCCCCTCTCACACTGACACTGAGTGAGCACAGCTGGCCACTCCCCCTCACACTGACACAGAGTGAGCACAGCTGGCCTCTTCCCCTCTCACACTGACACTGAGTGAGCACAGCTGGCCTCTCCCCCTCTCAAACTGACACTGAGTGAGCACAGCTGGCCTCTCCCCCTCTCACACTGACACAGAGTGAGCACAGCTGGCCTCTCCCCCTCTCACACTGACACTGAGTGAGCACAGCTGGCCTCTCCCCCTCTCACACTGACACCGAGTGAGCACAGCTGGCCTCTCCCCCTCTCACACTGACACAGAGTGAGCACAGCTGGCCTCTCCCCCTCTCACACTGACACAGAGTGAGCACAGCTGGCCCCTCCCCCTCTCACACTGACACAGAGTGAGCACAGCTGGCCCCTCCCCCTCTCACACTGACACAGAGTGAGCACAGCTGGCCTCTCCCCCTCTCACACTGACACAGAGTGAGCACAGCTGGCCTCTCCCCCTCTCACACTGACACAGTGTGAGCACAGGTGGCCCCTCCCCCTCTCACACTGACACAGAGTGAGCACAGCTGACCTCTCCCCCTCTCACACTGACACAGAGTGAGCACAGCTGGCCACTCCCCCTCTCACACTGACAAAGTGAGTACAGCTGACCTCTCCCCCTCTCACACTGACACAGAGTGAGCACAGCTGGCCTCTTCCCCTCTCACACTGACACTGAGTGAGCACAGCTGGCCTCTCCCCCTCTCACACTGACACTGAGTGAGCACAGCTGGCCTCTCTCCCTCTCACACTGACACAGAGTGAGCACAGCTGGCCTCTCTCCCTCTCACACTGACACAGAGTGAGCACAGCTGGCCCCTCCCCCTCTCACACTGACAGAGTGAGCACAGCTGGCCCCTCCCCCTCTCACACTGAATGAGCACAGCTGGCCCCTCCCCCTCTCACACTGACACAGAGTGAGCACAGCTGGCCTCTCCCCCTCTCACACTGACACAGAGTGAGCACAGCTGGCCTCTTCCCCTCTCACACTGACACTGAGTGAGCACAGCTGGCCTCTCCCCCCTCAAACTGACACAGAGCAAGCACAGCTGGCCTCTCCCCCTCTCACACTGACACAGAGTGAGCACAGCTGGCCCCTCCCCCTCTCACACTGAGTGAGCACAGCTGGCCTCTCCCACTCTCACACTGACACAGAGTGAGCACAGCTGGCCTCTCCCCCTCTCACACTGACACTGAGTGAGCACAGCTGGCCTCTCCCCCTCTCACACTGACACAGAGTGAGCACAGCTGGCCCCTCCCCCTCTTACACTGACACAGAGTGAGCACAGCTGGCCTCTTCCCCTCTCACACTGACACTGAGTGAGCACAGCTGGCCTCTCCCCCTCTCACACTGACACTGAGTGAGCACAGCTGGCCCCTCCCCCTCTCACACTGAGTGAGCACAGCTGGCCTCTCCCTCTCTCACACTGACACTGAGTGAGTACAGCTGGCCACTCCCCCTCTCACACTGACACAGAGTGAGCACAGCTGGCCTCTTCCCCTCTCACACTGACACTGAGTGAGCACAGCTGGCCACTCCCCCTCACACTGACACAGAGTGAGCACAGCTGGCCTCTTCCCCTCTCACACTGACACTGAGTGAGCACAGCTGGCCTCTCCCCCTCTCAAACTGACACTGAGTGAGCACAGCTGGCCTCTCCCCCTCTCACACTGACACAGAGTGAGCACAGCTGGCCTCTCCCCCTCTCACACTGACACTGAGTGAGCACAGCTGGCCTCTCCCCCTCTCACACTGACACCGAGTGAGCACAGCTGGCCTCTCCCCCTCTCACACTGACACTGAGTGAGCACAGCTGGCTTCTCCCCCTCTCACACTGACACAGAGTGAGCACAGCTGGCCCCTCCCCCTCTCACACTGACACAGAGTGAGCACAGCTGGCCTCTCCCCCTCTCACACTGACACAGTGTGAGCACAGGTGGCCCCTCCCCCTCTCACACTGACACAGAGTGAGCACAGCTGGCCCCTCCCCCTCTCACACTGACACAGAGTGAGCACAGCTGGCCACTCCCCCTCTCACACTGACAAAGTGAGTACAGCTGGCCCCTCCCCCTCTCACACTGACACTGAGTGAGCACAGCGGGCCTCTACCCCTCTCACACTGACACAGAGTGAGCACAGCTGGCCCCTCCCCCTCTCACACTGACACAGAGTGAGCACAGCTGGCCTCTCCCCCTCTCACACTGACACTGAGTGAGCACAGCTGGCCTCTCCCCCTCTCACACTGACACAGAGTGAGCACAGCTGGCCTCTCCCCCTCTCACACTGACATTGAGTGAGCACAGCTGGCCCCTCCCCCTCTCACACTGAGTGAGCACAGCTGGCCTCTCCCCCTCTCACACTGACACAGAGTGAGCACAGCTGGCCTCTCCCCCTCTCACACTGACACAGAGTGAGCACAGCTGGCCCCTCCCCCTCTCACACTGACATTGAGTGAGTACAGCTGGCCTCTCCCCCTCTCACACTGAGTGAGCACAGCTGGCCCCTCCCCCTCTCACACTGAGTGAGCACAGCTGGCCTCTCCCCCTCTCACACTGACACAGAGTGAGCACAGCTGGCCTCTCCCCCTCTCACACTGACACTGAGTGAGCACCGCTGGCCTCTCCCCCTCTCACACTGACATTGAGTGAGTACAGCTGGCCTCTCCCCCTCTCACACTGAGTGAGCACAGCTGGCCCCTCCCCCTCTCACACTGAGTGAGCACAGCTGGCCTCTCCCCCTCTCACACTGACACAGAGTGAGCACAGCTGGCCCCTCCCCCTCTCACACTGACACAGAGTGAGCACAACTGGCCGTGAGTGAGCACAACTGCGGGCGTTTTGAGTGTGGCGTTACGCCAGCGGTTGCGTGTTTCTACAATGGCGATTGCCTACGGTAAGCTTGTAATGCAGTGGCTTATGACAATTGTGGTTGGGTATTAATCTGACTTGTGGGTATGACGTTTAGCTTGTTGCAGGCATGTGTGAACTCATTTATGCGACGCTGCAAGATCAAAGTGAGATCAAATATCTAGAGGTGGGTGTGTCAGTGCTTGACTGATTTCATCGTCGGGTAAGTCTGGGTCGAAGGAAGTTACTGGTGTTGCGTGTGTGGGCATTTATCTTGAAAGGAGGTGCTTACAGCTTGTTTCAGAGATATACAGACCAGTTTACGCGACGGGATCAAAGTGAAACCAAACCATCTAAAAGTGGTTCGTTCCAAGCGATTGACTGACTTCATTGTCGGGTAAGCTTTTTCCTGATTGGGTCGAGACATTGGGCATTTTCGTGGGTATTTTTGTGGGTATTAACCATTGTGTTTCCCCTTTTAAGTTGTTTGAGATCTGTTGTGCAAATCTTTTGCTCTCTATTCAAAAGGCCTATTTAATGCGAGGAATCGCCGTTGTCCTACAGTCTATTTCTCCCTTGCCTGTTCATCTTGACTAATAGTTATGTTTTGTGTCTTACGAGTGGAATGACGATGTTATAATTTGTTTGTTTTTTTTGTTTCTTTCTTTATTTGGAAATTATTTGTTAGTGGGAGCTATTGTTCCCAGGCAAGTGTTTGGGTTTATTAGTAATAATTTATTGTATTTATATTAATTTGATTTATTCTGAAATTATTTCTTTATTGTGGAAGCGTGTGTTTGTGTGTGGGTGTGTTTGAGTGAGTGTGTTTCTTTTGCTAGACGCTGGGGGCTCCAGCCAGGAATCCTCCTTTTCCTTTTCTGTGGATTGGTGATGGTTTGAACACAGGGTGTGGTGTGCAGTGAGACGCACGGATTTTGTGTGCAGTGGTGCGAGTTACCCCAGAGTGTGTGTGTGAAGGTATTACCTGCTCTTGAGTCCTCAGCCAAAGCTCTTGAATGTAGTGTTATTGTATGTCATTGTGAGTGTTTGTTAAAACGACCATGTTCTCTTCCCTGATCACATAAATGATCAGTTGGTGTGGCATGTCCTGCCTGGCACGCCCAGTTCATTTTAAATGAGATTTTATTGTTAATAAAGAATTATTGTGCATGATATTCACGTCTCTGTTCCTTACTAGTGCAACCAACTTGCCTTAAGATAAAGTGTATCAATCATTCTCTGTGTGATGTCAGAGTGGCGTAGTCGGTTTTCTTAAAGCTGCAGTTATTCTATTCTATAAAGTTGCAGTGTAACTTGTAAGAACTGATTTTCCTGTTAAAACAAAACGCACCCTGCATTAAAGCAGTAAAATGCACCCTGGACAGAAGATAGCAAAGACAGAGCACAGGACATAGCCTGTCCAAACTGTCCTCCTTCCTTATCTCTGCATCCCCCTCTCCCTCCTCTTCTCCCTCCTCAAGTCACTGAAAGTTCATTAAGAATGTCTATATATGACATATGGTGTATCTTGTGATGTTGTTTTTCCTTTACATGTTTGGTGTCATTTTAAAGGGCACAGTGCGATTGGTAAAATGGTCTTAATTTCATTGCAGTCATTGGTTTAATGAAAAAGATTGAGAACTTAGGAGAATCCTGTATCTCCTCTCTGGCTGATATCTCTTTAAGATATCTCAAGAAACCAGGTGCTACCCCCCAGGGGTACATGGATTGGCCCAAACAACTCTAAACAACATTTGTTTAACCCCTTTTGTTCTGGGCCCGTATGTATAAAACTTCTAAGAAATGATCTTAAGAATAGTCTTAAGCTTTGACTTAAGTGTCAGAAAATACTTAGTAAAGAGTAGGACTTTTCTAAGAGTAGGAGACTTTAATAAAGCAGCTAAAAGCAACTTTCAGTAAAGTATAAGACTGATTCTTAAGTGCTGACTGAAGTGGGACTTAAGTGTTGTAAACTAAGGACTACAATGATGTCAACCCAAAATGGCCACCCTCAACCACTGAATCAGCCAATAGTGAGCCTGCAAGGATGAGGTCACTGCAGCATGACACCAATCATTTAATCTTTATAATAAAATAATTTAATTAAGACACTGAAGCTTTAATATTTCAATTTATAAAAAAAATGCTTGGCAGTGCATTGTGCAAAATTACCACAAATTAGTATTTATGCTGTGGAAACCCTTTTCTATTGATGTGTGTCTCCTCATTTACAGTTGGAGCAATTATGCAAACATGAGTTCCATCAATGGATCCAACAACTCAGGAAAGCCCGAAATACTCAATAAAGTGGCTTTATTTTACTGCGAGATTTGAAGATCAATTGGAAAGTCAATGAACTGCCATATAGTATTGGGCAAAAGTGAGGCCAAAGAAAATTGACAGACTCACCCTTTATTCAAATAGTATTAAAAATGTGTTCAAGATTTTGTACGCGTATTGTGTAGTTGTGCTTGGAGTCAATTGTTTATTTGTGATAACACAATGAAACATGTCAAACTGTACAGACATATTTTTTAGCCAAGGCTGTCAAACAAATGAACAAGAGAGGACAATGAAATATTAATTACTGACTATGTTGCAGACAATGTATGATATTTTTTTTATTTTTAGTATAGCTTTTTAGTTTTTTTTTTTTTTTTTTAAACTGTTGCTGTAGTTTGCCCTTTTTTCAACAATATTATTGATCTGCCTGGATTGACACCATTGTCTGAGAACTGAACTGAGCTGAAAAATGACATCACTGTTTTCTCAGAGCTACTGTATAATGAACTAAATAGAAAACTAATGATCTTTTACAATGGAAATGAATCATCATTGAACTAACTTAAGCTGCACAATGACACTATTTTCTTCTAGAGCTGCTGTACAGCCCAAACTAACTTTGTTGCATTATTTTCCTGTTATCACTGTAAAGCTGCTTTGAAACAATCTGTACTGTAAAAAGTGACTTGACTTGAAATAATTTTGTCAGATAAATATCTTCACTAAGTTTTATTTTCCTTATATTTTGATGGTTTAATCAAACTTGTAGGGTCATAAAAAAAACAATAAAAAAACTCTGCACATCACTTTTAGCCACTAATGTGCTTGGTGTGGTCAGTGCCACAATAGTGCTATTGAGACTCTGCTTACTGTGGAATGATAAGCTCAAGTCATCACCGGTGCACTGCTGCTTTTTTCCAGTCAGCAACAATGTAATTATTACTTTCCTTTCATTTCATTGCTATAAAAAATCAACTCCGTCATCATTTACTGTAAATCCAATACATCATATTTTCATTGAAAAGTGCGTCATTGAAAAGAGAGGAGGGCCTCCTCCTCTCTGCTGCCATCTTGTTACTCCTAACTAGGTTAAGAGACCTCTTCAGCTCTCTTAAGTAATTTAGGAGCTGAGACCTAGTCTTGACACTTAGAAACCTTTATGAATCAAACTTATTCTTAAGTCAAGGAATAAAAGTAAAATGACGTCATTCTTAGAATTTTGACAGACTTGAGACTAAAATTTTACTCTGAGTGGCTTTATACATACGGCCCCAGGTATTTAAGGCAAGGGGACAGAGCAACCTTTGGGACTCTGTACCAGGATCATCCCCCATAGTGATGTTTCAGTGCTTTCTGGTTGGAAAGCCCTGCCACATTACTGTTTCTTTGTCAGGAAAACATTACTTACTTGTAGAGTCATCTTTGAGTAAATGATGTCATGTATTTTCTGAATTGGCTTTTAATAATTTACTTCTGTAATTGGCATGATACATTTTTTCCTGACAAATAAATGTTACATCTTGAATTATTCTGAAGTTTTAGAAATCATTCATTTTAGTAGATTAATGTGTAGTCTGGTGTTTCCGCAAATCTCTGTCCAGGATAGATCAAACTGAAGGCACTTTTGAATGGACCATGGGGCACATCTTAGAAAGACCTTCTGATTTCTGACTATCCCTGACTTAGCATGTTGTACGCTGCAAATATTATAAAAAAATTACACCTATGGGTCTGTATACCCTGCATAGGGTAAAATACTTGCACTGCACCCTCTGACTACTTCAGGACTGGCTAGTTTGTGATCGTGAGCGCGCAGTCGCGACGTGACGTCTCAAAGTGACACTAGGTCCGTAATGAACGAATAATTGAAAGTATGGGATAATCAGAATAATCAAAGATCTAAATTAATTCATAACCAATATTTATGATTATTTTCTAATCAGAAATACAATCTAAATTTGATTATCATTTGAAATTGGAGTCAGATTACGCATAGAGCTAAAGTAATACTAAAACTAAGTTCCAATAAATTAAGTGAACTTCACTGGAGCGCTGAAAAGACATACACGCTTTAAACCTTCGCCAGGCCGTTGGATTCCGTCGTTGGGCTAATGGGTGGTCCTTACAAACTCATGCCACACTTGTGTTAAAATTGCATGTGTTGAACTACTGTAGAGTAAACTGTTGAATTGTTGAAGGTGTAAAGACGTTACACAGTAAAGTATAGTTGTGATTTTGCTGTAAAAACACGTTTTATTATGTATAACGTTAGCTATCAGGGGAGCTCCAGTAAGGACACGTAAGTTACGTCTCTAAAGTGGATTTACATAAAACATACGCCTTAAAGACGCTTATTTTAAATGTCTATTTACATCTGACAGGAAAATCTTGAAATATCACACACTGTAACAAATTGCTGTAGATTCTACAGCAAAATTCTACAGAAATTTATTGTTTTATCATTTTACAAGTTATTACTGTAATTCGCAATGCATTATGGGTCAAAAAGAGAATTACAGTTGTTAACAGTATATTTCCCTGTCAACTGTAAATTGATTTACAGGTAAGAGGTGTTTTCACTGTAGTTCATACGGTTTTACAACAATTTACTGTGATGTGGCATTATGGGATTGCGCGGGCTGAATACAGGTTTGAAAACTGGTGGACGTGGAGCAGGGCAAGAAGAGCTGAAGATAAAAGGCACTATTTACTCAATTTTTGGTAAGTTAACTTAAATTTACGTCCATAAATATTACAATCGAATGTATTACTTAATGCTGTTTAAGAGATTCATATTTTAAACAGAATTCATAAGCATGTCAGATGCAATTAATTTTATCGACTTGTTAACAACTGCGTGTTATCAGGCCATTTAGTGGGATGTAAAAGTGTTTGATTCCAATACTTTTCCCCCCGAAACGTTACGTTTAATTAGTAAAGAAATGTGTCTTTAATTTTAAATTCTTGTTTCAGGCGAGGATATAGAATCGCGACGGGGCGCGCCATAACAGTGGTGAGACGAAGCTGAACGGTTACAAGGTAAAACCATCGTAAATGTTATGGACGAATGCTGCATTTTGTTACCGTTTTATTTTCATTTGCTCTCGAGAGAGTATTTTTAGAGCATTTGCAGTTTGGCAGACAAGACAAATCCACTGAAGTGTTGGTGAGACAAAACTATACGCATGTGCTTTAGGTTTCTTGACGAAAAACATTAGAATAGGCTATATATGATATTAACATCATTGGATGCTGCTATTTTCTCATTTATTTCACCAGTTTTGATTTCTTATTGAGAGCATGTAAAACCAGTGTTTAATAAAGGCCTGCGTCATATTTAACGCAAAGCAATTTGCTGCGAACAATGATATAGGAATGTAAGTGGGATGTAAAAGTGTTTGATTCCAATATTTTGAAACGTTACGTTTATTTAGTAAAATAATGTGTCTTTAATTTAAAATTTCTTGTTTCAGGCGAGGTATAGAATCGCGACGGGGGTGTAGAATCGCGACCCCTAGGTGAGACGAAGCTGAACTGTTAGGTAAAACCATCGTAAATGTTATGGACGAATGATGCAGTTTGTTACAGTTTTATTCGCCTTTGCTCTCGAGAGAGTATTTTTTAGAGCATTTGCAGTTTGGAAGACAAAACATTACTGAAGTGCTGTTGAGACAAAACCAGTGTTTAACAAATCCCTGCGTCATAACTACCGGTAAATTCAAAATGACTGGCAAAAGATTTGAAAGTTCATTTTATTTTCTGTTCAAAGTTCCCATAGTTATCGTTTTATTAATATAACTTGAACCTAAATCTAAATGAGAAATGTAACACTGTAAATTGTGTCAACATGAGAGCAATACCATTGTAGGTTTTAAGCTACTAAGCATATGAAAGGTCACAGTAATGTTCCACACTGCTGTTTTACCTGTGGTGTACCTGACTGTTCCTGTGCATTTACAAAATTTGCAGCTTTTAAGTCTCATCTATATAGAGACCATACAGGTTATCAGAAGTCTCGTAAAGTTGCCAGCTTTGACCAAGTAGACACATCACTGATTTGCCAGATTGGATATTGTCATTTCACATGTACAACTCTGAATGACTTAATTGGGCATTTATTGATGAGAGCAGGGAAAAAAATTTCCCTTTAAGAGTTGTCAGAGGACATTTAGTGTAAAATCCACGTTTGCATCTCATATCAAGAACACACAAAAACAGTCCACAAGAGCTTCTAAATGAAGCAGTTTTTGCAAACCCGCTACAACATGTGTCAGCCCTGTACATCTCAAGATTCTCATATACTGCATTTAATTACATTGTCATTTACATTTTTTTCCTTTTATTTTTTTTTATTTTAGATGTCAGCAACAGCAGCTGATGTGGAAAAAAGTTCTACACTTCCAGACTCTCCGAGACTGATTGTCTTAGGTAATGTATGTTCCAAAATCTTTAAATTACTTAATACATTTTGCCTGTTGTATTTTAGCATTTTATAAAGTGTTTCTTATATTTATTATTTTTAGGTGAAATTCTCACTGCAACCCAGTGGATGCTGAGTATTGAGGGTCAAGTGGTTATGAATCCACACCCCAATTTTATGGCTGGATTTGCTGCTTTGTTTGCAACTTACTACAACTTTAATCTGGTGTACCAGCACGAGGCATCCTGCACACTTGAATTTGTTCAAAGGTAACAGTTTACTTAAAGATAAATGTGTATATGTTAAAGGATTAGTTCACCCAAAAATTTAATTTCTGTCATTAATTAACTACTGACTGTTCATTTTCGGAACACAAATTAAGATATTTTTCATGAAATCCGAGAGGTTTCTGAACCACACATAGGCAGCAAAATCATTGCAACTTTCAAGATCCAGAAAGGCAGTTAAGACATTGTTAAAATAGACCATGTTACTACAGTGGATCAACCTTAATGTTATGAAGCCACGATAATACTTTTTGTGCGCAAAAAAACCCTTGACTTTATTCAACAATCTCTTCTCTTCTGTGTTAGTCTCTGACGCTGTTATGTAGTAAACACAGTGCAGCGCTTCCAGGTTCTACGTTAGAACAAAAAGTATTCTCATCACTTCATAACATTAAGGTTGATCCACTGGAGTTACATGGACTATTTTAATGATGTTTTTACTACCTTTCTGGGCCTTGAAAGTTGTAATGACGTTGTGGTCTATGTGTGGTTCAGAAACCTCTCTGATTTCATCAAAAACATCTTAATGTGTGTTCCTGAAAATTAATGAAGGTCAGTAGTTAATTAATGACAGATTAATGAGTAATTAATTACAGAAATGTAATTTTGGGGTGAACTAACCCTTTATAATACATTAGTAGTGCAGTGAATGCTTATTGTAAAGTGGTATATTTTCATTAGTCTGCACATGATCCTAAAGCTTCTGCTTGTGTTTTTCTGACTGATTTTTGTGCAGATGTTTTGTTGGTATCAACCCATCCACTGGTACCAAGACAGTCAAAAAAAGTGGAAAGACCTCAGAGAAGAGGAACAACACAGTCAATCCTCATGTGTCTACTCTTCTCAGAAGGCTAACGGACTTTGAGTGGTTAAGCATGTACTGTAAGTTGTCAAATGTATATAAACAAAAAAACTACAGGAGGAGATGTTTTAAATGTTTTAGAGGGAATGTTGTCAATCACCAGCATTTGTGTTGTTTATCACAAACATTTATACCAAAAAAAAAAAAAAAATCAGAAATGTGAGTTTTAACAAGAGATGTGAGTTAACCATAATGCCATTCTGTTGACTGAGCTTAAAGGGGTAGTTCACCCAAAAGTGGAAATTCCGTCATCATTTACTCACCCCCATGTTGTTCCAAACCTGTATGAGATTCTTTCTTCTGCTGAACTCAAAAGAAGATATTTTGAAGAATGTTGGTAATCAAACAGTTGATGGGTAGCCATTTACTTTCAATTGTCTGGTTACCAAAATTCTTTAAAATATCATCTTTTGTGTTCAACAGAAGAAAGAAACTCATACAGGTTTGGAACAAATTGAGGGTAAGTAAACAGAATGATGACAGAATTTTCATTTTTGGATGAACTGTCCCTTTAAAGGGATACTTCAACGACTTTTTACTGCGCCGAGTCGAAGTGCTTCCAACTTCAAGTGCTATTCCGCCATACATTATAGTTATCCTTTTTACCCGCTTAGAAAAGCGCCACGTTTTATTTTGTGTCACCATACTTGGTTGTGTAACTGTATTTAAATAGGGAAAACGTGGAGGTGTTTGGTCGCTTCTAGCTTCATCTCTGTTTGGTCCCTAATGAATGAACTGGGCTAAGCTAAGTGCTATCAAAGTGTCGCCACGCGCCAGAGTGATTGAGTGCACGCACTGAGACGAGAGAGGTATGCATCAACTCGTCTTAGTTAAGGGAATAACATAGTTTAATATGAAAAAACGGTGAAGTATCCCTTTAACTTTTATTGAACCCAGAATCTTGCTTTTAAGTCTTACAAGTTATTTGTAGTTATTTTGTGACTGATTTTGAAAAGATTTTCTGTACTTGAAAAAGTAAAATTGTTGTTTTAAAATTGTAAAACCAGTCTTGCAGTAATTTGCTTATTATTTTAATAAATATTTTTCTACAACAGCTTTGACTTTGTGTTTTGTTTTTTTAAATGTTTATTTTAATGCATTTACATCAATATAATGGTAAATAATAGAGTACAGTTTACTGTTAAAATTATTCTTTTCAGCTTTTTAAATGTTAAACTATTTCAGCATCTTCTTGAATTGTGGGGGTATTTACAGGATTTTATTGGCAACTTTATTGCCAGGTAAATACTGTACTTTAGTGAAATTACAAAAAATTGCTGTAAAATATATTTACAGGATTTTATTGGCAACTTTATTGCCAGGTAAATACTGTACTTTAGTGAAATTACAA
Source organism: Vimba vimba (assembly GCA_022828995.1). Taxonomy (NCBI): domain Eukaryota; kingdom Metazoa; phylum Chordata; class Actinopteri; order Cypriniformes; family Leuciscidae; genus Vimba; species Vimba vimba. Next base: position 2,124,469 of record CM040827.1, read on the forward strand.
AAAATTGCTGTAAAGTAAAATACAAGTTTAATTCAATGTTACTGTAAAAAATACTAGAAATTACTGTATTTCATATACAACAATTAACTGTAAATTGCTTTACAGTATTATACTGTAATCAATTTTACAGCAATTACCAACATTTTTACAGGACTTTATTGGCAACTTTTTTGCCAGTAAATTCCTGTAAATTCTACAGGAAATTTTTTACAGTGCAACATGAAATAGACATCTGAGTGATGAATGTGTGCTATTATGTAGAACGAATATGTAGCGTCTGGATCAATCAGACACACACATATTATTCATTTATTTAATGAATAATCCAGCAAACTCACTCTCCCAAATAAGGCCTGTGAAACGTTCCCCAAATGAAGCTAACACACTGGCAGGACGCAGTGTCTTGTTACAGGACACACACTGAGACGGGGGTTTTACGACAGGAAAGAATGTCCTGAGAGCTGTGACTCTCACTTAAATTCTTGCAGAGGAAGAGAAATAAAAACCCTGTTAATCCTATATATATTCTATATATAACCACTTGATAAATGTGTAAACATGTATCTAATTTTCCCATCTTATGATTTTCCCTTTTATGTGGCGTTTGTATTCTTGTTAACTCAATTGGGTAAATGTTTCAGACTTTGCATATTATGGTTAACCAACATTATATGTGCGCCATGTTTGGTCTCTAAAAAAATCCAATCTTCGTCTCCGATTTGTTAATTTACATTACATGTTGCTAACTTTGTGATGCATTAGTATTATAAGAATCTTAAAGATTCTTTTCTTAAACACCCAATGAAAGTACATATTCAAATGCCCTGCTAGAACACAAAGGGTCGTAAAATTTCCCTCCAAAGGGAAATCTTCTCATTGGCTCTTGCACCTCCAGAGGTTGTGCCATCTTCACGCTTTAAAGTCACTGATCAGCTCTTAGCTCTCTCTTACTCCCTTTCTGAAATGCTGACGTGAAGATGATGCTCAACTAGAAGCCTCTAAGGACCCACCAAGTTTGTGCCAGGCTGCGGCCTTGTCTTTCCATTCACCAAAAATACTCTGACTACCACTGGTTCTCTCTCATCAAGACCACATCAGCAAAGATCAACTGGAGCCTCAACAAATTGCATCAGGACAGTTTAATTCAAATGGGCGAGACATGCAAGTATCAAACTTAGTCTCATTATTTGATACATTATCATCCTTAACCCTTTTTAAAGAAAGGCGTGTTAGAACTAAACTGATGGTTTGCTCAAGGCTGTTGATCTGCTGAATTTCAAACAATACTATAAATTCTTGCTTTCCTGTTTTCTGCTTAAGCTCTCTTTCCCTTGGTAAACTGTATGCATGTATGTGTGTGTATGTTAGAGTAGTTTAAGTGTTTAGACTAGTTAATAAAATCTTGTTCATGTCACACGTAAAGTTGTCCGTGTCTCAAGCTCATAACTGGAGTCACTAGTCATTTAGATCTTGGTTACTGCTCTTAGTAGTATTGTAAATTAAGAAAGACATTTTGGGGATATTTTGGGGATATTTAATTTTATTCTATCAATCAATAAATTCCACTAGAAACAAACTTTGTTGTATTATTTTATTTTAATTTAATACTGTGAAGCTGCTTTGATACAATCTGTATTGTGAAAAGCGCTATACAAATATACTATACTATACTACTATACTATTTCCCATGCCCCGGAAATGTACATTTCTTAGAGTTAATAAACAATTGATCCTTAGTGTTCATGGGACAAATAGGTTCATTGATTGTAATATTAATTTACGACAGTAAATCCAACTAATCCAAATATTCATAATCAATTATAACCAGTTATTATTGATTATTAATATTTCATATAGAGCTAATTTGCTACAAAATCTATAAAGTAACTAAACATAAGTTATCCATTTTATTTGTCCATTACTGTTGATAAACTGAGGAACATTTATGTTGGATAAAAAGTTAAAACAACCTCAACATTTAAATGTAGTGTTGCGCTCATAAATCACAGAGGTTATGTGAATCTTGTCTGGATGTTACAGGGTCAGATGAACAGATATGTGTTTATCCGGTGGAGCTCATGAAGCTGAATGCTGCCATCAAAGGCTTTGAGTGAGTATACTACAGAAATGAATAACAACAACTATTTAAATATTAAGTTTATTTTAATTATTGTAATTTCAAACATTTCAGCTATTACATCACTTTTCTGATTCTTGATTTTTGTGCATTTGCTGCAGATTTTTTTGTAGTGGAGCAGGACCTACAAGGAAAGATGATGGCGGTATTTGTGAAAAAAAGCGTTTTTGTCTTCTACATAATACTAAAATCAAATGACATTATGCGGTTGAAATTACTGCTTTTGTGTTATGTTTGTGTATTTTTGTAGGATCTGAAATGTCAGCAGGCTGGTGTGAGCACTGAGGATGAGGAGCCCAGAGCTGAATCCTGGAGATGGTGCCATGGATGAGACCCTCCATCACTCCACCTGCCCTTATGAGTCCCTCCATCACTCCACCTGCCCTTATGAGTCCCTCCATCACTCCACCGGCCCTTACGAGACCCTCCATCACTCCACCTGTCCTTACGAGACCCTCCATCACTCCACCTGTCCTTACGAGACCCTCCATCACTCCACCTGCCCTTATGAGTCCCTCCATCACTCCACCGGCCCTTACGAGTCCCTCCATCTCTCCACCTGCCCTTACGAGACCCTCCATCTCTCCACCTGCCCTTACGAGACCCTCCATCACTCCACCTGCCCTTACGAGTCCCTCCATCTCTCCACCTGCCCTTACGAGACCCTCCATCACTCCACCTGCCCTTACGAGACCCTCCATCACTCCACCTGCCCTTACGAGACCCTCCATCACTCCACCTGCCCTTACGAGACCCTCCATCACTCCACCGGCCCTTACGAGACCCTCCATCACTCCACCTGCCCTTACGAGTCCCTCCATCTCTCCACCTGCCCTTACGAGACCCTCCATCACTCCACCTGCCCTTATGAGTCCCTCCATCACTCCACCGGCCCTTACGAGACCCTCCATCACTCCACCTGTCCTTACGAGACCCTCCATCACTCCACCTGTCCTTACGAGACCCTCCATCACTCCACCTGCCCTTATGAGTCCCTCCATCACTCCACCGGCCCTTACGAGTCCCTCCATCTCTCCACCTGCCCTTACGAGACCCTCCATCACTTCACCTGCCCTCACGAGACCCTCCATCACTCCACCTGCCCTTACGAGTCCCTCCATCACTCCACCGGCCCTTACGAGTCCCTCCATCTCTCCACCTGCCCTTACGAGACCCTCCATCTCTCCACCTGCCCTTACGAGACCCTCCATCACTCCACCTGCCCTTACGTGTCCCTCCATCTCTCCACCTGCCCTTACGAGACCCTCCATCTCTCCACCTGCCCTTACGAGACCCTCCATCACTCCACCTGCCCTTACGAGACCCTCCATCACTCCACCTGCCCTTACGAGACCCTCCATCACTCCACCTGCCCTTACGAGACCCTCCATCACTCCACCGGCCCTTACGAGACCCTCCATCACTCCACCTGCCCTTACGAGTCCCTCCATCTCTCCACCTGCCCTTACGAGACCCTCCATCTCTCCACCTGCCCTTACGAGACCCTCCATCACTCCACCTGCCCTTACGAGACCCTCCATCACTCCACCTGCCCTTACGAGACCCTCCATCACTCCTCCTGCCCTCACGAGACCCTCCATCACTTCACCTGCCCTCACGAGACCCTCCATCACTCCACCTGCCCTTACGAGTCCCTCCATCACTCCACCGGCCCTTACGAGACCCTCCATCACTCCACCGGCCCTTACGAGACCCTCCATCACTCCACCGGCCCTTACGAGACCCTCCATCACTCCACCTGCCCTTACGAGTCCCTCCATCTCTCCACCTGCCCTTACGAGACCCTCCATCTCTCCACCTGCCCTCACGAGACCCTCCATCACTCCACCTGCCCTTACGAGTCCCTCCATCACTCCACCGGCCCTTACGAGACCCTCCATCACTCCACCGGCCCTTACGAGACCCTCCATCTCTCCACCGGCCCTTACGAGACCCTCCATCACTCCACCTGCCCTTACGAGACCCTCCATCACTCCACCTGCCCTTACGAGACCCTCCATCACTCCACCTGCCCTTACGAGACCCTCCATCACTCCACCTGCCCTTACGAGACCCTCCATCTCTCCACCTGCCCTTTCGAGACCCTCCATCACTCCACCTGCCCTTACGAGTCCCTCCATCACTCCACCTGCCCTTACGAGACCCTCCATCACTCCACCTGCCCTTACGAGACCCTCCATCACTCCACCTGCCCTTATGAGTCCCTCCATCACTCCACCTGCCCTTACGAGACCCTCCATCACTCCAGCTGCCCTTATTGCCTCAGATTGTGAAGCACAACACATCACGCAACAACCTCAGGCACGAAGGAACGGCTCACCTCTGGCGGTCAGCTGATTCATCAGAATAAAGCTGCAGAACGGGAACTGCTGTGTTGAGATAGCAGAAGGATGTGGGGTTCAGCGCCTGTAGCCTACATACATGATTGTAGTTTGAATAAAGCTTTGTTTCATGTGTTGACTTGCATTTGTTTATTGTGTGATGGTAACTTTCATTCATTCTTTTACTAATTTATTAATATTTCTCATTGTTGTCAGTAAATAAAATATAATTATTTAATTAATGTTTTATTTAATTGTTTGAAAGAAAATGTAGATATGTTCTTTATATACACATCTAGAGTGTATTCATGTATAGCTATGTCATATGACATGCATTACATTTGTTTTGTTTTAATGTATTATATCATTTTCAGTAAAAAGTAATATAATTAAGTATTGGTCAGCATTTATCGTTGTTATTATTGTATGTTTTGGGGTGGGATAGCAATGCAATTCATTCTGAGGTAATATTAATTTTTAATATTAATGATACTTACATTTTTCGAGTACAAAATCAACAGTTTTCTCCAAAGGTGAATCTTCGCACGGCTGCCCTTTGTGCAGACAATACAAACGCTGAGGAAAACCATTCTAGGTAGGGCTGTCGAGTTACTGATGTTATGAGGTGTATATATATGCATACATATGAGATTTTTTACACAGGTAAAAAGAAATGCTCATTTTCACTCAATCTCCTGTTAATCTTGAGTACCTATAGAGTAGTATTGCATCCTTCATATCTCCAAAAAGTCTTTAGTTTTATTATATTTATAAAAGAAAGATAGGCTGTACCGAGTCTTTCCGGAAAAAAAACGAGTGTCTGGAGGCGTGCCGTGTGGGCGAAGCTAAAGCTGTGCTAACGCGCTGAGCTAACAACACACAGAGACATTTGAAGCAGTTTTACTCACCGACTGCGACCGCGAACCTTTATCATTGTGACTGCTCGATCCTTAAGCATTAGATGATCTGCAAATCCGTCGATCTGGGCTTTGTTTATAAAACAATCATTGTCGAAATGCAAGGAACAAACAGTCTTGCACAACTCCGTTGATGATGCTCTGAAAAAACAATCTCCATCCACTGGTCCCTTAACGCTGGGTTCTTTGGGAATCTGTGCAGGGTTGTCTTGCCCTGGCAACCAAAAACCCACTTCTTTGGTGACATTGACTTCCCAAATTAAGCCGAGCAGAGCGCTTTGATGAGGTACTGCTTTCGCTCTCTTCTCTCTCTGGTCTACGGATGCGCGCGCGCCCGCGGGTTTCCGGGAGAAGTGCCCTTAGGACCCATATAAGGAAATTCCGCCCCAGCTGACGTCACACAGACCCATACTCGAAAAAAACTTTCCGAAACTTGTGACAAACCGGAAGGACAATTTTTGGCACAGAAATACTCCTTCAAACGTACAATTTAATTTTTGAAACTTTGTCCATGTTTAGCATGGGAATCCAACTCTTTAACAGTGTAAAAAACTCAGTATGCATGAAATAGCATTTCACCCCCCCCCCCCAATCCCAAAATAAAATAAATCCCAATCATCAATGTTTATTTGTTTTTAACGCCTGCGACCCCTTTGTGGCTATATTCATGGTGAGAAAAATATTTATAGTATTTTTATATATATATATATATTTTTTTTTTTTACACTAAAAACTCTAAAAATATATTTGATTTAACTTTGTTAAAAAGTTTCTCACATGTTAAAACCAGCACAATCTACTAAAACATGCTTTAAAAATATAGAATTGACAGAAAGAACATGTTTCACAGTTGTACTACACTGTAAAAAGTGAATAGTTGGATCAACTTAAAAAAATTACTTCAATTGGTAACACCTAAATAATTACAGTACATTGGTTCAAACATGATTCATATCCTTATTTGTGCATGGATAACATCCTATTGTACCTCAAATGCCCATTTGTATGATACTTTAAATCAAGTGTTATGTCCTACGGTGTAATTTTATTTTATATAATTTTTTCTAATCATTGCTGCTGTTCAGTTGTGACTGATTTAAAAACTTTCTAATTTTATTTCTTTTTTTGTGTGTGTTATTGTTGTTACCTTAGTAGTACCTAAATAGTGCTACGCTGAAGTAGACACCTTTTTGCTGTTGTGAAACCAACTGTTAACCTTATTTTCTCTGTTTCTCTTGTAAATATTGTAAATATACCTAACTTGGAGGTTCTAGGGAGTGGGTGCCCCTTTCTTTTATTTTTGTAATTATTTTCTCCTGTTTAAACTAGGGAGTCAGAAAATTATTTTGTTGTTTATTTCCTTTTACTTTCTTTAAGGCAAGTGTATTTGATCCCTACAGTTAGAGGCATTTTCTTTATGTATTTTCTTTGGGCTTTTGCCCCACTCCTGAAGTCTTTAAACTTCCTTGTGTTACATCAGTACATTTTGTTGTACCACATTTCTGTTTTTATCTATCAACTACTTTAAACTTCAGGCTTTTAAAACTTTCTTTCTGTCATTCTACTCCAAACTAAATTCAAAGTTTGACTGATGTAGAGGCCCATTAGACTCCATCAGCTGCCATTCTATGTACTATTTCTAATCAATCGAGACTCATTTTCCATTCTCTCTAATATTTCTAAACTGAAAACCTTCAAACTTCAAACTTTCAAAAATACTAAACTAAAACTTGAACTAATTAAAACTAAACACCTTCAAACTTCAAGCTTTTAAAACTTCTTCAAACTTTCTGGCAAAGCTTTTTCATGCCAAAGTAAAGTTTGTCTATAAACTTTTTTATCTAGTTCAGAGTATATTCCTGTAGGCTATTTTCTCGAAAATAGATACAAATATAACCCAGAATGCATTGCTTTTTAAGGTATATTACTGTTTTAATGGAAAATGGTATGGTACTGTCAGAATTTTGCCTTTTTTTACTCCCAAGGGTTAACAGTGTATAGGAGACTTGATAACATTTTGTTTTTGAATGCTCTTACAACAACCATTAAACATATAATTCCTAATTTAACACCTTTCAGTCAGTTCTGCTGACTATAGTTTTACTACATGTAGAATCAAATATACAAGATTTATATAAGATCTAAAGTGGTATCTTTTACATGTACAACATGATCGTATATCACACCCCATATCCTCATATACTTTATGAAATAATCTGTAGATTACATGACTGCTCACATTATTAAACACATGCACAAATTCAGCTTAGAAACAACATTCTGCTCAGTTTTGTATTGGCAAGAAACTCTAGCGGCAATTTAAAAGTTGAGCAAAGGCTTTTGGTTTCGCCTGCATGAACACAAACTGTGTGATTTTAATGTAGATCAGGTGACTCTACAGAAAGTAGAAAGTGTCCGACTTCACAAATTCTGGAAAACATGCTGCAAGTGTGTCGATAATTATTATTATTTTTTTATTTTTTTACATGTAAATTATCTTTGCATCTGAAAGTCTTCAATGATGCCACTTGGTTTGCCACAGAAGTGTCTTTCAAACAGTCAGTTATCAAAGGTTTGTTACAGGTTTGCCACTACCAGTGAAGACTAGTTTGCAAATAACAAATGTACCACATATTAACCATCCCTTTTGTTGTAAATAAACTATTTAAGCTACTGTAAAGTATAATGAATTGATAACATATTCACTGTGGTGATGAACATAAACAATTTTTTTTTTAAACTGCAAATCAAAGACATTTAAACCTTTAAATCTTTCATTTATACATTTAGAAGTATTTTTCCAAACTCTCAATAGCCTCCTGTTGTGTGCATGTTCTCCATCCAGCTGGTATCGTACCACTCCCCTCAAATGTTTTCTTGTAGTGTTTTTCCAGATCTTTCTGGAATCTGCACACAAACCACTTCCAGTAGGGCAGCTCAGAGAGATCAGGGGTGATGCTCCACTTTGCATATTCTTCTCCTGCTGTTCTGTATTGTCTATATAGGACAACTTTATCTGAGGCATCAGGGTGAAATGATCGATCGTCGCTTGCTACAGATGATGTGCAGATCCAAGGACACAAGTTTGTTGTATTCCTGAATGACCTCCCTGATATTCCATACACTCTGTGGAAAGGAACACTGTGATCTCCAGCATGGTTTTCTATGGAGCTGGTGCAGATGGCTTTACAGAACGGACACTGAACCCAACAGCACTTACAGAAGCAATCAATCAGAATCTCATCTGGTCTGAAACTTTGGTCCAGATTTACAGGAAATGTATTTGTGTTGAATCTACTGCTGATGTCAGACACTATAGCAGGAAGTTCTTGTGTTATCACATCTTTTAGGATGTTGAAATCCTCAACATCGCGATGTTTCACTCCACTGAGGTCTTGTTCAGAGAAGATCAGCTCAGCTGAGAGCTTCTGTGAGAAATTCTTCTTCCACAAACCAACATCTCCTCTGTTCGCTTGAACATATTCAGTAGATTCATGTGCTGCTTTTATTATTTTCTGCTGCAGGAGTTTAATGCTCTTCTTCATCTTGGGTAAAACACTGACACTGAACTTATCATTGATGTACTGACTGACTTCATCTCTGATGAAGCTCTCGAAGTGATCTCTGGGATAATGAATGTAGTTCATGTATTTGCCAAAATCCTCCTCTTTTGCCAGTACCGTAAGGATATGTTTCTCCAGCTTTGATCTGTTTCCATTCAGTGCTGCAGAGTTTGATTTGATTTCATCTGTCAGATCTTTGGCAGTCTTCTTGTAGACGCTCTGCTTAATGGGCTCTTTAAGTTTCTGACAGATGATCTCACCAAAAATTGCAGCTGAAGTAGATCCATTGCAGTATTTCTGGAAAATACTATAGTACTCTTCTCTCTTATTCTGCAAATAGAGAACAGGATCATTGGCTTCCCTGAACAGTCTCTGTTGTTCAGTGATCATGTCTTTTTCTTTCTTAAAGATGGAGTAAGACAAATCCATGAAGAATTCATTCTTGAACACATATTTTACTCCTTCCTCATGGGCTGATATTCCTGCCTTGATGTAATCTACAACTTGTTGAATGTAGCTCTTGTTGTAGCCCATCTTTGAAATGTTAAATGACTTAATCATTTCGTTTGTCTTCTGAGCAACATCTGCGACTAATGATCTTATTTGGGCTTCATCTTCTGGAGACAGAGTTTGAGTATATCCAAGTGTTTCTTTAACTGCTTTGTAAACACCCTTTACAGCCTCTTTAATCTTTCCTTTTTTGGACGTTTTGTAAATAGCATAATCTGAGTAACTTGGCACAGTGAAAATGTTGTTGTTCTCACTGCTCTCGCCCCAGTGGTCTACAGGAGCACTTTCATACACGTTACTGAGCATCTCTCTCACATCTCTCATTATATCAATGTCTTTGATTTTTGGATTGTCTGTGATGATCTTCTTCATCCACTGTTTCCAAAACAAATCAAACTCTTCCTTCAGTCTTTCTTCATTGTTACCTTTGTCTTTGAATTTTAAGGCAAGTTCTTCACTCTTTTTATAGAGAGTGTTTTCATGCTGTTTCCTCTTATCATCAATCTCTTTCTTCAGGCCTCGCTGCTGAAGAACCTCATTTAATTTCCTCTTTGTTTCTCTCACAATGTTTTCCTGAACATCCTTGATTTTGAGCTCAAATGATGTTTTCCACTGAATCAGCATATCTTTATCGCTGTCTTTCTCAAAGAATTCTGCCATTGATTTTTTCACTTCGTCACTTGTCTTCTTCAGTTCTCTTTGAAGATCAGTTTCCTCAACCTCATGAATTGCTTTATTTTCTATTTGGTTGTGCAGTTTATTCTCAGTTTCCATCATGGCGCTGCGAAGACTCCAGGACCACTTGCTGTATTCAGTCTCCAGTTTCCTGTAGGCTGAAATCTCCAGAGAATTTCTGAAGCTGAAGACGAATCGTTCATTCAATAAAGCCTCCCAGAGATCTTTAATACGATATTTTAAGTCTTCCGGCTTTATTCCATCTGATTGTGAGGCATGAGATATAATAGTCTTCTTGAGGTCTTGAATATTCTCACAGTAGTTTGGGTTTGGTGGTGCCATGGGTGGGCTTCCCTCCCAGAGCTGAGCAAAATACTTCACATCATTCTGGACATCAAATCTAATAATATCGCTGAAACGATCTGCATCATAGACTTCATCTTTAGCAGCGAGTTTTGTCATCTCATCCAGTTTCTCCTGCAGTCGTCTCCTTCCCTCCATGTTTTTCTCTGCAGCTGTGACATCTGGGACGTTCTGATGCACAAACACACATCTGGGATTCAGTCTGACCTTCTTCATCCTCATGAGGGCCTGAACAACAATCTGAAGAACGTCCTGCATCTCTGTATGGTTTTCTCCGAAGATGTTGATCAAGGTCAGATGTCCAAGACCTACAACAAATGTGGCCAATTCATTGTCATGATGTGTTGTTGATTTTCCAGCCAGTTCTAGAGCACGAAAACCCTCAGTTTCAACAACCAGAATATAGTCAGATTTCATTTGTGTTTTCATCTCGTCTGAGACTTTGACCAGCTGCATGAACGCTCCTCTGGTGCACCTGCCGGCACTGACGGCAAACTGGAGTCCAAACATGGCGTTCAGCATGGTGGATTTCCCAGAGCTCTGAATCCCTAAAATTGACAGCACAAAGACTCTCTGGTCTCCCAGTTTCTTTACGAGTTCATCTAGAACAGCAGAGATCCAGATCACAGGAACATGAACAGCATCTCCATCCATCAGCTCCAGTGGAAATCCAGAGATCATCATCTCTGCTGCAAGACTCGGGAGAGAAGAGAAGTGAACCTGCAGGCCTTTCTTGTTCTCCTTCACAGATGAACATGATTCATAGATCTGACCGATCTCCCTCATGATGTGCTCCAAACCAAAGCCTGCAGCCTGAAGATCCTCAGATATTCTCTCAAGTTCAGTTTGTTCAGCAATGAGTTGTTTAGATTGATCATCTTTCTCTTTCAGTTTTAAGACTGTTGACCACTTTTCATCATATTTTTCATGTATAACAGAAAGATCAGCTGATGTATATTCATCCAGGAGGATTCCGAGCCACTTAATGAAAAACATCTTCTCATGTTTATTATGTGAGTTCATTTGTCTAATGAAGAGCTTAATAAACTCACTGATGTTAGATTCATGCTGCTGTTTACGGATTTCCTTCAGTTCTGTTTGTTTTTTACTGCTTTCCATTTCTATTTCATCTCCTCGAGGTCGGTGTAGTTCTTTGTTCTTCTGACTCCACTGATGCCACAGTTTTCCCTGATGAGGCAGAATTGATTCTTTGATTCCTATCAGATCTTTCTTCACCAGCAAACTAATCATCGACTGTGCTGCTTTTTTCCCTCTGCTGCAGTCTTCATTATCTTTCTCATCTACACTGATGTCTGAGTGTTTGGACAAATCTTCAAGTCTAAAAGTGGAAGATGATTCTGAGAGACAATCATTTATAGCTCTTCTGAGATCTTCAGATACTTCTGATTGATTTCTGTCTTTCATACCAATCTTGTATTTTCCTTTGTCTGTCTCAATCATAGTAGATTCATCCTCAGTGAAAAGACAAATGAGTGGCTTCGTGTTTGTGTACAGATTTTCTATTATTTCTGCACTTCTGGAATTCCTGTCAGGTTGTGCTAGAAGGACAACATTGACTGAGGACATTTCAGTGAGGATCAGCCGCTGTTTCTCATGGTCTCCTGCATCACCGTGTAGATTACAGAACGCAACATAGTCATTGAATTTATCTGTGTTTTTCCCAGAGGGGCAGAACCAGGCGATCTCCACCACTCCATCCATCAGGACTCTGGATCTGCTGCTGCCTGGGCAGTTCCTGTGGAAGAATGTGTTGTGTTTCTCATTGATCAGACTGTTCATCAGCTCAGACTTGGATGAAGACACAGAATCAAACCTGAAGAAAGACACCATTGGAGTTTGTGCCTTGTAGATCAGCTGGGTTTGACTGATGGTTTCATCTTTGGGGTTTCTCGTCTTCCAGCTCTTGTTGATTTGTCTGAATGTCCAGAGAGGAAACTCAATCTGCTGTGTGAATGGATTGGGAACAAGCAGAGGCAGAGCGTACTGACACTGGCACAGTTTAGTGACCATCAGCTGCTTCAGGAAATCATCAGCACAAAGAAACACAGCCATCTGAACATCTATCGGGTGAATTCGATCAGATCGATTCGTTCCTTTGTTTGACAAAGACATTTTTTCAAAAAAATTACTGCTGGTTTTCAAGGAGTCTCCCTGTTTTGTTTGATCCTGTTTACTGGTCTCTTTAATTTTGATGTATCTTGCTCTGTAGTTCATCATCAAAAGTTTTTGAAGGAAAGTCTGAACCAGCTCTTCCTCAGCACAAGACTCATTGGACTGTAAAGAATGTGTAGTTATCTGAAGAACATCTGCTGGTCTCAGGTTATTGAGACTCCCGACTTCAAGATGAAGTTTGTGAAACAGATTTTCCGTCATGTTTTCCGTCATTTTCAGTATTTTCCTGTTGTAATGATGGTGTTGATCAGGACTGACTCCTGATTGTCCACAGTCCTTGTTTCCCCTGTTGATTAAGCAAATTTTTTTTTTTTTTTTGAGAAATAACTTTTATACGGAACAAATATACAGTGGAGAAAATAATGATTTGATCCCCTGATGATTTTGTAAGTTTGCCCACTTACAAAGAAAGATAGGGTCTACAGTTTTTAAGGTTGGTTTATTTTAACTGATAGAGACGAAATATCAACAAGAAAATCCAGAGAAAAACACATTATATAAAGGTTATAAAATGATTAGCATTTGATTGAGTATTTGATCCCCTACCCAACCAGCAATTATTCTGCCTCCCACAGAGTGGTTATGTGCAGGGTTCGAAATGACTTAGGACTCTTGGGGGGTCCCCTAAAATTTTATTATTAAATTATTAAAAATTCTGAAGAATTGTGCTTTGGCTGTGCTGTGCTTTGGCTGGGCTGTGCTTTGGCTGCACTGCGCTGAGCTGGGCTGTGCTTGGCTGTGCTTTGGCTGGGCTGTGCTTTGGCTGGTCTGTGCTTTGGCTGCACTGCGCTGAGCTGGGCTGTGCTTGGCTGTGCTTTGGCTGGTCTGTGCTTGGCTGGTCTGTGCTTGGCTGGGCTGTGCTTTGGCTGTACTGTGCTGAGCTGGGCTGTGCTTGGCTGTGCTTTGGCTGGTCTGTGCTTGGCTGTGCTTTGGCTAGGCTGTGCTTTGGCTGGTCTGTGCTTGGCTGTGCTTTGGCTGGGCTGTGCTTTGGCTGGTCTGTGCTTGGCTGGTCTGTGCTTGGCTGGGCTGTGCTTTGGCTGTACTGTGCTGAGCTGGGCTGTGCTTGGCTGTGCTTTGGCTGGGCTGTGCTTTGGCTGGTCTGTGCTTGGCTGGTCTGTGCTTGGCTGGGCTGTGCTTTGGCTGTACTGTGCTGAGCTGGGCTGTGCTTGGCTGTGCTTTGGCTGGGCTGTGCTTTGGCTGTACTCTGCTGAGCTGGTCTGTGCTTGGCTGGGCCATGCTTTGGCTGGGCTGTGCTTTGGCTGTACTCTGCTGAGCTGGTCTGTGCTTGGCTGGGCCATGCTTTGGCTGGGCTGTGCTTTGGCTGGTCTGTGCTTGGCTGGGCTGTGCTTTGGCTGTACTGTGCTGAGCTGGGCTGTGCTTGGCTGTGCTTTGGCTGGGCTGTGCTTTGGCTGGTCTGTGCTTGGCTGGTCTGTGCTTGGCTGGTCTGTGCTTTGGCTGTACTGTGCTGAGCTGGGCTGTGCTTGGCTGTGCTTTGGCTGGGCTGTGCTTTGGCTGTACTCTGCTGAGCTGGTCTGTGCTTGGCTGGGCCATGCTTTGGCTGGGCTGTGCTTTGGCTGTACTCTGCTGAGCTGGTCTGTGCTTGGCTGGGCCATGCTTTGGCTGGGCTGTGCTTTGGCTGGTCTGTGCTTGGCTGCACTGCCCTAAGCTGGGCTGTATTTGGCTGGGCTGGGCTGAGCTGCTGTAAGCTGGCCTTTTTAAATATTGTTTTAATTACTATTATTATGGTAAAACATTTGGCTATATTAAATTAATTTTAATGAAGACATCTGTGAATAATAAGTGTTGACCAATATATCTACAATTTCCCCCAACAACAGCCATGTTATGACATACTGTAAGCACAATTTACCCTTGAAAAACGTTGGTGATCTTTCTTTTTCTTCTTCCTCTTTTTCTCTCCATGATGCAGGATTCTAAATTAAGAAAAATAATATTAGCTTCCTAGATAGCTTACCAAGCTCTCATGTACATACTCATTCATGCTCAAATAACATTCACTTTAATCAACTCACAGACTTGAATTAAGTCCTGGTTATCTTTTGTAATCACTGACTGGACAAGTAGGTTGTTAAGCCAGCTTTGAATAACTAGTCTAGCTGCTAGGTCTGCTGTTAGCTGGCAGATCATTTGGCTTCATACACATACAGTTAGCAAGAAACGTTGACAAACGTACTCTTCTAATCATTACACTGGGTATCTAGTTAATGCAACTTTTGATATAGGAACTCGAACTCCTAATATTTTACTATAAGCAATTATGGAGATATAAACATAATCGAAGCACTTACAGGATTTTCATTCAGGATTTCTCTCTTTGTGAGGTTTCGGTTTGCCGCGTTCAGCTACAGTACGTGTCTGCGGGAGCAGCACAACAACTATCTGTGATGCTGTATAGGAACTCACTCGGCTAATAGCTGCCCTGATTGCTGCCTCGCGCTAGGAAATAGATAAATTACTGTTATAAATATAAAACGTCAGTAAAGACCTATCATTTTTACAATCATGTTTAATATTAAAATATATTTGTCGGGGACCCCCCAAAATACCCCTCTTAGGTAACCCTTCCTTTTACAGTCCCCTAATTACTAGGTATTTACCTGGTAAATATATGGTAAGTTATAGTTGGTTATTGGTAATTACCACAGGTAACAAGTATGTAAATGCAGAGAAACTACAAACTAATTACTAGGTATTTACCTGGTAAATATATGGTAAGTTATAGTTGGTTATTAGTAATTACCAAGTATGTAAATGCAGAGAAACTACAAACTAATTACTAAGTATATACCTGGTAAGCATATGGTAAATTATAGTATTTTAGTGTGTAATTACTTGAGGTGATTAGTATGCAATTACAGAGAAACTACCAGGGAAAAAAAACACCACTGTTAAATATCAACTCAACAAAGTACTGTGTACTTGTTACCCGTTTAGGCTGGTAATAACTCAGATTTAATTGTGTACTTCCTCAGAATGTAGGCAGACTATTTTTAGAAACACCTCCAGTATTACCCATCAATTCAAGTTAGGTGTGTAGTTATCCTAGGGTTATGTTGGTAACAGTCCATGTTTATTTATTACTATCTTGAAATTAAGAGGTAGTTTCCAATAAATGACCTTGTCTTACATAGTTGTTGTTCATTGCTACATCCATTTATACAGGGTTTATCAAATCTTACACTTACCTGGTAACTACCCCGCAGGAACAGTTTTCCCTAATGTCATGGCACATCTTAAATACTGGGTATGTTCTTGCAGATGTTTTTACAATTTACTCAGTAAGTAAAGTGTAACTGTACTGTAAAATTAAGCCTTGTTTATTTCCATGGTATTACCGGAATTGTACCATATAACCTGATCATTCCCTTTTCCATTTAGTCACAATTTTTTAACTCGTATGTCCTGCAACGTTACCAAGGAAAACATGACAATTTACTCAGTAAGTAAAGTGAAACTGTACTGTAAAAGGAAGCCTTTTTATTTCCATGGAATTACTGGGATCTTACCCTATAATCTGTAGCTATAACTGTAGCTATTACAGATTATAGGGTAAGATCCCAGTAATTCCATGGAAATAAAAAGGCTTCCTTTTACAGTACAGTTTCACTTTACTTACTGAGAATGTTCAACGTGATCTCATGAGAATACGTGTGTATTATTACGTAAAGTGTAATTCTACCATACGTACATTTACGTAAGGGATAATCCACGGCTAGCCATGCATTAAAGGATTTTAATGTACGACGTAGAGGCGAAGAACCACCCGACGCGAAGTACAAATTAAACGATATGCAAAAATCATCCATTTAGCCTACCTAAATAAACGTTTTCATATGTGTCTCTCACTCTGCTTGCGAGTGTAACTGTGTTACTATGGTTACCAATGTAGCGGATTAATTTTGAACTGTAATCAAACTGACTGGAACTACCTGTGCATTAAGTAAGCGATAATGCCCGACGAGGTGTCCATTAACAGAAATTAATGGACGACGCGGAGGCGTGAACCGTCCGACGCGAAGCGGAGATAAAGAACTTCAACTCTTGAAGTGAAGAGATACATTTGTGTAAGAAAAATACGCATGTCGACTCACGGCAAAAGAGTAACACTTGGCGATGTAGGCTATGTCGTAGGAGTAGCGTAAGCTGTGACGCCTCTTGCGGTTCAAACAAACAGGGCTGGGCAACAAACTCAAGTTCCTCCGACATTTCTCTCTAAAAGTTCTCGATTTACACTTCTAATTTGTGATTGATGTTTTGTTTTGCTCTGTCCTTTGCGCATTCGTGTTCGTCATTACATTGTGCGTCAAGTTCAGGTTAGTCTTTCGCCGTAAATCGATGCGCATGGCTGTCTGTCGTGTTAATTATTTTAATGCGATGCGCACTGGCTCTGTGTCAGTGCTAGTTATTTTAGTCAATAAAGTTTTAAATATGGATATTTTTCTTACACAAATGCATTGCTTCGCTTCACAAGGTCTTTATTAACCCCTTGGAGACATGTGGAGTACTTTTATGATGGATAGATGCACTTTTATGATGGATAGATGCACTTTTATGGACTTCAAAACTGAAACCGGCCATTCACTGACATTACAAAACTTGGAAGAGCCAGGACATTTTTTAATATAACTCTGATTGTAATCGTCTGAAAAAAGAATGTCATATACACCTAGGATGGCTTGAGGGTGAGTAAATCAAGGGCTAATTTAAATTTTTGGGTGACCTATCCCTTTAAAAGGCCTTTCACACTAAACTTGACACAATAAAACAAGACGAATCGCTGATGAATGGAGCTTTCACACCGAACGCGAAACGATAGATCTCCTTCGGCTAATTCACGCAAGGTGGCGCTGATCGACAATGCATTATTCCTCACACTGAAAAACCCCAAAAGTTAAAGGAACACTCCGACTTTTTGGGACTTTAGCTTATTCACAGTATCCCCCAGAGTTAGATAAGTCCATACATACCCTTTTCATTTCTGTGCGTTCTGTAAGTGTTATTTGACGCACCCACCGCTAGCCTAGCTTAGCACAAAGACTGGATGTAAATGGATAATGGTAGCATACTAATCCCAATAAGTGATAAAATAATGCAAACATTTTCCTATTTACATGTTGTTATCTGTATAGTCACAGCGTGTACAAATAACAAGGGTATATGAGACAGAGACCATTTTTAATCGTATAAATACTGGGAACTATATTCTCACTAGGCGTAGGAGCACAGCTAACGTTACTTGGGCGGAGTGATTAGCGCAGCACACAAGACGCCCTGTGGTGAGGAGCAGAGAGTTCGCTCAGAGTTGGAGTAATAGAGTCAGTAATTACTAGATAGTAAATTTATAGTTTACAATCATGGGCTGGCGCGGATTAATGCACAGGCTTGCCTAGGCTGCAGCCTAGGGGCCCCACGTGTGCAGGGGCCTCGGATTGGCCAGACAATTTTTATTTTTTATTTTTTTTATTTACTTAAGCGCAAAGGCACGGCGCCAGGATTCCAGTTTTTAATGGGCCAGACCAATTGTGGGTGGGCCTTAAATTAAAAACCTTATCGAATCACTGTTTAACCTAATAAAAATTACTGACTAATAGGCCTATACTGTTATATTATCTGTGCGTATAGATAATATAGATTTTAATAGCTTGATGCTCTTTAAATATTTTGTTGCATTGTAAAAAGTTTCGGTGCATAGGACGGACCTATCCGCGATCGCTCTCTGTGGTTCTGACCAAAGAAGAGCGCTTTGGAATCTCCATTACGCATCATACCTGAGCTGCGTTTCCCGATAACGCTGTCTCTTAGCGCTACGAAGACTCATAGGTATAACTTAACTAAAGGTATACTAGTCTACCACTAAAGGTATACCATTGCTAGGCGTCTTCAGAGCTATCATCCACTCGCGAGGCAGAGGCGCTGAAAGGCAGAGGCACTGGCGCCCTCCTAGCAACGGCCGCGCTATCATCCTGGGATGGCAGAGACGAAGATGTGCTTGGTGATGTGGATCTCAGCTCTCTTCATTTCCTGATTGCAGCGATGACTCTGAGACTGTGTGCGCGTTTAAGGTAGCCTACCTAAACAACGACTGTTGCAACAGGGGCCGAGGGCTGGGTTAGAAAATATTTGACGTCATTATGTTTTTTAATTTAATCAATGTTGATTATGAAAGTGAGCATGCAGAATGAGAAAGATATTATACATCATGAGATGCGCAATGTCTGGAGACATGGGCCCTCATTTATCAAAAGTGCGTAGCCTGCACCAAATTTCCAGCGTACACCTGGCGTACACCCAAAACCACGGTGACTTTCAGATTTATCAATATGGACGTTGGCGTACGGCACGCTCAAATCCTACGCCAGCTCAGGAGGTGGTGTACGCACGTTTTGAGTTAGTGTGGAAATGCGCAGAAAAACAATTCCTAACACCACAAAACGCACTGACAAACTAAAAGATATGATATATTATGACCATCAACATAGTAATTATAAACTTCAGTGTTTATTTTTGTGAAACATGGACTTAAATGTTTAATTTGTGTGACTTTACCAAAGCATTTGATTTGTAGGCATATGTATTCCTTCAGTTGCGAGCCTGTGCGCTTTACCTGACGTTTCAAGCCTTGTTAAATACTTTCGCCTGGCTCCGCAGCGCGAGTCTCCGCAGCGCGCACACCTCCCCAAACGGACGAGGCGTTTATACTCGACGCGCTCGCCGTTGTACTATTCTTTAAAACGATGGTTAGGCCAGGGTTAGGCCCGGCAGGTGTGCACGGACTGGGTTCAGTAATGAAAGGCTTTCAATGACCAAAAAATAATTCAGACTGACAAAATAATAAAAATTACATTCTTCTTCTTTTAAATAATATAATAATACAAATAATAATAATAAAGACATTCTTCTTCTAAATAACAATAAGCGTCATTAATAATAAAAATCTAGAAATCAATTTTGTTTCTTTCCACTTCCCTGGTTTCTCTTTCTTTCTCAAAGAAGTTTCTCTTCTTTGCCGTCTTCCGTGTGTCCATGGCGTAAAATGAGGGCGTGGGGGGAGCGGAGACTTGAATATATAGGGGCGTGTTATTTTAATGACGATCGTTTTCAGCCGCAGCATTTATCAAGGGCAGGTATTGCGTACACCTGGATTTCAAAGGTACACACAGCTTCATAAATCAGGCGATGAGAGGAGTGTAAGCATAATCTTACGCCAACATATACGCCCGTTAGGGTTAGGGTTAGAGTGGGTAAAACATGATTTTGACCACTTCATTGAGTCTTGTTTTGTAGAAAGTCTCTTTTTAAAAGATTTTCGTTTTGTATAAATTGTATCTTAATTTTGATCAATGTTTTATCAACCAATTGCCTGTATTTAATAGATAAGAAGAAAATATATAGCAGACAATGTAATAAGGCGCCAACACGATCACTTGCATTGCACGTGAACTGGAGGGCGCCGAAACTCAGCTTGTGCCTCACAGATTTGAGAAATATAGGCTATCTATTATAGAAAGCTTGAAATGTCTACTTGCAAACGAAAATATTCAAAACCAAAAGAAATAGGCTACTCTCTGAATATGTCATCTGAAATGTGCATTTCTCTCTGGCGTTCATGGCGAATCCGCATCGTCAACTTCATCTTTGCAAATGTCTCCTTGCTTTTTAGACACATTCATAATCATTACTTTTACCGGTTCTTTGTGGCAAGCTTTATGCGTGCGTTCGTGCGCTTGAATGCGGCTATATGTAAACGCTTAGGGTATATAGCCTAAGTAATTAAATTAATGTAACCCTAACCCTAACCCTAAGGGGCGATTTGTCCACGAATGGCTTAAATGAACAACTACTAGTCGACTAGAAAAAAATTTAGTCGGAAGCAGCCCTTATTCCACTTTCGAGCCAGGCAGCAGGCTATTCTTCTGGGTTGAGCGAGCGACCCTGCGGAATGAGTGAGCGGAGCGGAATATTCAGAAATGCGCTCTCCGCTCACGAGCTCTGATCGGAACAAACCCATCCATATACCTCACTGTCTGCTGAACTTGCACAGAAACATCAAAATGGACATAACCAGCTTTTTAAAATTGTTCTTAAAACTAAACATTTAGACTATTTTAGCACAAAGTATGAGCTTATTGATGATTTTTTATAATTCTTGACAAATTAGAATATATTAAAAGTTTTTTTTTTTTTGAAGAAAAACAAACTCATAACCGCGCCGCGAACAAAAAAAGACCCTAATTGGCCCATAAGAAAAAAAAACAAAGAAAAAAAAAACAAGTAGGTGATTGGATAGATATGAATTGGCCACCACTTGAAGAAATGTAAAGGAAACATTGTAGTGTTGGCTCTCTCTTACGCCAACATATACGTCCGTTTCTACGCAAGAATGATAAATGAGGGCCAATGTGTGTATGCCAGTTCACCGTATAGTTGCGTGTGGACCATGCATGGCACTAAATACATTTTTAGGGGGGGCCTCACACAAAGAGCAGCCTAGGGGCCCCTGACCACCTTAATCCGCCCCTGATCATGGGTGTTCGCTGTATTGTAAAGAGCTGCGACAATAAACAGGGGAGACCAGGTAATACCATGATGTTTCATAGAATTCCAACCAAAAACGCTGACCTGATGAATCGATGGCTACTTGTTCTGGGTATAGATCCAAACACACCTGTAAACATCATCAAGAAGTATTTCGTTTGCTCTGAACATTTTACTATAGATGACTATTTTGAAAAAATGCAAGTTGCCACACGGACCATGAAACGCGTGCTAAAGGATGCAGCCATCCCATCGATAATAAAGACAGGACAAATTGGATCACCTGTTGCTGTGGTAAGTGTTCCGTTATCTTTTGAGATGACTAACATTAGCCATACTGTAACATTGCCATGCTGTAATGTAACCTTAGTAGTGACACTATTACGTGAATAGGGGCTCCGTGTATCCCCGTTATTGTTATTATTGTGTTGTCATGAACACACTGTATCACTCAATAACAAATGAGCGGCGCTAAATGTAACTCTCAGGACTGTAACATTCAACTTGCTAATGAACAGCTTCCAAAGTTTGTAACTCCTCGTCTGTGTATTCTGGCTCAAAACTATATGGTTCTGGATCTTGGTTTGATACACAGTAAAATTCCTCTGACAATTCCTCAAAGTCAGCCATGATCACGAGTTATGTTCGCTACTAGCTAGTTAGTCACGTTTGTTTTGTTTACGGAACCATCAACAGGCCGTCTCGTGTGCTGCGCTAATCAGTCCGCCCAAGTAACGTTAGCTGTGCTCCTACGCCTAGTGAGAATATAGTTCCCAGTATTTATACGATTAAAAATGGTCTCTGTCTCATATAGCCTTGTTATTTGTACACGCTGTGACTATACAGATAACAACATGTAAATAGGAAAATGTTTGCATTATTTTGTCACTTATTGGGATTAGTATGCTACCATTATCCATTTACATCCAGTCTTTGTGCTAAGCTAGGCTAGCGGTGGGTGCGTCAAATAACACTTACAGAATGCACAGAAATGAAAAAGGTATGTATGGACTTATCTAACTCTGGGGGATACTGTGAATAAGCTAAAGTCCCAAAAAGTCGGAGTTTTCCTTTAAGCTAACTCATTTCATTTGAGGACACAGATTAGCTTAATTTGTTTAATTTTAGATATACATTGCAGTCAAGAAGTTAAGTGATTAATTATGTGATAAATTAAGTGATTAATTAAGTGATGACTGAGCGTTAGTGACGAGCACCTGCTGTTAACGAGCAAAATCACTGAAGCAAAGAGAAACACAAAAACTACAACTGACTTCAACCACAGCCTTAGGCTACGTTTACACGTGAATGGCTATTTTCATAAACGGACATTTCACCCCTCTTCGTTTTCAAAAATAACATCGTGCACACGAACCTGTGTATATGCTGTCAAGAGCATGCCAAACCTGTAGGTGGCAGTGTAACGAGAAGCCCAAGCCCACCATAGCCAATCAGAATCCCGAAAATAGTCACATTCTGTGACGTTGCTGCCTAAAACTCCGTTTTTCTCAGTTTACATGCAAACGTGCAAACGAAGATTTTCAAAAGTTTTTAGAAAGAATCGGTTTCATTGGCGAATCCTCCGTTTGCGTGTAAACGAAGGGCGCAAACGAAGGGAAATGTCTCTGTTTTTCAAAATAACCATGTACGTGTAAACGGGGCCTAAGATGAAATCAACTGAAGATAAAAGAAGACATTAAATCTCTCAAGATCTCAGCAGAGAAGGATTAAACAACTCCACAAACAGCTTTACTTATTTCTAACCAGACTGACTTTATTTCTGTAAGAAGTCTACAAAAGTTGTTATTGAGAATTAGCAGAGGTTTATATGATGATGATTTATTGAGTTTCATTTGATGTTACCACAATGGTGATCAGTGTTTGCTTTAGTTGGGTTCTTGACCCTTGATTTTATAACATCAATTTTACTATGTGTGGTGTTACTAAATTTAATAAACTGTGTTTATTTTATTGCAATGAACAAATGATAACAATTGGTAAAAGACACAGTTTTAAAGTTCCCCTTCAGGGACTACCGCTGTGTGTAATCGCAGTGGGAACGCCTCTAGCGTAGTGCATCTGAAGCATGAATGAAATCAGTCCAATGGCGAGACGGAACGTAGTAGGCGGGTGACGTCATCGACCAGGAAACTATAAAGCACCCCTGAATCACAAGTGAGACAGCTTCTGTTACTTCAGCATGTCCCTGGTGTTTTTTAGCGCAATTTTCCACCGGACAAAATTGCGATTGTTAACTCATGATTTCTGTTCTGTCTGTGCGCACCAATCTTGCACTTCTATCTACTCCTCAACCAGACCACCTAGAGACTTCGGGTTTTCGGCATTATGTTAAGGAAGGTCTAATCTCGGGAACGCACAAAAAAAATCCAGGAAAAGATTTTGGATTTCCTGGAAATTCCACGGCAAATTTCTCGGCAACCATAATAGCTATCGAGTTGAAACAAATTGCAATCGATAGCTTCTAAAATTTACAATAATATTAGAAAAAAAGAATTGATCAAAAATCTTTCCTTTATGCTTCAAAAATTAATTAAAACTTTTTATGAAGGGAAATAAGAAAAATATTGCCTTTTCACCAATAAAACTATTGTTCCACAGAAATACGTAAGGAAGGTATTCACAAGAGTCATGAGCACAATTAATTCCACTGAATTACGGCAAGAAATCAATGAAGGTATCGATCAAGATTTGGAGAAGGAGCAAGAATATATGAGAAAACGACAAGAGGTTGTTGCAAAATAAATGGAAGAACGTTCAGCAAAGCGACAAAAGATGGCGACATCCACACCAACGGCTTCCTCATCAGGCGTATCTGATTTCTACGATGACTCGTGGCTTTCAGAGGATGTTTTGGCAAATATCTCGAAAGCAGAAGAAGAGTTTACAAAGTCACAAGCCAATAGTCAAGCAGAAAAGAAGGAAGAATCTGAAGAGGACAAAGCAGAAAAGGAAGCTGATACAGAGAAAATCGAGGATATTGAGTGAACACAAGATGTAAAAAATAATGAGCTAATAAAAAAATGTATGTTCAACTAGTCAAGTGATTGTGCCTTTTTTATTATCCATTGCTGATTTGATTTCAGAAAGTTCATTTGAATTTCAAGAGAAAGTTATATTCTCGAGCAACTTATTTTCTCTTTCATTTACTATCTCTTAGTGTTGTGATCCCATGACGTGAGAAAATTGCGCTAAAACACTCTGAGTTTTTATTACTTGTTTGTCTGTCTTAGAATTTGCTATAGGCAGGAGTTTTCACCCATATATATATATATATATATATATATAAAAAAACTTATAATGGCGAGCGAACAGCATTTCAATAGGGTGTTCATCCCTACCTATATACAAATCACGGGTGGGGATACACATATTGACTACGTTTACATGCAGCCAATAACCCGTTCAATTCAATTCAATTCAATTCAATAAATTTATTGCCATGTCAACAAGTTGATAGGAATTTGTCTTGGTACAACTCTCAGACATGAATAACCTAAAAAGACAAACATCATAAATACAAAAAAACAAACAATGTTCACCAACAATACCCAGCAAACAGTAGGACATTAGACCAAAACCCCGCAGAAAAAAAGACAATACCCCTCGGCAGAAAGAGTGCACAGTGCATACAGTTAATAGAGTGCTGCTAGCAGTCAGTGCAAGTTCAGATGTCTGATAGCCAGAGGGTAAGTGCTGTCTCTGAAACGTGATGTGGACGTCTTAATGCTCCTATATCTTCTTCCTGATGGAAGAAGATTAAAGAGATGGTGAGCAGGGTGAGAGTGGTCCGCTATGATGTTTTTAGCCTTTCGGATTATTCTGGAAGAGAAAAGTGAAGAAAGTGAGGGGAGACTACAGTCTATAATTTTTGATGCTCTGTGTACTACTCTTTCCATCCTAGTTTTGTCCTGAGTGGTTGTGTGACCGAACCACACAAGCATGGAAAAAGTAAGCACGCTTTCAATAGTTGACCTATAAAAGTGGGTCATGGCAACTTGGCTGACTCTAAACTTTTGGAGCTGCTGCAGAAAGTGGAGTCGCTGGTGAGCTTTACTGATCTTAAAATTAGTGTTGAGCTCCCATGATAAGGATTCCTGGATTGTGGTCCCAAGGAACTGGAAGGAAGTGACCCTCTCCACCTCCACCCCATTAATGGAAAGCGTAGGGAGGGGACTAGGGGTCCTTCTAAAATCCACTACCAGTTCCTTGGTTTTTGAGATGTTAAGAATCAGGTTATAGCTTTCGCACCATTTCACCAGCCTCTCCACTTCTCTGCGGTAGTCAGACTCATCTCCGTTAGTAATAAGACCAACTACAGAGGTATCGTCAGCAAACTTAATCAACAAAACTGAACTGGTGTGTGATTGACAGAATTGTGTGTATAAAGAGTACAAAAGTGGGGAAAGGACGCAGCCCTGAGGGGCGCCAGTGTTCAAAACCTTTGACTGTGAGACGTAATCACCCATTTTAACCACCTGCTTCCTATCGCATAGAAAGTTGAAAATCCATTTGCAAAGTGATGTACTAACACCTAGCTCCTGTAAAGTGTTGATAAGCTTTACAGGAACGATGGTGTTAAACGCAGAGCTAAAATCCACAAAGAGGACACGTACATATGTAGATTTTAACTCAAGATGTTGAAGAATAGAATGCAAACAGAGTGAAACTGCATCATCAACACTCCTATTTGCTCTATAAGCAAATTGGTGGGGGTCAAGTGAAATACTGGACAGATGTTTACATATCAAACGTTCAAACACTTTCATAATGACAGAAGTTAAGGCCACAGGCCTATAATCATTAAGACACGAGATTCTGTTTTTCTTTGGAACTGGAATGATCACCGCAGATTTAAAACAAGCAGGCACAATACCAAGTTGAAGAGACCAGTTAAAGATGAAAGTGAGGACAGATGTTAATTGATCAGCACAGTGTCTTAAAGTGGCAGTCATTATGCCGTCAGGCCCCGCCGCCTTCCTGATGTTCTGCTGACGGAGCAAGATTCTTACATCATGCTCAGAGATAATGGGTGGAGGGTCCCCCTGCTCTCTGTAGCAGGGGGGGTGGAGCAGGTGATTTCCACTGTCAAAACGACAGTAGAAGTCATTAAGCCTCCCAGGAAGAGAGGGGTCATTAACTAGAGCATGGTGTTTGATCTTATAGTCAGTAATGTCCTGCAGCCCCCGCCAGACACCTTTGATGTCATTTGCATATAGTTTATTTTCAAGCTTAGCTTTATAGGAAGCTTTAGATTTCAACACAGCTCGCTGAAATTCATATTTCAGTAATTTGTATTGTACCATATCACCACTCTTAAAAGCAGCCTGTTTTTTCTTACATAGCACTCTCACTACATTATTGAACCAGGGCTTACTGTTATTAAAGACATAAACAGCTCTTGTAGGAATACAGACATTCTCAAAGAATTGAATATAGGATGTGACGGTATCAGTAAAGATGTTAATATCCTGACCATCAGACCAAAAAATTTCTCCATACCGTGGAGTCTAAGCAGTCCTGTAATGTGTCTATGGCTTGTGGGGACCATTTCCTAAAGAGTTTGACAGTTGGTTTCGCCACTTTAAGTTTCTGGCGATATTTTGGTATAAGAAAAATTGTGTTGTGGTCGGACTCACCCAAGGGGGCCCTGGCTACAGCATGGTATGCCTCAGGAATAGGAGAATAGCATTGATCCAGTGTTTTATCCTTCCTGGTAGCAATCTGGATTTGGGGTTTGTATCTGGGGAGTGCCTTCCTCAGGGAGACATGGTTGAAATCACCCAGCACAAACATGGCAGCATCGGGATTGTTGTTTTCAACCTCCGTGACATTATCCACAAGTTGCTGCAGAGCAGTCGGAGCAGAGGCGTCCGGGGGAATATAAATAATCATCAGGACAACAGAAGAAAACTCACGAGGCAAGTAAAAGGGCTTACACATCACAGTGAGAGACTCCAACTCTGGAGAGCAGGTTTGTGATAAGTTTTTGCAGTCCGAACACCAGTTGCTATTGATGTAGCAGCCAACCCCACCTCCACGTAGTTTTTGTAAGCACACAGTGCGGTCTGCACGGTGTAGAGAAAAGCCGGCTAGTTGTAACATGGAGTCCGGGAAGCTTTCAGTCAACCAGGTCTCAGACAGGCAGATAGCGGCGGCGTCCCTGAAGTCTCTCTGTGTGTGAATGAGCATAGAAAGTTCATCCATTTTGTTTTCCAGCGAGCGGACATTGGAAAGAATCAGGCTAGGTAGAGCTGGGCGGTAGATGCGACGCCTAAGCCGGACAAGAGCGCCACCCCTCACACCCCACTTCCGAGTCTTCCAGCATTGTTTAAGCCGCTCCTTATGTAGTTGGCAATCCGGCGGTATATCGGGCAGGAAAACAGGCATGCTGTCCCGAATATGAAGTAATTCAGATCTGTCATACTGAACAATACCAAGGCTGGGTTCTAGGAACGTGCAGGACAACACCAAACAAACAAACAAAACAGAGAGTAGCACCGAGTCGCCATTGAGCGTCGCCATCTTGGGATATTAGCAATAACCCGGTCGCGCACGGCCATGTAAACACCGGCAAAAACCCGGATATGCTCATATCCCGGTTTTTAAAAACCCGGATATTACCCCTGGGGTACCCCTTTTCTAACCCGAATATTTGGTCATGTAAACGCGTATCGGCATATCCCCATCAAAAGGAACATTGATTTGTGTTCTGCGCATGTTCTATTCGCAAGGAATCTTGGTCTTTTGAGTAGAGACGGCGCATACAGAAACCCGCGTGCAGTATACCGGAAGTAAACAAGAAGTAGAGGTTAACATGGCGAGACGCAGCACAGCAACACACTTTTGGAGCGAGAAGGAAAGCGCAAACAAAGGCGATCGCTATCTGCCCCGAACTATTCATTATCCGGGTGCTGCTGCTGTTGTTGTTGTCTTTGGATACAGGAAGAAGAATTGGAAATGACGCATATTGCGTCTTAAGGTTGTCCGTACGTCCTGATGCTAACCGTGCGTCGCCGTTTACATCGGGATATTCCCAACTGATTACAAATTCCATGTATACAGGAGTAACTCTCTCTGCTCACGCATGTAAACGGGTTATTCCGAATGTTTCAGAAACCCAAATAGTGACCCTAACCCGACCATAACCCGGATATTGGCTGCATGTAAACGTAGTCATTGTGTGCTGTTCGTTTGGGAGCACAGCACGCTCAATCAGCCCTCGAGGGGACTGAATATAAGCATTGTTGTGAGAACGCTGTGCTCCCGCCGGTCGCTCTTTAAAGAGGGTGCCTCGGCTCGCGTTCCTCGCGGCTCGCGTTCCGCTTCTACCGAGGCAGAGCAGCGGCTCGAGTCACGAGGTTCGCAAATGGATCTGGCAGAGGGGTTTTAGAGACGGGCTTCGCCTTTTCTCTGCCTTCACCTGCCAGGTCCAGTGTCTCATCTCGGGGCGGAAGCACTCTTTGCGGTTACTTCCACCCCGAATGAGGCATCGGTACTGCAATTATCCAGTTCTGAGGAGCTGAATGTTGTAGTTATCGAAATAGACTCGCCACTTCAATGAGTAGAAAACACATGCACAATAATGAAGTTTTAGAAAACAAACTGTTGAGTCTTAACTAGCTAAAAAGCAGATCTCGCGCTTGCTGAGGCAGCGCGTAGATGGCAGCATAAAGAATCAACAGCTTGGATCTCACGTTGTCGAGGCAACGCGTAGAGCCGCAATTTATTTATAATGTGAAGGAAACTGAGCTCAAGGAGTTTCCCTTTCTCTTTTATTCCTATTATCACAACTAAAATGTGTGTTGTCAAGCTATGATTCTTTCTGTATTCAAATATGAATATTCAGCCTGTAATTCAGACTATGAAATACTTTGTACTGGCTGTATTTAAATTTGAGAAATTTTAAAAGCTGTATAAAATACTATGCATTTTCTAAAATCCATGTTTATAGTATGGCCAGTGCTTCGTGCCCTTTCTAAAATCTATGTTTATGGTTTTATTTAATTTTGAGAAATTAAATGAAATATCTTTCTGGCCTTTTAACTGCATAAAATATTATGCACTTTCTAAAATCCATGCTTATGGTAAGGGCATGCGCCGAGTGCTTCGTGCCCTTTCTAATATCAGTACTTATGATAAAACGGATCTGAGGATTGTTATTATCTCTAAGTAGGCCAAGGAGCCCTGACACCAGTAGTGTAGGGCTTCTGAGGGTACACCCCTCCTTGGGGAAGATGGTTTCCACCTTATTATATGGTGCCCGTCTCCCCTCGGTGCCCTCAGGGGGGCCGTTCTGCCAACCCCGTCTTCATACCGGGGCGCAGAAGGTCCCAGCGAGTTTTTACCCGAGGGTTGCTCGCTCCCTCCGAGGAGGGCTCTAGAGTAGTCAGGCCAGTTGTTCCTTGCCGGTGCGCCGTTACAGGGCACTGTGCCTGCTGTTCAAAATACACCCCACTGTGGGGAAGACGGTTTCCACCTCATTATACGGTGCCCGTCTCCACTCGGTGCCCTCAGGGGGCCGATCTGCCAACCCCGCCTTCATGCCAGGGCGTAGACGGCCCCAGCGAGCATTTCCCGAGGGGCGCTCGCTCCCTCTGGGGAGGAGTCTAGAGCAGTTAGACCAGTTGTTCCCTGCCGGTGCGCTGTTACAGGGCACTGTGTCTGCAGCAGTCGACATATTCCAGAGGCCAGCCTCGAGAGGCTGGCACCCTAGTAGATTTTCTAGTGGAGTGGAAAAATCTTCCCAATGTGTCTCAGTGGGTCCTGCATACAATCGAAAGAGGTTACGTTATACAGTTCAGGTCTCGTCCGCCTCGGTTCAGAGGGGTCCTTCCCACTGTGGTGGGCCCTGAGCAGGCTCTGGTGATGGAACAGGAGGTTATGACTCTTCTGCAAAAAGGAGCTATAGAACGGGTTCCTCCTCCCAGCAGGGAGTCAGGTTATTACAGCTGGTACTTCATTGTTCCAAAGAAAGACAGGGGGTTGCGTACGATTTTAGATCTGCGTCTTTTAAATCGCGTGTCAGATCGTGTCACAAATCAGGTCCGAGGACTGGTTCATCACGATAGATCTGAAGGACACCTACCCCCATGTGTCTATTCTTCCTCAACACAGGAAGTTCCTGAGGTTCACTTTCGGGGTGAAGTGTACCAATATCGGGTTCTTCCGTTCGGCCTAGCATTGTCACCCCGAACATTCACGAAGTGTATGGATGCAGCTATAGCTCCTCTAAGGCTGCAGGGCATCCGCATTCTGAATTATATCGACGATTGGTTAATTCTAGCTCAATCGGAACAACAGGCAGTTCGGCATCGAGATGTCGTTCTTGCTAACATCAAGAGATTGGGGTTGAGGCTCAACGCCAAGAAGAGTGTGCTTTCTCCATTACAGAGAACCACTTTTCTCGGTGTAGTGTGGGATTCGACAACGATGCAGGCACAATTGTCAACTGCTCGTATTGCTTCGATTCTCGCCGCAGATCAGGTCAAGCTTGGCCAGTCATCCACTGTGAAACAGTTCCAGAAACTGTTAGGTCTCATGGCAGCTACGTCCAACGTTATTCCATTTGGCCTCTTGCACATGAGACCACTACAGTGGTGGCTCAGAACCAAGGGATTCTCCCCGAGGGGAAATCCGCTCCGCACGATCATGAGTTCACGACGGTGTCATCGCGCCCTGATCATGTGGAAAGATCCTTGGTTTCTGTCCTAAGGTCCTGTGTTGGGAGCTCCTTGTCGTCGCGTAATGCTAACAACGGATGCCTCTCTCACGGGTTGGGGGGCGATCATGAGTGGTCGCCTAGCTCAGGGTCTGTGGCAGGACCATCATCGTCTATGGCACGTAAATTGTCTAGAGATGTTGGCAGTGTTTCTGGCTCTGAAACAGTTCTTCCCAGACCTAAGGGGTCACCATGTTCTTGTCTGAACAGACAACACATCGGTGGTCTCTTATATCAAACATCAGGGGGGTCTGCGTTCTCGCCTGCTTTACAAACTGGCACGTCAGATCCTTCTATGGTCCCAAGGGAAAATTCTTTCACTGAGAGCTATTTATCTCCTGGGGTATTTAAATCAGGGGGCAGACATCCTGTTGAGGCAGGGGCCGAGGCCCGGGGAATGGAGACTTCACCCCGAGGCGGTGGAGCTCCTATGGGAACATTTCGGTCGTGCCGAGGTAGACCTATTTGCTTCCCGAGAGACATCACACTGTCCACGGTGGTTCTCTCTCAGCCATCCAGCTCCGCTGGGGTTGGACGCTATGGTACAGGCGTGGCCGAGGTCGCTCTGCTCCCAGGAGTTCTGGAAAGGGTTCGCCGGGACGGAGTCAGCCTACTCCTGATAGCCCCGTTCTGGCCGGCCCGAGTATGTTTTTCGGACCTTGTGTCCCTCCTCGATGGGTCTCCTCTGGAGATTCTGATCAGGAGGGACCTATTATCTCAGGCGAGTGGGTTGATCCTTCACCCCCGCCCAGATTTATGGAGACTGTGGGCTTGGCCTCTGAGGGGGCTCAGCTCATAGAAACCGGTCTCTCGACTGAGGTCGTTGAGACCATCCTCCAATCCAGAGCCCCCACCACGAGGAAGTTATATGCTGCGAGGTGGAAACTTTTCACCTCTTGGTGTGGAGAGCGCCGACAGGACCCAGTTAACTGCCCGGTCGGTACAGTACTGGAGTTCCTGTAGGACCGTCTCTCCACAGGGTTATCCCACTCTACACTGAAGGTGTACGTGGCGGCCCTAGCTGCTTACCACGCCCCTTCGAGTGGAGTTTCTCTTGGGAGACACCCACTTATATCTCTCTTCCTTCATGGCACTTTGAAGCTGAGGCCAGCATTACGCACGAGGGTGCCATCATGGGACTTGGCCATCGTCCTAGAGGGTCTCTCCCTAGCTCCTTTCGAGCCCATTGAAGAGGTTTCCGGCCATCTCACTTGCTTACGAGTCGGCCGGTCAGCCTTCACCTTTGGCTGTACGGGCTCACTCCACCTGGAGTATGGCTGCTTCTAAAGCTCTCCTTTCAGGAGCTTCTCTTCAGGACGTTTGTGATGCGGCAGGTTGATCCACACCGCACACATTCGTCAGATTTTATAGTCTCGATTTTAGCTCCACTCCTGGGGCGCAAGTTCTTTCGTCAGCCTGTGCGCCTTGATTATACACGATGGAGACTTGCTCGCATGGGGACGTGGGTATTGCGTTCCCACTGCGATTACACGCAGCGGTAGTCCCTGAAGGGGAACGTCCCGGGTTACGTATGTAACCCTAGTTTCCCGAAGGGACGGACGCTGGGTGTCCTGCCATGCTCCCGGTATCCCCTTGGATCGCTTGCTTCAGTAACATCAGAAGCTGTCTCACTTGTGATTCAGGGGTGCTTTATAGTTTCCTGGTCGATGACGTCACCCGCCTACTACGTTCCGTCTCGCCATTGGACTGATTTCATTCATGCTTCAGACGCACTACGCTGGAGGCGTTCCCACTGCGATTACATACGTAACCCGGGACGCTTCGCAAGGTGCAATTTATACGACGAGTTGAAGTTTGCTGTGCTTTATATAGGCCTACTCGAAGTGAATGCCTGCAATCATTCAGTCATTGATGAATGCACAAAACGTGCAAATTAATACTAATATTATAAACTCTACGAAACGATACACAATTGTAGTTTAAGTTAGCGCTGAAACTATATTTACCTTTTTTGAAATAATCCATTAAATCTGCTGAGAAACGAGGAGCGTGAACTAAAATGATCAGATCTGCACGCATGCGCGGGGAACTCATGAATATTCATGTAGGCTCCGCCCACTGCCTCTACAGATGCACAACTCACTTTTGCTCTGTTTGAGTCTGTTTAATCTATGGGGTTTTTTTCAACACACACACAGTATAATCATCAGAGATGCACGCGATTACATTCAGAAATAGACTAGCTTTGTTTCCAAATGATCCAAGCAAATATCCTGTACATTTTACAAACCTTTATAAACCCAGCCAATATAATCACAATGAACACATCCAAAATGAAATATTTAACATAGGATATATAACAACTGCAAAGCGTCTAATTTGTAAACAAAATGATTTACGCACTAAATCTAGCATTTAAATTCCGGCACAATTTGCATATTTTTAGACAGACGTCACATCCCGAACCGCACAGCAATCTGAAATTGTAGTTATTTGATAAATTATCATCTTTACGTGGGTTGTGCTTTGGCACGGCTTCTCAGTGCGGAAGAATCTCAAAAATGTATTTTAACCAAAACAAGTTATGCACTGCAGCTTTAACTACAGTGGAATTAAAACTCAGAGACGAAATATCCCATAAATATCCACATATATGTTTCAACTAAAGTGAATTATTTATAAAAAGTGCTTGTGAGTTTATTCATGTCAGTGTGGGGCTCTGTAAATTGGACTAAACATTTTCAACATGGGCCTAGCCCTAGATAAAGCCCTGGGACAGTTAAGTTAGCTCAACTTTAATGGTCTTCTGGTGTATTGTTTGTTTATTAAAGTGCAAGAGGAAAAACAAAGTTCTAAATACCCATAATAGTTCATTTGATTAAACTAATTTGCATAATTTAAGTTGGCCCTACTCAAACCAATTAATTATTAGGGATTGTGTTGCATTTTTTGGAAAACAGCAGATTTTTTTGAAAGACTAATAACACAGTTTATGTTTAATGGGGAAAACCTAACACAACAAAATAATTGTTATCCATAATAAAACTTATCTGAGATTTTCGCTGTAATACCTATATTACCGTAGCATTTAAATTTGTTTTGAATTATGGACCAAAGCTTGTTCATATTATTGATGTCTTACTGACACTGCATTGTCTTAATTTTACATCCCAGACACAGGGAATACAAACATCTCTCTATTCAAACCTGCAATAATTTATAAGTTTAAGAGCTTCTAGACGTATGACAGAAATAAAGTCAAATTGGGGGTACATTTTAGTAGCTGTCAATCTAGAACTAGTGGACCAATGGTGACACTTAAGCCCGCCCTAATTTACATGAAACTCGAACTGCAACATTTGGGAAAGCCAGCACAGAACATAGAAAGAAGAGCGAAGAGAAAAACAGCACAAGCATACAAAAGAGTAAAATATGATCAGAAAATGCAAGAGAGCACAAAGTACAGAGTAATAAAACCAAGGAAAACATACTTTTTAAGAAAGCATGACCAAAAGTTTAAGTTTTGTGCAAAATAACTTTTAATGCATTTAAAGTTTTTATTCATGCTTGTTATTTCTTGATTCACGCTCATATTTTGATCCGTGACCACGTTGTTTGCTATTCTGATCATGTTGCATTTTTTTTTTTCAGTTTGTGCAATATATTTGTACATGTGTTTTAAAATGTTTGATTCACGCTTTTTTGATCTGTGGCTGCAATACTTTAGGTGGGAAATTGATCCCATACAAGAGCCTCAGCAGTGCAACCTTGTTACCATTCATCAGTAATACATTTATTATCAACTATCGATCGCAAACTATCGATTGAATGTAATAAAATCAGAATAATGATTTATTTAATAATAAATACAAATAATAATTTGTTTTGTCATTGACATTCTAATCAGGCTACTCGTCTGGTCGGGCTAGTTTAATTTTAAAATTAGCGCCATTTCGGGGGTGGATTGCTTGAATTTATTTTACAAAAGCACAATGTTGTTGTGGCGAGCAGGACGAGGTCGAGGGCCGTGGGAGGACGGCGCGAGACCGGTGGCGTAATTATGATGAGCCACACCTGTGAGACGCACCGGTCTCGCATCTCTCACGGAGGAGCGGAGGCATAAAGGAGGAGCGACGACAGTGAAGAGGAAGAGAGGACAGGCCTGATTTTTAGTTCATGTGTTGTTTCTGTTTGTGTTGCCAGCAGTCGTCCGTGAGGGGCTGCTGGCTTTTACTTTCATTTTTGTATTTGTTTATTTATTTATTAAAATCTTTAAATGTTCGCCGGTTCCCGCCTCCTTCTTCCCGTAACATCTAAACCTCGTTACACTGGTGCCGAAACCCGGGAAGAGGGAGGGACACGCTGTCGGAGAGCCCTCGCTGCTGGGAGGAATCGCGGTGCTGAGGAGGTCGGGCAGCACGAGGGAGCGTCGGCCGCCGATTGCTGCCCGAGGCGATGGTGCTGGAGCGATGGAAGATCTGGTGGGACGGAGAGCTCGACACCGTGCTCCTGGATCGAGGAGGGGTGGCTGCCGTCAAGAGGGAGCGGAGGAGTCGCTCCCGTTCGCCGTGGGCCGGAGCCTGTTGCCGTCGGCCATGATGGGGGCGGAGCAGGGAACGGGAAACTCGCTGCCGGCTGCCCTCGAGAGGAGTCACCGCCGGCCGCCAGGAGGCGGAAGGGCGTCGAGCCGTCCCCCAACGAATGTCCAGTACCATCGCATGGCACCGCGAGTGACTCTCAGCTGTTTGAGGACCGAGCGGCAGTGTGTCCGGGAACCGGATCAAGAATTTTTTTTTTTTCCTCTCTCCCCTCTCTCCTCTCTGTCGCTCCTCATGCTTCCGTCTCCTTTCCTCTCGCCTCGTCTGTCCATACCCCCAGGTACCGCAGCCGCCATGATTGGTCCCCCCGGGGGGGGGGGGGGGGGGGGGGAAGTAGGCGCAGCCTCGGGAGTACCCCCCGGCCTGCGAGGGGCGATGGGGGTATGTGGCGAGCAGGACGAGGTCGAGGGCCGTGGGAGGACGGCGCGAGACCGGTGGCGTAATTATGATGAGCCACACCTGTGAGACGCACCGGTCTCGCATCTCTCACGGAGGAGCGGAGGCATAAAGGAGGAGCGACGACAGTGAAGAGGAAGAGAGGACAGGCCTGATTTTTAGTTCATGTGTTGTTTCTGTTTGTGTTGCCAGCAGTCGTCCGTGAGGGGCTGCTGGCTTTTACTTTCATTTTTGTATTTGTTTATTTATTTATTAAAATCTTTAAATGTTCGCCGGTTCCCGCCTCCTTCTTCCCGTAACATCTAAACCTCGTTACAGTTGTGTTTTATTGCGAGTGTACATAAATATATGTAAACACTTTGCAGTTTGAATGATGTCCTGAACAAAATGACGGAGTATGTTTTTATGTGTCTACTGTTTAATCGCGCCCGTGCCACACACACACACACACATTCCAGCATTGCAATCTTGACATCGTAGCCTGTTCATTATAGCCTTAATAAAATATAATAATAAAATAGTCAACCTAACATTCAATGTTCGAGGGGCAGGCTTACCAGCAAATTACACTGCTCTGTTTAAATAGTCAGTAAGTACAATTCGTACATTCACAGTAAGCACCGCACATTTTGCGCATGTGAAGAGGATGATTTTTTTCCGTCGATATTGGAACACGAGTGAAGTACAAAGCTTATGATAAAGAATAGTTTAACACCCAAATACATCGCAAATGTTGAAACATTTTGATTCTAATGAGAGTTACGTGAGCCCAATGCTGCTTACTTTCGTTTTTATTTTTATTTTATTTCGTTTTTACTTGTTTATAGGTCTAATTTTTTCTCTTTTTTTCTGTTTTGAATATCATTATATTTAAAGGATTTGTTGTGGAATATTTTGAGTGTATCATAAAATCTGAATAATTATCTCTGTGTTAGTGATTCCCTAGTAATTCTTTTTTTTTTTTTTTTTTTCATTTCTTTATTTTTTCATTGTTAACTAATCAGGTCAGGCAAGTAATATTCTCTGTGTCTTGTCCCTTAAAAAAATAATACTAGCAATATATATATTGCTGCGAGCAGCGATGACGGGCCCAAGCCTGCTTTTAGGTGCTTTTAGTAACTAAAGGCACTGGGGTGCGGTGCGACTGGCTTGGGCCCGTCATCGCTGCTTGCAGCTATATTATTTTACTTACCCTTATGTTTTTCCAAACTTTTTTTATAATTCAAATATTTATTGAGTTTTTGTATTTCATAACAAAAATAATAATAATATATATATATACAGGTGCTGGTCATAAAATTAGAATATCATCAAAAAGTTGATTTATTTCAGTAATTCCGTTAAAAAAGTGAAACTTGTATATTATATAGACTCATTACATGCAAAGTGAGATATCTCAAGCCTTTATTTGTTATAATTTTGATGATTACAGCTTGTGAAAACCACAAAATCAAAATCCCAGAAAATTAGAATATTACATGAAATCACACAGTAAATACACAGTAATCCCATGGTCATTGAACCAGGTTTTGGTTCTTTTGGCAGTGTGGGCCGGTGCAAATCCTGCTGGAAAATGAAGTCAGCATCTCCATAAAGCTAGTCTGCTGAAGGAAGCATGAAGTGCTCTGGAAATGTCCTGGTAGACGGCTGCGTTGAGTGGACAGCACAGTGGACCAACACCAGCCGATGACATGGCTCCCCAAACCAACACAGACTGTGGAAACTTCACACTGGACTTCAAGCATCTTGGATTGTGTGCCTCTCCATTCTTCCTCCAGACTCTGGGACCTTGGTTTCCAAATGAGATGCAAAATTTGCTCTCATCAGAAAAGAGGACTTTGGTCCACTGTGCTTTATTAAATCCAGAGTCAACGCAGCCGTCTACCAGGACATGTTCAGAGCACTTCATGCTTCCTTCATTTTCCAGCAGGATTTGCACTGGCCCACACTGCCAAAAGAACCAAAACCTGGTTCAATGACCATGGTATCACTGTGTAATTACTGTGTGATTTCATGTAATATTCTAATTTTCTGGGATTTTGATTTTGTGGTTTTCACAAGCTGTAAGCCATAATCATCAAAATTATAACAAATAAAGGCTTGAGATATCTCACTTTGCATGTAATGAGTCTATATAATATATAAGTTTCACCTTTTTAACGGAATTACTGAAATAAATCAACTTTTTGATGATATTCTAATTTTATGACCAGCACCTGTATATATATATATATATATATATATATATATATATATATATATATATATATATATATATATAAAAACACACAAAAAAAACAAAACAAACAAACATAAAACAGTGAGGTTCAATGTAAATCTCTGTAAACAGCTGATGTCCAAATTACATTGCAGACATGTAGGTGCAGAAATTGTCCCATTGTTCCTTCATGGTTTCATTCATACAGTGTAGTCTTCCCAACATCTTTTCGCATGCAGCATTTTCAGTCATTCTTTCTTTGCACATTCTAAGTGTTGGGGCATGAGAGTCCTTCCAAAATTTCAAAATGAGTCGGGAACATGTTACCAAAGCAGTATTTAACACTCTAAAAGTATGTTTATTTAACATTGGCACTCTTTTATCTCAGAGTAAACACAGTCTAGGTGATTTGGGCAGACTACAGGGTAACTAACCCTGCATGTAACTTAAAACACTGCTCCAAAAAGCAGAAATCACCGGACATTCCCAAAGGGCATGCATCAAAGTACCTTTAGCTATTTGGCATTTCCAACAAAGATCGTTTCTGCCAATACCCATTTTATAAAGCCTAGAAGGAGTATAATAATATCTATTAAGGATTTTGTATTGAATAAACTTGCCCCTAGCTTCTCTACTGCAACCCACTATTTGACAGAATTGAATCCCATGTATCATCATCCATTGTACATTCTAAATCTCTTTCCCATATTACTTTCAGACTTTTACTTGTATTATTTTTAACCCAGGGGCAAATATGATACCATTTTGAGGCTTTGCACAGTAGTGGAGGTAGTAGCAGAAAGGTCTCTATAGGATTTTTCCCATTTAATAACTTAACACTTCCTTTCAAACAATCTCTGATTTGTAAATACTTACAAAAGTGGTCAGGACCCTCCAAGTTAAATTTCCTTTTGATATCATCATATGACATAAATATATCTCCCTCCAGTAGATCACCTATATTTCTAATACCTTTTCTTAGGCATTGTGCCCAGTGAATAGTCCATTTATTAATTTTATTTTTTGGGTTATGCCACAAGGGGGCGTATTTTTGCACATATGTAACAAGCTTGTATTTTTTATGTACCTCCAACCACACCATTTTAGAAAATTTCAAGATAGGATTTAGCATTTTATTCCCTTTATTTGACTTTTGTGATAAAATATCTATTGGTGTGAACGGAGAGGCAAGCTCTCGTTCTATTAAAATCTAGTCCAGGTTGATTTTCCCTGCCCAATGTTTGGCCAGTCTAGACATTTCAAAAGAAATACTGTAATACTGTAATATATTGGGCAGGGCCAACCCCCCTTCTTTTCTTGGTTGGCAAAGCCAATTACAGTTTTTCTCGATTGCTTAAACACTATAACCAGGCTTTTGAACTAAAATTTCAAAACCATAACGCCATTTATCAAAAAGCACACCCATTTCACTAAACTATAAACACTATTCCCTGCTTTGACACATGAGTTAGATTTGTTGAACTGTCACTGCAAAACTCTACACACAAATCCCTTCATTTCTCATTGCTTAGACCATGTTGTCATTTATAAAGCACTAGCATTCAATATTGTTCACTCAAGTCAGCACAGCTTCAGCTCAGTTAGCACACAATTACCCAGGTGGAAACACTAAGAGTCAAAATTTAACACACATCAATCAGAACCTTCAATAGATATATAAAAGGGCCCAAATCAGTTTATTGCGTTTTGGAACAATGGATCCAGAAAGACATGAAGGAAGAGGGATAAGAATGAGGAGGAGGAAGGGCAAGGGCAAGAAGACAAGCAGTCTCAGATGAAATTAAAAGCCACTCTAGTTGCCCATGTCTTTATCAATGGTGTGATTATGAGGGAGGCTGGGCTACGAGTAAGGCCAAATTTGAGTCGCTTTACCGTCGCCTCGAGAACATTCAGGGAGGTGTGGTGGCAAACAC
Source organism: Vimba vimba (assembly GCA_022828995.1). Classification (NCBI taxonomy): domain Eukaryota; kingdom Metazoa; phylum Chordata; class Actinopteri; order Cypriniformes; family Leuciscidae; genus Vimba; species Vimba vimba. The sequence goes on from CM040827.1 coordinate 2,164,571, forward strand.
AATTCTATCACTGAATAAGAGACAAACATTTCCAATAGTCTTTGATGAGGTTTATTTTCTTGCAAGAAAAGGCCAGCAGTCGTACAGTCACACAGAGTGACACAGAGTGTGACAGTGAAGGGAGGGCATCCTTTCTCCTTTATAGTCTTGACTCCCAGAATGTTATCTTTCTAGGCAAATGATGGTATTTCAACCATATGTGGAACATTCTTAGACGTGTTCATCATATTATCTCCTTGAGTGGAGACCCTCCTGTCACGTCCCAACACTCTTTACCATTCCAATACAATTCGAATTCCATATTAGAATAAGGTGTGTGTGTGCTCTTTTACTGTCATATGTTGGTCACACACATCTTACTGTAAGTAAATATTAAAAAAAAATAGAGGAGAGAGTAAAAAAAAAGAGTAAAAAAAAAAAAAGAGTAAAACAGGAAAAAAAAATATTTTTGTGTGTGTGTGTTTGTGTGTGTTTTCTGTGTATGAATAAAAATGTCTTTTGTGTTCATCATGTGAAAAGGTTTGTGAGGGGGGAACCACAAGCAACATAACTGACCAGTTTTGGAAATGTTGTTTTGAATTTATTGCACCAGTGTCTTAGACTATGTTGTAGTGTGTGTGATTTTGAGTGCTTGTGTGTCCTGTCTAAGGGCAAAGTTTGGTTTTTCAGCAAGAGTGAATGGTTTTGAGTGTAGAGCTTCATTTTGACCTGAAAATAGGATGTTTGGGGAATTGGGTGAGACGTTATGGATTTGTGTTTATAGTTTTGAGAATACGAGGCATAGTTTCAAGAAATGTGTTTAAGCAATCGAGAAAAACTGTAATATTAATACGAGGTTTACCATCATTCCAAAGAAAGTGTTTTATGTTCTTCCAAACTTATATGAGTTTCCTTCTTCTGTTGAACACAAAAGAAGATACTATTTTGAAGAGTATATCAGTTATCCAACAGTCAAGAGTAGCCATAGACTTCCATAGTAGGAAAAAATACTATGGAAGTCAATGGCTTCTCTCAACTGTTTGATTACCGACGTTCTTCGAAAAATCTTCTTTTGTGTTCAACAGAAAAAGGAAACTCATACAGGTTTGTAAATTAAAGTAAATTATGACAGAATTATCATTTTTGGGTGAACTCCCTTTAAAGTGCATTGCACTCTCAATAACGGATGAGACAGTGATTCAATGCAAAGGGAGATATTTGCTTTGAAAGAAATAGTTTTTAAGGACTACAACAAACGACTGATAGGAACTACACTGTTTTTTGACTACACTGACTTTTTTTTTTTTTATAAACACTTTACGACAGACAGAAAACTAATGTAATAAAATCAAAGGCCAAGACAAGAGCCCAACTAAATCAAACTGTTCACCAGCAAATGAAATTAATTAACTTGACTTTTAATTTAGTGCAACTGTGCTGCCAGCATTTTACAGATCAATTACAGGACGATTTTTACAGTAAAAGCTGTAAAAATAACAGTACTTTGTAGGTGAAGATGCTGACAGTTAATTACGCCAAATTTACACTGAAAAAAGTTTTACAATATGTATTATGTGCAATTTGCATAATCTTTTTCTGATACAGTAATGAATGAGAAATACTAGTAATAATGAGTAATGAAGTCAAACCTGAGTGTGGAAGTCTTCCCTCTCTGTATCTTCAATTCGGTTAGGAGCGAGTGAATGTTCTCTGGCTGCTGTGTCTATTTATAAGGTTGTGACGTGGAATGCTGTTGTCTTTTTTTTTTTTTTTATGACACGGAAGAAAGAAAGTGAAAGTGTTTTAGTGTTAGTTGTTTTTGTGTTGAGGATCTTGCAGCTGATTTGAGCTGAGGTTAACTCTTGTATGTAAATGTTTCTTTTTTTATTTCTGTCTTTTTATGTGTTGGTTAATAATTCACATTAGTTACTGAAATTTTACATAATGCTTGTTTTTAATTATATATGTGACAGAGTGATAGAAAAGTTATGTGAATTAAATGTTGAAAAACTAGTCATATTTCATTTTCCATTTTTTCCATCCCGACCAGTCTAAGGCCCCGTTTACACGATGGGAAAACGCAGATATTTCCCTGCGGTTTGGCATGTCATTTACACGAAAACGCCGTTTTTATCCCAGAAAACGATTATTTCTAAAAACTCCGGCCAAAGTGGAGATTTCTGAAAACGCCGGTTATGTGTTGCCGTGTCAACTGGGAGAAACGGGGTTTTAGGTTCTCAAACGTCACAATATGCGCCAGAAAATGCTTACGTCATGTGAGCACCCTATGTTTAGAGTTTGTTTGGCTACTGTTTGATCATGGTTGCTGTTAAGGTGGTAGGCTGCTCATTTTTACTTTTGTGCAAACTCTTTTGGCCTGTTTGCATTTGCAAACACAACTGCTGTACTATATCGAGGAGCAGAGGCGAAGGAATACACGAAGGTCAGCATTTTTACAGCAGCTTTTCCTTCCAAGACGCCGGTACATTGCCTGCCAACGTCTGTTGTTTTGAAAGGAACTGGAAGTCGCTCGTGCTATTCGTTGTTGTTGATTTTGAGTATTCTGATTGGCTTGCATGGCTTTATCCTTCTCCCTACGCTCCCTCCCTACGCTGCCCATAGGTTTGGCATAGTTATGACGGCGCTCGACGGCGTATTTATGCGGGTTGAAGTAAACGACAACTTTTTTGAAAACGATGTTGTGTGCACAATGTTATTTTTGAAAACGGAGGGGGGGGAATATTCGTTTTTCTAAATACCCGGCTATGTGTAAATGTGGCCTAAGGGTATCCACTGGAGGCAAGTTGTAAAGAACCCAAGTGCAGTTTATTAACAAACAAAACCAAACATGAAACAAAAACATGACATGAAAACTCAAAATAAAGACATGAACTTACACAACAGTAGACTACAGGAAACAATACTTAAAGACATATGGCAAACAGACTAATGACAAGACAAGGGACACCTGTGAACAATGTACAGACGATTAACCAATGACAAGACACATGGCAGGATCACATGACAAACAGGGAATCATATGCAGTGTTGCCAACTTAGCGACTTTGTTGGCGGTTGCCAATAAAACAAAAAAGAAAGAATGAAAGAAGCGACTTTGTTGCTATTTTTAGCGAATTTTTTCCAAAAAAGCAGCTAGTGACAAATAGCGACTTTTTGGACAAGCCTCAGTAACCTCCAAATGTTGTCAGTCCTGAGAGTGCGAGCTCTTGCTTTCTCCCTGCCGTCACTCTCTCTAGCTGCGTCCCTGTTCAGTGAATGGCTGAGAGGAGCAGCGGCTCATTCTTCTGTTGAGCGCACAGCAGCTGACAGACGTGAATCAGCAGTGTTTTTCACTGACTTATCATTTATCTGCTTCTCTTTTGTTTTATATTTAAAGAATTTAGTTTGACCATTTTAATTTATTTTCTTTTCTTGTGCTTAAAGGTAGCCTGGGTGCCAGCCCGAACCCCGCCCACAACATTTTTTGGTCGGGAAGTTCGGTCTGGACTCGCTCCATTGAGGAGCTATTATCATAGATATCATATATAAAGGCTAGATGTCTCGTGCGCACTGCTGGCCAATGGAGGTCGACGTCCGCACGTGGCGGCCATCTTGCTACAGTGTACTCGCTCACTACTTCAATGGTGCATGTACTTTTAAATAACCATAACTTGCTCATTTTTCTACCGATTTTCAAACGGTTTGGTTTGTTATAAACGTCAGAGATGTAGTTATGACACTGCATACATACACTGCATACATATGAAAAATTATAACATACATGTTCAAGCATTCGGAATTATAGCCATGTTAATAACGTTTGTAAGAAACCAAACCGTTTGTAAATCCGTCAAGATTTCAGCGAGATAAGAGGATTTGTGTGCGTGCTGATCATTCACCTTAATGCACAGAGCACTGTGACAAGATGGCCGAACGATGATGCCGGAAGTGACTGCGCCATAAGACATCTAGCGTTTATATATGATATCTATGGCTATTATGCCCGAACAAAAATTGTTCGGACCAATCAAATTGTCAGGGCGGGCTTTATACGATGATGGACAGATGAGCAACGGTAACGTAATCATCCACGTCACCAAAGAGCGCTTGATTTGAATTAGTTTACAACAAAGACGACTGCTGCTGGAGAATTGAGATTTCACGAGTTCACATTTACAAATAAGTCAGATAGAATAAATGCGTATATGACGTGCTGTCCGAGGAGAGGGCTGTGGGCTCGGTAGCCATACTCCCCCGTATTCCTGGTTGTGAGAGAACAAGACAATTAGTTTTTTTTTTTCCTGGTTCGGTTGAGACACACCCCATAATCAAATCTCTATGGAGCAGTATCAGACTCACATTCTGACTAGAATCTGAGTATGACGACGTCAGGCTAGCTTAAAGGGATACTCCACTTTAAAATGAAAATTCTGTCATCATATAGGCTACTCACCCTCATGTTGTAACTGTAAAGATCACCCATTGACGGAGTCCAACGGCCTGGGCGAAGGGATAATGGCCCTCATTTATCAAAAGTGCGTACACCAAATTTCCGGCGTACACCCAAAACCACGGTGACTTTGAGATTTATCAATATGGACGTTGGCGTACGGCACGCTCAAATCCTACGCCAGCTCAGGAGGTGGTGTACATGTACGCACGTTTCGAGTTAGTGCGGAAATGCACAGAAAAACAATTCCTAACACCACAAAACGCACTGACAAACTAAAAGATATGATATATTATGACCCACTGTAAAAAACAACAACATAGTAATTATAAACTTCAGTGTTTATTTTTGTGCAACATGGACTTCAATGTTTAATTTGTGTGACTTTACCAAAGCATTTGATTTGTAGGCATATGTATTCCTTCAGTTGCGAGCCTGTGCGCTTTACCTGACGTTTCAGGGTTCTGCGCACGGACTGGGTTCAGTAATGAAAGGTTTTCAATGACCAAAAAATAATTCAGACTGACAAAATAATAAAAATCATAATAATAATAAGAATATTACAAATTGTCATGCAATTATTAATGTGAATGAATGGTACTCCACATCACATCATCATCATCACTATTGTACACCCCAATACATGTGACGTGATATGAAATTAAATGCTAATTGTTTCAAAACACGTGCTGTAAAATAATGCATTGTGATAGGTCATTTGCTCATCCAAGTTTCTCTTCTTTGCCGTCTTCCGTGTGTCCATGGCGTAACATGAGGGCGTGGGGGAAGCGGAGACTTGAGCTGCGTTCAGCCCCGATAAAACGTTGCACGTTTTTTAAACAGAAATGGTGATGCGTTGAACACACTGTTCTGATGACGCAAGAGTTGCAACTATGGCAGCTGAGAAGGCCATTCTTTGTGTTCTTTGTGAAGAATTCTCTGAGCCTGATGAAGTCGGTATAAATATTGTTTAATACTACAAAATATGCCCGATGTTACAGTTACTACAGTTACTGCACTTGCCGCCCAGAACAAAAGAGAACATCCCAATCGAGTGAAGGGATTTGTGGAAACTGAAATGGAAGCACACATCTTACCTAATTTAGACTAAAACACATCTATTTAGCCTCACATACTGACTTTATTTGTAGTTCATACCGTTTTAATACCCTGTATTTTCTTTCTCATTTTTAGGAAAAGCACTTAATTACCATTGTTTATTTCTATACCAAATGTCATACACTTGCAATGAAGCTAAAAATATAAACAACTACATCATTATGTTGATATCCTATATTTTTACAATAAAACTTTCGACAAACATGTCTTCTAATATCTTCAGTTGTTGTGTATACCGAGCTGCATCGAACACATTTGTAAATTACTTTCCTTGAACCCATTGTGGGAGTTCACTTTAATACCACGTGCTTTATATACATGTTGCTGCTGATTGGACTGCAGTTCTGACACACCCACCAAACAAGAGAAAACGTACATATCTCAAACCCCGTTGCACACCGGTGCACGCCGTTTCCAGGAAACATGATGTTCAACCGGGAAACCGTAGCAAAACGTTGCGCACCGTTTTGATCTTGAACGTGCCCCTGAATATATAGGGTGTGTTATTCTAATGACGATCGTTTTCAGCCGCGGCATTTATCAAGGGCCTGGATTTCAAAGGTACGCACAGCTTCATAAATCAGGCGGTGAGAGGAGTGTAAGCATAATCTTACGCCAACATATACGCCCGTTTCTACGCAAGAATGATAAATGAGGGCCAATGTGTGTACAGTGTATGTCTTTTCAGTGCTCCAGTGAAGTTCACTTAATTTATTGGAATTTAGTTTCAATATTACTTTAGCTCTGCGCTTAATCTGAATCCAATTTTAAATAATAATCAAATTTAGATCATGTTTCTTATTAGAAAATAGTCATAAATATTGATTATGCCTACTGCTCCGTTCATATGCGCCTTTAGTTTGACCTATCCTGGACACAGAGCTGCGGGAGCTCCAGCCTCCTCATAATCTACTAAAATAATGATTTCAGAAATGATTTCCAATCTACTAAAATAATGATTTCAGAAAACTTCAGAATAAATCAAGATGTAACATTTATTTGTCAGGTAAAAATGTATCATGCCAATTACACAAGTAAATGATTAAAAGCCAATTCAGAAATAATGAATAATAAATAATAATAACATCAATTACTCAAAGATGACTCTAAAGGCCCTTGCACACTGAGTCCGAAATTCGCCTCCGAAATTTTCGCAAGTTAAAAAATTTATATAACGTGAGGTTGTGTCAATCACGCTTGTACACTGCCTCCGAAACTTTCGTCCGTCAAAAGAATTCGGATCAGGTTCGATTTTCTTCGTTTTTCGCATCCGAAGCAAGCATTTTGAATAGTGTTTTGACAATTTAGAGCCAACGAATCACGAATTTTCACGAATACGAAAAACGCATGCGAAAATTTCGGACTCAGTGTGCAAGGACCTTAAAAGTAAGCAATGCATTCCTGACTGAGACACACAGTGGTGTGTGAGTTTTTTCCAACGGGAAAACACTGAAACATCACTGTATGGGGGATGATTCTAGTAAAGGGTCCCAATTCTGCTCTGTCACCTAGCCTTAAATACCCAGACCAGAACAAAAGGGTTGAACCAATATTTGTGGGTCAGTTCATGTACCCCAGGGGGTAGCATCTGGTTTCGGGAGATATCTTGAAGAGACATCACCCAGAGAGGAGAACAAGCTCTCAATCTTTCTCATTAAACCAATGACTGCAATGAAATTAAGACCATTTTACCAATCGCACTGAGACACTTAAAATGATGGTGACTTTACACTTTTGCTGACTTGACTCAGGGGGAGAGGAAGGGAGGAGGGAGAGGGGGATGCAGAGATAAGGAAGGAGAAACCTTTGGACAGGACAATGTCCTGAGCTCTGTCTTTGCTATATTTTGTCCAGGGTGCGTTTTATGGCTTTATTGCTTTATTGCAGGGTGAGTTTTGTCTTAGCAGGAAAATCAGTTCTTACAGGCGGCCCCTGGCCCATTGGGACAGATTTAGATTGGCCTAATGGGACAATTTTGGACATTTTCATGTTTTCACATTTTCAGTGTTATGTGTTCATAGGGCTGACCCCTGTAGTTTGCAGCGTTAGTCTATTGGTGCAGGAATCCAGTCGTCACCTGAAATAACAGCATTAAGACAGGTTGGCAGAATGCGTGGATGCTGCAGCAGCGGGATAGGGTGTCACATGACCCTCTTGGCCGGGTTTGCTTCCACCTGTACTTGGTTGCGGTGGTATTCAGTCTGTAGAATGACTCGTTGTATCAAGTCTGTTTGCGTTGGTCAGCATGATCAGAAAGTGTCAGTGGAAAGTGTCATTATGTGTGTATTGTGTATGTTTGTGTATAGGAGATGGGTGGTGTCTATCCTACCATAATGTGTGTTGCAGAATTTAGTTCCGGTGCTACACCGGGAGGCCACATACAGGAGCTACTTCTGTAGTGTTATGAGGTGTGAGCGGCTGCTTGAAGTTTTTCCACCCCCATCTCCTACATGTAAAGTTGTGTGTGTCGTGCTTGAGGCAGGCGGGACCAGACCCTTGCGGAATCTGGTTCTGAAGAAAGTCATCTGTCAGCCTGTAAGGGAAATAGACCTAGAGAGGAAAACACAGTTTAATCTTGAACCTTTATACAAATTGCATTAAAATAGATGGTCTATCTCAATATTAATTTGATGGCCTTAGTCAGACAGTTGTTACTGATGGCTTTGATCTGTTAAGATTTTATGCCATTAGAAGAAAATTTGTTTTAGTTTACAAAGACATGTATCATGCTGAGAATATGACTTTCTCAGCCTCCCTGGGAATGTCTATGCCAGGGTACTGGAGAGGAGAATACGGCCGATAGTAGAACCTCGGATTCAGGAGGAACAGTGCAGTTTTCGTCCAGGCCGTGGAACATTGGACCAGCTCTATACCCTCTCCAGGGTGCTGGAGGGTTCATGGGAGTTTGCCCAACCAATCCACATGTGCTTTGTGGATTTGGAGAAGGCATTCGACTGTGTCCCTCGCGGCGGCCTGTGGAGGGTGCTCCAGGAGTATGGGGTCCGGGGTCCTTTGCTAAGGGCTGTCCGGTCCCTGTACGACCGAAGCAGGAGCTTGGTTCGCATTGCCGGCAGTAAGTCAGACTTGTTCCCTTGCATGTTGGACTCCGGCAGGGCTGCCCGTTGTCGCCGGTTCTGTTCGTAATTTTTATGGACAGAATTTCTAGGCGCAGCCAGGGGCCGGACGGTGTCAGGTTTGGGGACAACACGATTTCATCTCTGCTCTTTGCGGATGATGTTGTCGTGTTGGCCCCTTCAGACCAGGACCTTCAGCATGCACTGGGACGGTTTGCAGCCGAGTGTGAAGCGGCTGGGATGAGAATCAGCTCCTCCAAATCCGAGGCCATGGTCCTCAGTCGGAAAAGGGTGGCTTGCTCACTTCAGGTTGGTGGAGAGTTCCTGCCTCAAGTGGAGGAGTTTAAGTATCTTGGGGTTTTGTTCACGAGTGAGGGAAGGATGGAACGGGAGATTGACAGGCGGATCGGTGCAGCTTCTGCAGTAATGCGGTCGATGTACCGGTCTGTCGTGGTGAAGAAAGAGCTGAGCCGCAAGGCGAAGCTCTCGATTTACCGGTCAATCTACGTTCCTACTCTCACCTATGGTCATGAGCTTTGGGTCATGACCGAAAGAACAAGATCCCGGATACAAGCGGCCGAAATGAGCTTTCTCCGCAGAGTGGCTGGGCGATCCCTTAGAGATAGGGTGCGAAGCTCGGTCACTCGGGAGGAGCTCAGAGTAGAGCCGCTGCTCCTCCACATCGAGAGGGGTCAGCTGAGGTGGCTCAGGCATCTGTTCCGGATGCCTCCTAGACGCCTTCCCGGGAAGGTGTTCCGGATGTGTCCCACTAGGAGGAGACCCCGGGGAAGACCTAGGACACGCTGGAGAGACTATGTCTCCCGGCTGGCCTGGGAACGGAAGAAGCGGAAGAAGATGGTATGGTATGGTAAGACATGTATCATTATCATGATTATGTTTTTGCAAAGAAAAGGTCAATTAAACTGGGTGATAATGGTCAGATCTGACTGCTGTTGCAGTTAAACTCACACAGTCTGCTGTGTTGTGAGCATTAGGACCATCAGGTCTGCTGGGGAAATCTCTTTACATGATGCTGTTTATTTACACTAGCCAGATCTGTGTTCAGAGCGATTAGATCACCAGGTGTGGTGCTGTGCTTGTTTGTTTAGGCTTTGGAATTTATGGTGCCATTCAACTCTTGACCATTTGGATCTCTGTGGTCCATAAAGACGGTAGATTTTCCACCTGATGTTTACATTTCACACAACTTTTCTTACATGTCCAGTAAAATACCTTCCCTGATCAGATCTCATGTGAGCTGACGCTCCCAGAGAGGCGTTTGTTAACACTTGCGCCACTTTGTTTGTGGTTTTGTTGCAAGAGAAAATTAAAATTTGTACCTCCCCTTGTTACTGGGTTAAAGATCTGTTAGATAAAAATTATATCATCCTGTGGCTTTGGATGGATATTCAAGACATGGCAATCAGGTTGAATAGAAGGTAAAGAAGTTCTTTCTCATTCATTCTTCCTTTCAGTTTCCTTTCTTACCAGTCCTTTCTCTAACCATCTATTATGTCCTTCCTCCCAACACTAGTGTTCCTGCCTTCTTGCTCCCTACATGCACATACCCTCTTTATACATTCTGATTCTTTTCATTCTCCTTAAACATCCTTTCCTCTTCTAAACCAATGCTGAATCATCAAGAGATTAAAGCCATTCCTGACCATTATAATATAATATATATTACAATCTGGTAATATAAATTATATTCTATAAAAATAGTATAAATTAAAAATAATTTTATTTACTGGTCTTTGGTGTCTCTACTGAGTAATACTGACTGACTTGTTATCTTCTCACTGATCTTTTAGAAGGCGTTGGGCCCTGCAGCTCCAGCTGCTGGCATGAGCTTGGGTCAAATCATTGCTCAATTGAAAGATTTTTGTGACTACAATATAGAATTGGACACAATTATCTTGTTTTAGGCTGAGATGTTATCAGTTGTATTCCTTTAAGAATCTATTTGAATATGAAAGAAAGGTTGGACAAACAGGTCTGATGGGGGGCTACAATATTGTTTTATGGTTTGTTACTTTTGTCAGTCTCTTTTGAGACCTTGAAAACATACAAGAGTGCAGCGATTGCAAAGTCTGATATAAGACCAAATTAAAAGCTATGTTTTATAAGACTGAGCCTTAAATGGTGTTGTTTACACCATATTTTGGGACATCAGTCATGAACTTTTTAGCACTATTGAAAGATTTTCTAAGAACAGCGATTAATTTGAAGTAATTCATATTGTTCTTTGTCTAAATTCTCTCATGAGACAAGGACAAGCTGTGCATGTCCTCTGAATCTATCAGGCCTGGCTACAAGCCTCTTAGTGACACAATAATTTTAATTATATGCATCAGGTTTAAAATTTAGCGCATTTTTCAGAATTTCAGTCTCTAGGACTTCTGCAGAACAGACCAGAACAAAAGGGTTGTGCCAATATTTTTGGGTCAATTCATGTACCCCAGGGAGTAGCACCTGGTTTCGGGAGATATCTTGAAGAGACATCTCCCAGAGAGGAGAACAGGTTTCTCCTAAGTTCTCAATCTTTCTCATTAAACCAATGACTGCAATGAAATTAAGACCATTTTACCAATCGCACTGAGACACTTAAAATGATACCAAACATGAAAAGGAAAAACAATAGATTCACAAGATACATCATATGTAATATATATAGACATTCTTAGTGAACTTTTGGTGACTTGACTCAGGGAAGGAGGAAGGGAGGAGAAACCTTTGGACAGGACAATGTCCTGTGCTCTGTCTTTGCTATCTTTTGTCCAGGGTGCATTTTATGGCTTTATTGCTTTATTGCAGGGTGAGTTTTGTCTTAGCAGGAAAATCATTTCTTACAGAACCGATCACCGGTGATCAGCACGAGATGCATGCCGGTTAGAAATGTGTCCAAGTGCGTTCCGCCTTGCTCTGATGTCATGCTGACGTATGTCAAAAATCTCTTGCGAGCGCAAGGCGCACGTGTCGGATTCTGCAGGCGAGCGCAGTTGCTCTCCACCGACTGCGCTGATCAAAAGCATGAAGGGAAACGACTTGCTGACGACACAGCTTAACCCTCTGGGGACCAAGCTGTTTTTGGGGCCCTTGAGATGTTCTGACATGCTCTGACATTTGTGCTTTTTTCAGTTATTTATAAACATGTTAATGGCAAAGGTGTAAATTCACTCTATATAGCACAAACAGGCCTACCATAATATGCGAGCAACATGTATGTAGATGTTTGTATTTTTAAGAGAATAATGTTTATGCGTGGTTATTTAAAAAAATAAAAATGAAAGTTGCTGAAATAAGACCACAAAACTCATACAAAATATGTGCCCACAAGACTTTTGACTAATGGATGTTTTCTCTTCGAGTTCTAGCTTCAAAATTATGTGAAAATAGTCTTGCTTTATCGTTCACAAAAAAAAATACATTGATTTAAATGGTGTAAAACAGGTTTTGCTTGGAAAGCCAATATGCGAGGGGGAGGAGTAGTTTACACCTTAGTCCCACCCACTCTGCATAATGACTCTGCATAATTAGCCATTCATTCAGGTGTGACACTGACTGAGCCACAATGCAAGGACAAAATATATATTTTGAAGAAGACTTATATTGACCATTTAAGATTTTGCTTACATCTATCTTGTAAATATGTTTTGCTATTTTATTAAAAAGGTTACAATTACAACAATAATTACAATTTCAGCAATATTTCTGCAAAAAAGTACTCTTTCTTTGTAAAAAAAAAAAAAAGATTATAGGCCTACATTTTATCATATGTATTCATTAGTTTGAATATAGCCAACATTGGAACATCTTAGTCTATGACTTTATTTTTGACAAAATAGTATTTTATATATATGAGCAGAAAAGCTTATTTGATGTGACAGTATATTCTACAGTAAAAACTGTACCCAAATCTAGTCAACAAAATATTGTCTTTCATACTTCGCCTGACTGTAACGTTGTTTTTATGAAATATTAGGGCATAGCCTATAAATGTTAATTTGCAGTTTAATACGTTGCTTATACAAATACATTTTATTTCAACATATTTCAGTCGATTTTTACTCATCTCAGTAGGCTATAGCAAAGCAGTTTATTCTTTCACACACAGATGCGCGATTCATATTTAGGCTAAACAGTCTTTACAAATATGTACCCTTCATTCATCTCACAGAAACGCGATTCATATTTAGGCTAAACAGTCTTTACAAATATGTACCCTTCATTCATCTCACAGAAACGCGATTCATATTATAGAAACGCGATTCATCTTTTTGTTTACATAGGCCTAACGTTATTCCATAACGTTATTCCACATTAACACTTGAGAAAGGATAACTTAGCCTACCTCACTCCTCAGCGGGATCTGCTCCTCATATTGCTCCTCATATCAGCACGGAAAATTTTTTCTATAAGGTAACTTAGGCTATATTATGCCTCTTTGTTTACAGCTGATGTGGGGGCGTTTCACAGACTGAAATGGTTCTCAGAATTTGCGTTTGAATAGCACGCGCTCTCCGGGGCGTGGTCAAATTACTTTTGAATGGCTCGTAATGAGCTCGACTGGAGTCGCTCTCTTTTTATACAGATTACAGAAGCTGATAATATTTGTTTTTTATATAAATTACTTCATTTAAAAGCTGCGATCTCAAGCTTTATGCCCATGGGTCTGTTTGACTGAATTTTCGCGGAGTTATAGATCATTTTCGAACGCGTTTCAAATGGGAGTTCACTGACAGAGAGAAGGCAGAAATCGCATCATGTTAGTTTTTCTTTATTTGTCAAAAAGCAAAACAATTTATTTTTATTGTGAGTATATAGAAAAAAAATAGAAACTGAACAGGATCGATTGATGTATTACACGAAAATGAAAGATCAAAATTAACAGAGCATTTTGTGTTTATTTTTCATTGCTAAAAAAAAAAACGAGCAAAACGCGCGGGCGCGTTTTTGGTCCCCAGAGGGTTAATGCTCATTGGTTTAAACAACCGTGATGTATTGTTCTTTTTTAAACTGTTTGATTTAAAACCGGTTGGGGCTTGTATGCGAGCGCCTGGTGGTCGGGCCTCCCCCATGGGGTCCGGCCGGGCTCAGCCCGAAGGAGCGACGTGGGGCCACCCTCCCGTGGACCCACCACCTGCAGGAGGGACCGTAAGGGGCCGGTGCTAAGTGGATCGGGCGGCAGTCGAAGGCGGGGGCCTAGACAACCCGATCCCTGGACGCGGAATCTGGCTCTAGGGACATGGAACGTCACCTCTCTGGCGGGGAAGGAGCCTGAGGTTGTGCGTGAGGTTCAGAGATTCCGACTAGAGATAGTTGGGATCACCTCTACGCACGGCTTGGGCTCTGGAACCACACTCCTCGAGAGAGGATGGACTCTTCACCACTCTGGAGTTGCCCATGGTGAGAGGCGGCGGGCTGGTGTGGGTTTGCTTATAGCCCCCCAGCTTAGCCGCCATGTGTTGGAGTTCACCCCGGTGAACAAGAGGGTCGCTTCCCTGCGCCTTCGGGTTGGGGATAGGTCTCTCACTGTCGTTTGTGCCTATGGGCCAAACGGCAGTGCAGAGTACCCGGCCTTCTTGGAGTCTCTGGGAGGGGTGCTGGAAAGTGCTCCGACTGGGGACTCCGTCGTTCTACTGGGGGACTTCAACGCCCACGTGGGCAGCGACAGTGACACCTGGAGGGGCGTGATTGGGAGGAACGGCCCCCCTGATCTGAACCCGAGTGGTGTTCTGTTATTGGACTTCTGGCCTAGTTACAGCTTGTCCATAATGAACACCATGTTCAAGCATAAGGGTGTCCATCAGTGCACATGGCACCAGGACACCCTAGGCCGGAGGTCGATGATCGACTTTGTGGTCGTTTCATCCGACCTCCGGCCGTATGTCTTGGACACTCGGGTGAAGAGAGGGGCGGAGCTGTCAACTGATCAGATGGCGGGGGAAGAAGCTGGACAGACTCGGCAGACCCAAACGTACTGTGAGGGTCTGTTGGGAACGTTTGGCCGAATCCCCTGTCAGAGAGATCTTCAACTCCCACCTCCGGCAGAGCTTCGACCAGATCCCGAGGGAGTCTGGAGATATTGAGTCCGAGTGGACCATGTTCTCCACCTCCATTGGCCTGGGAACGCCTCGGTGTCCCCCCGGAAGAGCTGGAGGAAGTGTCTAGGGAGAGGGAAGTCTGGGCATCCCTGCTTAGACTGCTGCCCCCGCGACCCGGTCCCGGATAAGCGGAAGAAGATGGATGGATGGACTTTAAAACTCTGATCTCCTGTTTTTATGTGTATAAATTCTGCGTTAGTATTCCCAAACTCTCTGACAGTGTGATCTATGGGTTATTTGATTGTTGTCATATTTATAAAAATATAAATATAAAACATGTCTGTAATAAAAATAAAAATTATTGATAAACACGTCTTTGGTATGTAATTAAATGGGTGTCTTGTTCATTATAATTATTTTCAAATAAAAGCAACAGAACTTAAATTACATCCAGTTTATTAGCAACACTGTGCATGAGCGTGAATCCCGTGAATCCCGTGATATCCATCTTTGATCTTGCTTGATTCACGCTCGTGCACTGTGTTGCTAATAAACTGGACGTGGGCTAATTCAAGTTCTGTTGCTTTTATATGAAAATAAATAGAATGAACAAGACACCCAAAGTAGCCTACTTATTTAATTCCATTCCAAATACATGTTTATCAATAATTTTTTCTTTAATACAGACATATGTGTTTTTATTTATTTTATTTTTTAATAAAAATTAAATTGCATAACCCTTAGAGATCACACTGTCAGATAGTTTGGGAATATTCACACATAACATATACACATAAAACATGATATCAGAGTTTTAAAATCAAACATTTTAAAAGAGAACAATACATCACAGTTGTTTTAACCAATGAGCATTAAGCTGTGTCGTCAGCCAGTCGTTTCCCATCTTGATTTTGATCTGCGCAGTTGTGGAGAGCAACTGCACTCGACTGCAGAATCCGACACGTGCGCCTTGCGCTCGCGAGAGATTTTTGTCATACGTCAGCATGACATCAGAGCAAGGCGGAACGCACTTGGACACATTTCTAACCGGCATGCATCTCGTGCTGATCACCGGTGATCGATTCTGCGCAGATTTTGCTCATCTCAAACAAGCCTAATGTCTTGCCTGCGCTTTTTTCACTCCTCCTCTCACTGCCTACTCTCGCATACATTTCAGGCGAGGCAAGGCGCATCTCAAACAAGCCAGTTGGCAACACTGATCACATGACAAGACACAGAAACATATAAGGCTTGTTCGACTTCATGCAGCTCTGCGCAGACCGATCGGCGGCTGACTTGAAGCAGTGCATGCTGGTTAGAAATTTTGTCCGACTTGATACAGCGCCGACGCCACGTGACTGTGACTTATGCCATCAAAGTACCGCGAGGGCAATTCGAGAGTAGCCGGAGAACTCAGCCAGCGCAGCTTCTCAAGAGCGGCTGCACTGGGCTGCACGTGGGCCGATGACGACACAGCTGCTCCACGATTGGCCGGATTCACCGCATGACAATGATCACGTGTGTTTCGTGTTTATTCGAACACCTTTAGTTCCTCTAAAGCTCTCAAATCAGTTTATTATAACAGTGAAAACTCTTTTCGTGTCGTTGTCATGTTATATTGTGTCATGTTTATCAAATTAAAACTGCTTAAAAAACGTAGACTCCACTTCATTGATAGTAGCTTACGTTGAACTTTATTCTTGTTCAAACAGACACTGTGTGAAGCAGTAAATAAAAGTATTGAATGTAAATGTCTCTGAAACATCGGTGTATTATTTGGCAAATATTGCATTTATTTCACTGCAGCTGTGGTAAAGTATGCAAACACCACGTGAGCGGTCACTACGGGAACCAGAAAGTGTCCGACTTCACGTCTCCGTTTGCAGCTCCTCCCCGCCTGCACGCGGCTACTCTCGCCGATCGGTTGCATCCAGCCGCAGCCAATGTCGAACACACCTATAATGCTTGTTCGACTGCATGTGGCAGCTCTGCGCAGATCGGCGGCTGACTTGAAGCAGTGCATGCCGGTTAGAAATTTTGTCAGACTTGATACAGCGCCGACGCCACGTGACTGTGACGTATGTCATCAAAGTACCGCTAGAGCGATTCGAGAGTAGCCGGAGAACTCATCTCTTTATTTTTTATTATTATTATTATTATTATTATTATTATTATTTCCAGAATTATACATTGAATAATAGCCTACAGTATACACATATTTCACATATAAGGTTCAAAATGAATCTAGAGCATCATAAGATATGAGGAACATTACAGGTAACATTTAGCCTGTATCAAAGGAAAATAAGAAAAGAAAAAAATAAGACATATCGGAGAGGAGGTATACATGTATAATTAAAATAAAGAAGAGGAATTTAATTTTTTATAGTTGCTTTGCGGTTTGAGAGTCCTTGCAATGTTTCAAAGTAAATCTTCAAAAGTAGGCTATATCAGCCTTAAAATGGTAAATGTTAGGATTCCTTTCAGACCATTTACATTTGTGTATATAAAACTTACCAAGTAATATAATAAGATTTAACATAAAAACGTGATTCTTGTCAATCTTTTTTGTCATAATAAAAAAAAAACATCCATTTTCTCTATGTGAATTCTGATTACACTTAACATATTAAATAAATATTCCACATCAATCCAAAAAATGTTCACATACATACATTCAAAGAAAAGATGCAAAATAGTTTCAGTATATCCTTTTTACAAAATACACAAGATTCAGAAAGGTCATTCTTATACCTTTTTAGGAACTGGTTTGTTGGATAAATGTTATGTATAATTTTAACGTATATTTCATAAACTTTATTATTGATACAATATTTGTTATTATAAGTCCAAATCAATCTCCAATTCAAATTTTCAAAATGCCAGTGCAGCTTCTCTCTTTTTTTCTTTTTTTAATTTTTTTTAAAAAAATTTTTATGCTTTATTCAGTAACAGAACATACAATATATAAATACACAAAATAATAGTAATGCAAAACAATAATAATGGCAAGAAAACCAATAAAAAAACAGAAAAATAAAAAATATATTATCTGTATAGATACCGATATTAATAATAATACAGGTAAATAAAAAAAAGTAAGCAGTATAACACAAATATGAACAACTATATACACAGGGGTATTGAAATCAAAACCATTTCTCTAATTACAAAATAATACAAAGGTCCTTAAAAAGGATAACATTTCAAGGCTTTACAACAGACTATATAGTCTTTTTTGCCTTGGTGTTCCTCACACCCTCCAATGATTTAAGATACTGACAAAGCTCGAATTTAAATTGTATAAAACTAGGTGCATTTTTTGCCCATCGACATTTATGAATGTGATATTTCCCTAAAATAATAAACAAATTAAGAACAAAACAAATTTTCTTTCCTGAAGGCTTATCGTAAAAAATATTATATTCTTATCCTCCAGAGTAATGTCAATTCCAGAAATCTCCTTAAAAAAGATCTTAAAGTCACACCAAAACAATTTAGTATATACAATTAAAAAAAAAAAAAGATTACAAAATAGACATTTCAAATCAATATCTTTCTTAGATCTTTTTATGACCTGATTAACTGGATAAATACAATGAATAATTTCAAATGAAACTTCAAGTGTCATCTTATTAATGACAAAAGTACAAATGTCCACTAGATTTTTTTGTAGTCAAAACTTTAATAAGATTTGTGTTTATACAGAAATTGGATTTCAACAATAAACACACCCTGAGAAATATTGTGACATATTTGATCACACTTGAATATGACTTGAATATGACAGAGAAGAGAAATAAAAGAAATATAGATTTGGTCTGCTTTAAAGGGGACCTATTATGCATTTATTGGACATAAATGTGTGTTGGCAGTGTATGTACACAACCACCCAATAGTGATAAAAATCCACTCACTCCTTTTTTATTAATCCCCATAAATCATCAGCAGTGTCTCCCAAACGACCTGTGTTCAGAATGTGGCTTTAGTGACGTCACTTCAGCACAGGCCCCACCCACGAGTGTTGACAGACACTGCCGTTTTAACATAGACCCGCCCTGATCGAGTTCACAGCGAGTTGTACACATCCGCCATTGCTGCACTGACGAGAATGTCTCCCAAGCGTTGTAGGTGTTGTGTGGCTGGATGTATTAATCCACATAGCTCTCTCTATTTACTCCCGAAATCTGAGGCAGCCGCTGAAGACGAGGTGGAATTATTTTGTTTTCAAAGAAAATGCTCCCTCAACTCTACCGAAATTCGTTTATGTACTTGCGCACTTCTTATACTGTGTTTACTCAGCTCAAGATTATGGTGATTTTCTGGAGTAAAACTGATGCTTCATCTTTTGTGTGATGTACAATAAACTTTATTAAACTCATCAGTATATTTTTGATCATCATTCGGACCTGGTCAGAAACAGCAGACTTGTAGGCTATTAATAGTGGATACATACAAGCAGATGACAAATACGTTATGACTGTAATTAAACTAAACTATACCTGTTCCATCTCCATACAGCACTCTGACTCTGTAGGCATTATTGTCCGACTCCGGGTCGAAATGAACACCGTTACTGAGAATTTCTGATATTATCAGAGCCCGTCTACGAAGAGCCTTGGCACTGTCTATTAGCCCCATTGTATCGATCTTGGTTGCAGTTCCATTAGAATTCCACTGGAGGTGATCGCGGGCGAGTGCAGACTGAATGGGAGTCTATGGGGCTAGACGGCAAATGCATCTCTTTCTCCTGCTTGTCGTTGAATCAACGTAGATTTTATTGTTGATTCCGCAAGTTCAATATAGATTATAGTCCAAAAGTCGAATAAATGAGTAATTATGTCCTTTCAATTTCATACAGGTTGGGCCGTTGTTGGCCGGAACACGCTAGCATTCTGCTAATATGTGACGTCATCACATGGTTCATCACAAACGGATTTTTAGAACAGATAAGTGAACTTAAAAATGCAATTTTCAGCTGAGTGTATTATCTTAGCCCCCCCTTTTGAATGCAACTTTCAAATTACTTGACAAAAAATTACATCCTGAGAAATGTGGATTCTGGGGGTGAAACCCCATAGACTCTCATTCATTCTGCACTCGCCTGCGAGCGCCCCCGCATGGACAGAGACGTGTTACTGTAGCCAGTCCAGAAACCGGAAGTAACCTGAGAGTGCCAATTCTCTTCCTATTAGACATTCTCTGATATTATCATCATTCCATGAGATGAAATGGGCTTTATGCCTAGCTGCACTACTTCCTGAACTTCAGCCAGCTCCTTTGTTTCCTGTCTGCCGTTATTGGACAAACTGATTAATCCAGGTGTGCCTGACCTCAGTAGTCACAACAACAATAATCAGGCACACCTGGATTAATAAAGTTTGTCCAATAACGGCATACAGGAAACAAGGGAGCTGGCTGAAGTTCAGGAAGTAGTGCAGCTAGGCATAAAGCCCACTGTCCTGAGACTGATGCTGAGTCCCAATTCGCATACTATCCGTCCTAAATAGTATGCGAAACTAGAATTAGTACGTCCCAAATCGTAGTATGTTGAAAAGAGTATTCCAAAGATACCCGAATGGTCTACTATTTCCGGTTAGAATTCGAAGTGCAGATCAATGCACACATAGACATCATATAGGTAGACGCCCTATCGACCGCTACTGCCTATTGGCACGGACGAGCCGTGGGGCCGCCATCTTAAACCGGTCAACCGCTCCGCTCAGTGTAATCTGTTTGGCAGGTGTCAGCACATTTAATTAATCATATCTCACTGAATACCGAACCGATTTTCACGCGGGTTTTTTTGCTGCAAAGGTCATACATGTAGCCATGATACAGGACACATTGCATATTTTATTCACAAAATACAACCAATAGTACGGTAATGTTAAATGTTAAATCTAACTTGTGAAAAGTAATCCCCGAGCGATGGTCCGCCGATTTGAGCAGGAATATGCTGCACAGTGCTCTGGCGTCTACTGCTGCCATGCAACGCAAATAGGAGTATGACCGGTTTAAGATGGCGGCCGCATTTCTTGCGCCCAGCGGCCAATAGGGCGTCTAGCTATAAATGATGTCTATGAATGCACACTCTAACGGCTAATATTGCCCACAACCCATTGCGTGCGGGAGGGAGGAGCTTTGTGTTGATGGTGGTATCTATGGTGATGTAAACATGGCAGCCGGATGCAGCCGCGGAGATCGCCCTCAGTTTTCAAGTGTAAGAATTCAAATGTTTAACCCTTATTAAAGTTATATTTTATTATCTCGTAATATTAATGGGGTTATGTTGTGCCAAAAAGTACCGTGTTTATCTTGTAGGGTCATGCAAGTGTCTTTTTTTATGTATTTCTTCTGATGTTTGTCTTAGATTTATAAGTTACCTTACTATAAACCCTTATGAAAATAAACACCTTTTACTACACTAACCATAGTTTAACCACACTGACTTATTTGTAGTAATACTGTGGCTGTACACACGTTAACTTTATCAGTCCAACCAAATAAACATGGTTACTACACTTTTACTATAGTAAAAGCATGGTTCATTTTCATCTGGGTATTTTTGAGTATTATACATAAGTATAAAATACGTTAAACAATAGTTATACTATAAACTTGAAATATTTTAGCTTTCGTTACACACATTGCACATGCACGTCAGAACCAGCCGCCTCACAAACGACCTGCGTTTGGTTGATCTACGACGACAGCCTGCTTCACTCCTCAATTTGGTATAGGACACATTGTAAATGTATTTTGGAAAAAAACTATGAGGAAAAAAAGATGGGAATAGTAAATACAATTAAATTGGACAAATAAGAATGAATGAAATGTAAAATGTTTTGTTAACAGTCATGGTGTGCGTAACTAGGCAAACACGTTCGCGTTCACGTTGCATGACGTCATCGAAGTATGTCCCAGAACGTGCATACTCTTTTGCTACACACTAAAACAGCGCGTTTTTCTGAGCACCAAAAAGTGAAATTATATAAAAATTATGAAATTATATAAAAATTTAAATGGTGGCTGTCATAAAAAAAACATTACAGATTTATTCAAACATGCATTACATATTGAAGAATATTGCAAATTATAATGAATATGTAATATGGTGCATAATTTAAAAAAATTATCCTCTCTAGAGTTAATATTTCTCGCTGACTGACGAGTTTATGGTCACTGGATATGTTTTTTTCTGAGGTAAATGTGACGTTACATGACATTGTTTACTAACGTCTTTCCACGGTTGAAACACTGATTGAGCGACTCAATGTCACATGATACGGACTTCGATAAGTTGTACTCTATCTTTTAACACACTTTCAGATGCTCATTCATGTTTATTTCGCGCTGTAACTGGTGTTATTAAGGCGGAAGAGAAGATCATGTGACTGCTGCTTCTCTTGAGCTGAGCCAGAGCGAATAATTCAAATGATTGTCAAATCATTTTGACATTTGCGTATCATAATTACTACTGCGGTGATCTGGTTTCTCCACTGTATGGATCTTCATGTGTAGCTTCAGCTGACTTTTAATGGAGAATCTCTTTCCACACTGATCACACGTGTGCGGCTTCTCTCTGCTGTGGATCTTTTCGTGTGTTTTCAGATGTTCTGACTGACTGAATCTCTTGTCACAGTGTGAACACTTGTAAGGTTTTTCTCCAGTGTGAATTCTCTGGTGCAGTTTTAAACCGTTCGCTGTAGTAAAAGTCTTCTCACACTCAAAGCACATGTACTCTCTCACATCCGTATGAATTTTCTGATGTCTTTGTAGATATAGCAGGAGTGAAAAACTCTTCCCACACACAGAACATGAATGCGGCTTCTCCTTCATATGAACGGCCAGGTGTTTCTTCAGGGCTGATGTACAGAGAAATGCTTTGCCGCATTGATCACACGAGAATGGCTTCTCTCCAGTGTGGATCCTCATGTGAACATTAAGATTACTTTTGTTTGTGAAACTCTTCCAGCACTGATCACACGAGAACGGCTTCTCTCCGGTGTGAACTCTCATGTGAATATCAAGATTGTTTTTTTTTATGAAACTCTTCCCACACTGAGTGCATGTGAACGGCTTCTCTCCGGTGTGAATTCTCCGGTGTTGATCGAAACTCTGTTTGTGGGAGAATCTCTTTTCACACTGATCACACTTGAACGGCTTTTCTCCGGTGTGGATCCTCATGTGAATTTCAAGGTGTGCTGTTTGTGTGAAACTCTTCCCGCACTGATCACATGTGAACGGCTTCTCTCCAGTGTGAACTCTCATGTGAACATCAAGATTACGTGTTTTTAAGAAACTTTTTCCACACTGAGTGCAGGTGAAAGATTTCTTGGCTCTTTTCTTTAAAAATGTCTTTTTAGTCTTTGAGCGACTCAAAGGTTTTTCTCCAGGTTTGACATGATGTTCTTCCTCCACTTCACTCAGTTCTTCACTCTCCTCGCTCTCTTCCATCAGGTCTGACATGAAAAAAAAAATATATATTTTTTTATTTTCAGTACATCAAAAGGACATTCAAATGATGCAAGACAACTGCTACATAATATTATCATGAATGAGGTAGACCGATCTTGATTTTATTTTTATTTTTTTTTACATTACACAGACAAATCCCATATTTCTGTAGTGATAACCAGGGATGGAAATGAACTTTTTTGTCCACCGGCCACTGTGGCTGGTGGATTTCAAAATCTACCAGCCACTCAATGTTTTTATCAGCCACTTTCTTGTTTTTAACCGACAAGGTGTAACTGCATGAGAAAATTAATACTACAAGATCTACAATAGGCTACTTAAAGGGATAGTTCACTTTGAAATTACATTTTGGTATGTTTTAGCTTACCTCAAGGGCATCCAAGATGTAGGTGTCTCTGTTTCCGCAGTAGTTTCAATTTTGATATTTTTAGGTCAAACCGTTCTTGTCTGTCAGTCATATAATGCAGGTCTGTGGTCACTGTCTCAAAGAGCATGCACAGAGTCCAAATTAAAACAATTCCCCATCGTCCTAATTAAACAATTCCCCATCGTAAGTACACATTGATGGCCTAAGACACGAAACAAGCGGTTTTTATATCGTTTTTACCTCTTGTACAGAGCCACGTCCAAGTGATCATTCGTTAAGAACTGCCGTAGCCAAGGCGAAATAGTGTATATGCACCAGTCTGCATTCAGATCACTTGGACGTGGCTGTGTTACAAGAGGTAAAAGTGATATAAATACTGTTCGTTTTCTCACACAAACCGCTCATTTCGTGTCTTAGGCCATCAATGTGTACTTACGATGGGGAATTGTTTAATTTGGACGATGAGGAATTGTTTTAATTTGGACTCTGTGCATGCTCTTTGAGACAGTGACCACAGACCTGCATTATATGACTGACAGACAAGAACGGTTTGACCTAAAAATATCAAAATTGAAACTACTGCGGAAAAAAAACACCTACATCTTGGATGCCCTTGAGGTAAGCTAAAACAAACCAAAATTTAATTTTAAAGTGAACTATGCCTTTAAGCAGTTTATTTAATCTCAAGTCTCAATGAAATACTGACATTTTCTCTTTCTCTCTTATATATATTTCTCTTTTTTACCTGGATGTGGCATTTGGATGATTCGTGGTCTTTTATGGCTTCCAGTTTTAGGTTTTTAGTCCCAACAATGAAACTATTAGGCCCTGTTTACACGAGAACGCTCGCGGGTGAAAACGTAAAAATATTTTATCAGATGTGCCTTTCGTTTAGACGGCGACGGCGTTTTTGGGGCTTAAAAACGCAAAAAAGTGAAACCACCCTCAAGAGAGGAAATCTTAAAAACGCTCCACCGCTGCGTTCCCATTCACACCGGACGCGAATAGCGCGTCAGGCTCGAGTGATTTCAATGTTAAGTCAATGCAAAGATGTTTTCTCTGCAGACCTCTTAACGCCTGCGATGTAACCATAGACAGTAAAAGAAATGGACACAGCGACCCCATAGGTTTCAACGGAGACAAGTGAGAAGCACTGACTTCCTGATGGCTGAGCGTACTGCGCAGACTCACACTGAGCTTGACGACGTGGATGTGATTTGAGCAACCCGTCTGTCTTCTAGTAGCTGTGCCAAGAGAAATCTGAATCATTCCCATTCCCAAACTTCCAGAGACAGAGAGTGTGAGTAGGAGCTGTCCATGAGCTGGAGCAGGAGCAACTTTTGCTAACTATTCTGATTAATTACTTTGTAATTTTGCCTCCACGTCCCCCTGATTGCACGCGAGCTTCTCCTCCTGTCCATACGGTAATCTCTCTACTGTGCGACAGAGAGTCGCAGGTTATGACGCAATCGTTAGCCTATTTTTACAAAAACTGCTTCTATGGGGCCATAACGTAAGATACAAGGTAATGGAGCCTTTTATACATTTTCGTGTTTCTTTAGAAATAAATAATGGACAAATGGAGTCTTTAAACGCCTCAGATGTAAAGTTATTCGCTGTCAAAGTGACGCCAAAATGAATGGGAGTCAATGGAATGGTAACAGTAGGTGGGGGTCCGCTAATCAATGGCGGCGCCCGGGGAAGCTTCAATAAAATATTAAACCCTGCCCCCCTGGCTGTTACAACGCCACATTTTTTTTTTGAAGGTGTGCCTCCTCTAAAAGTGTCCGCCGTGCGCAAGGGCGTAGATTTGGTTTGAACATTGGGGGGGGTTGAAGTTTTGGTATGCCTCCTGATATTGTGATCATGGTATAAATATTGGGGGGGTTGTAATGCATAGATTTAAATATTGGGGGGGTTATATCCCCCCCAACCCCCCAACCCCCCCACAAACTACGCCCCTGGCCGTGCGTGTTAAACAGTATGCTATTTTTATTTACCCGCCACGGTGGCCGGTAGGTGAAGTGAGTTTACCCGCCACAACACAAAATCACCCGCATTTGGCTGGTGCTAATTTCCATCCCTGGTGAGAACTATCAATTACATTTGATCAATGAAACAATTAAAATATACAATACTTCCATATTTTCACAACAACTTTTAGATATTCAATTTATTTTATTTAAAGGGGTCATATAATGCCATTTTTGTACAAGCTAATATGATTCTTTAGGGTCTAAATTAAAAGTTTGTAATATACTTTAATTAAAAATTCTCATTAGTATTGTAAGAAAACACTCATTTCACCTGGTCAAAAACAGCTCTGTTTTCAGCACATCGTTTAAGTGCATGTGTCTTTAAATGATAATGAGCTTTGCTCACCCCGCCCCTCTGTTCTGTGCGTGCGTACACCGTTTCTAACACAATAACCACGCGTTGTTCATTATAAACGTGGGATTATGAATTATATTGAGAGCGTCGTACATAGAAAACATGCCGTAATGTACCCGGAGTGTAAACCTTAGATGCATTCATCATGAAGCGTGCAGCAAGGTTTGCAAATTTGCAAAGATTAATATAAATATTAATATAAAGGTTAATAAAACATCACACTCACTTCTGGAGGTTCAGCAGGAACACGTTGGTACCGATCCGTTTTTTCTCGTTTGTAAAGCTGTCTGGTGTGAAATGATTCACAAAAGCGCAGAGGATTGTGGGGAATCCCCGTGAGGGAATCCCCGCGTCAATCCTTTGGGCATATCCCTTCAAAAACAAAACTCGCCACTGCGTCTTCAACGGTTCGGATTTAGGAACATCCAAATGACTGCTGTGTTCCTTATTACACCGAAGAACAATCGCAGACGCCATTCTGCTCATAGACAGCGCTCCAGTGAGGGTATCAACAATGACGCGCGGACTATGATTGACAGCTCGCTCATGAGCGAGGGCGGGTCTGTATTGAAACGCTGCAGCTGTCAATCACAATCGTGGGAGGGGCGTCCGACCGTGTGACGTCACACGGTCGAACGGCTTGATTTCAGAGAGGGTCAAACATATATAAAAAAAAAAACACTGGATGGATTTTTATCATTTTATGATGGTTGTGTACAGGCACTGCCAACACACATTTCAGTGCAATCAACTTGTAAAAGTGCATGTACCATTATATGACCCCTTTAAGACTTTTTAATTACTGAGGGCCGGTCACACTTGACTTTTTTGTTCCACCGACTTCCAATCATACGCATGTGAATGTGGGACACCAGAAACACAAGCTCAAGTTTACAGTGTCCATAGAAATTCCACATGCTGGAAGTCTTCACTGACCGTGGCTTTAAATTAGCCATTTTTATTAGCATTATCTTTGTCCTACATGTTTCACTCAACCCTGTTACTCCTGACATGATTTTCCTCCTTTTAAAAACAGAGTAACACTCAGGAAGTGACATCATCTGGGCTCCTTGAAGGAGCCCAGATGATGTCACTTCCTGAGTGTTACTCTCTACTGCATGATGGGAAGACAAGAAAATAATCTCAATCCATTGTCTCAGTTTTTACACCAACTGTAGCATTGACTGTATTACTGTATTCATCAACCATGTTACCAAAGTTATTATAAGAAGAATAATCTCAATAAATATGAGTAACTTCTATTATTTACAAGAAATGCAACCTTACCTGGAAAGTTCATTTACTTGATATACTGTAGTTTGTCGTTTACTCTGTTAATTGCTAATATTATTATAATGATAACTATATTGAAAAATGTCAAAAGATATTGGCAACATTGTTGCAAATAAATTGTGAATGAGATTTAAAGGGTTAGTTCACCCAAAAATGAAAATTATGTCATTAATGACTCACCCTCATGTTGTTCCAAGCCCGTAAGACCTCCGTTCATCTTCGGAACACAGTTTAAGATATTTTAGATTTAGTCCGAGAGCTTTCTGTTCCTCCATTAAAGTCAATAGACATGCCACTGTTCACGTCCAGAAAGGCAATACAGACATCATCAAAGTAGTCCATGTGACATCAGTGGCTCAAGCGTCGAGAATACTTTTTGTGCGCAAAAACAAACAAAAATAACGACTTTATTCCACTATTCATTTTCTTCTCTCTGGGCCTCGAAGTGTTTTTGCGCAGCGTGTCTGTGTTGCACGTCACCACGTAGGCTCACTATTGGCCGACGCTGGTCATGTGTGATGCGTGATGACGTTCAACACTGCGCAAAAACACTACGAGGCCCAGACAGAAGGAAATGAATAGTGGAATAAAGTCGTTATTTTTGTTTGTTTTTGCGCACAAAAAGTATTCTCGACGCTTGATAAACTTAAGATTGAGCCACTGATGTCACATGGACTACTTTGATGATGTCTGTATTGCCTTTCTGGACGTGAACAGTGGCATCTCTATTGACTATGGAGGAACAGAAAGCTCTCGGACTAAATCTAAAATATCTTAAACTGTGTTCCGAAGATGAACGGAGGTCTTACGGGCTTGGAACAACATGAGGGTGAGTCATTAATGACATAATTTTCATTTTTGGGTGAACTAACCCTTTAAATGTGTTACATAGCTAGAATATTTAGTTTGTTGACAAACAGTATAAAAGTTAAAAAACCTCCCATTATTGACCATTTGTTGAAAACTAACAAACAAGAACATTCTTACCCATTTCATAGTTTAATTATCTAAATGCGATGAAGTGCTTGAATGTTTCTAACATGAATGTTCTTCAGCATCATGAATGAATGAGGAATAAACACCAACCTCTTTGTTCTTCAGTATCTTCAGTGGGTTTCATTCTGCAGGGTTCTGGATCACTCATGTTCTCTCTGTCCTCTTTAATAAACTCAGTCTGTGCAGATTTCAGCTCTTCCTGATGCTCTGATGCTCGTCTTCACTTGTAGCTGATGGGAATTTACAGCATTTATTGGAGACTTGCTGTGGGAGGAGCTTCACTTATGATGTATTTGCTATGGGAGGAGTTTCACTGATGATGTAATTTATGTGGGAGGACCTTCATTGATGATGTAATTGATATGGGAGGAGTTTCACTGATGATGTATTTTGGTAGGAGCTGATCTGCCAAAAATCAAAAATATATCTGTTACTGAGTTTGTTTTTATACTTAATATCACACATAAGCATGTATTTTTGGTTTTTCTGTCTACTGTAAAGTAACTGGTGCTAATACACAACTTTTTTTATTGCTAACCTGAACATTATCCTGCTTCTTCATTAAATAGGCAGACATCTAGAAATACAGAAAAGAGCAAAAATAATGTAGTCAATTCGAAAATAAATAACAATGGTGAGAATAGTTGAATAGTTGCATGAACAGAAACAAATGTATATTTGTAGCCAGCAAATACCCTCAAGTCTGTTGACGCCAATGAAATGAGCTTTAAGTGTCAATTTACAGGAGATCTGAAGACATCAGCATAATAAATGAGGTGAAAACAGGAACTATTGACGTGAAATATGGGTATAACTAGCCATTTAATGCCCAAGTACAGCCGTTGTCACTTTAAAAGAATTCATGTGAATTAAATGAGGGACAATGGCCTCATCATCACAGTATGCTAATGCTGTGAATCTGATGCCAGGGAATTGTCATTATGCAGATTGAGGACTGTTGTGTCTCTTACACCTCTAACACAGGACAAACACGCTTCTTCCCACTACATACTTTTGTGTGTGTCCTAACATGTTTAGTCTCATCTGACAGTTTATAAACTGAACAGAATTGTGTTGAACTTAATAGAAATATTAAAGTGTCGTAATGTACAATGCACTGAGGAGAATGTTAATGTGCTACTTCTCTTGATCACCAGCCATTTGCCTTCAGGTTTATGGTCTTTAGGTTTCAGTGCTGATATTGCACTCATGCTTAACAATCCCTTTCTCAGGGTATAAGAAGAAAATGAAAGTTTTTCTACACAGTATGTTGGTCCATTCTGTCGGTATATTTAAGTAATACACAACTCTGCCTGCTTTAAAGGCTTTGAGAATCTTTCCTCTTATTACTGATAATGTTAAAAGCTAAAGTAATTATAACTTAAACCATTCTGGCTGAATCCTATGTTTTAGTTCCAAGAAAGACTTTTACCTTTAAAGAATAAAAAGTTAAAGATTAGCAATAATTTTAATAGAATCAGATAAATAACTAAATTCTGCTCATTCTCCTTCAACTTTTTGTTCTTTTTGCACCGTAAACCTCCAAGACTTACAAAAAAAAGAGAGTGTTTTCAGCAGATCTGTTAATATTGATGAGCCTCAGACTATCAACACTCATTCAGGATCATCAGCAGATCATCTCACTTTATTCTGAGTGTTTGCTGTTAGAAACACATTATTTGAGTCAGGATAGATGATAAAAGACTATAAAACTGCTCTACTAAAAAAAGATAATACTGTTATTTCTTACAATCATAATTGAAATAGGTAACTCCAGTAAACTATGGAGTGCCGCAGGGATCTGTGTTAGGCCCTCTATTATTGCTGCCACTTGGAAATATTATAAGGAAACATGGAATTAGTTTCCATTGTTATGCTGATGACACTCAAATATATATTTCATCACGGCCGGATGAAAACGCTAAATTATCCAAATTGACAGAGTGCGTTAAAGATATAAAAGATTGGATGACGCGTAATTTTCTTTTATTAAATCCAGACAAGATAGAGGTAATACTTATCGGTTCAAAAAAACGCCTACAAAACCTCTCACAATACAACTTTAACATAGTAGGATGTCCCGTTACTTTATCCTCTACAGTAAAAGACCTGGGTGTTATACTAGACTGCAACCTGTCTTTTGAAAATCATATTTCATATGTTACAAGAACAGCCTTTTTCCACCTTAGAAACATTGCTAAGCTACGTAATATCCTATCAGTTTCTGATGCAGAAAAGTTAGTTCATGCATTCATGACCTCGAGACTAGATTACTGTAATGCTTTATTAGCCGGTTGTCCTGCATCCTCAATAAACAAGCTACAGTTAGTCCAAAATGCCGCCGCTAGAGTTCTTACTAGATCAAGAAAATATGATCATATAACACCGATTTTAACATCACTGCATTGGTTACCTATAAAGTCCCGTATTAATTACAAGGTATTGCTACTGACTTATAAAGCCCTAAACAGCTTAGCTCCAGTCTATTTAACGGATCTTATATCGCCCTATAATCCATCGCGCTCTTTAAGATCACTAAATTCGAGGCTTCTGGTCATACCTAGGATATCCAGATCATCCAAAGGAGGGAGAGCATTTTCACATTTAGCACCAAAACTCTGGAATAGTCTTCCTGATACTGTTCGTTGCTCAGACTCGCTCTCCCAGTTTAAAACTAGATTAAAGACGCATCTCTTCAGCCAGGCATTCATATAATATTTTTAATCTTACAGTTAAATCCGGTCTCTAGTTCATAAACGCCAGAGGAGAACTGGCCCCCGACTGAGCCTGGGTTCTCCCAAGGTTTTTTTTTCTCCATTAGGTCACCTGATGCCACTGTTGCCTTTGGCTTGCTCAGTTGGGGATATTTTGGGAATATTAATTTATTTTTATCAATCAATAAATTCCACTAGAAACAAACCTTGTTGTATTATTTTAATTTAATACTGTGAAGCTGCTTTGATACAATTTGTATTGTGAAAAGCGCTATACAAATATACTTGACTTGACTTGAAATACAGTTTGACTTTCTAATAACTACATTCATTGCTGTAACTAAATTAAATCAAAACGGACAATAATCATAAAACCTTTAAAAATAAACAGCAGCACAAATCAATATGTTCATTTGCAAAAAGTTAGGGTTAGGGTTAGGTTAGGGTTAGGTCTAACCCCAGACGGCGCGAGCGGTGCACGTCATCAGCAATGGTGGATGATCAAAGACGCACCAAGTCGAAATAATTTCGAATTATTTTACATACCCCCGATAAATAGTTTAAGTTCAAGTCAAGTTTTTCCACAGACTAACCGATGTAGAATATTGTTTTTATTAAGACTTTTAGTCCATGAACACAAACCTAGCAATGTGTTCAATGCGTTGTGGAATGCGTAGGATGGGGGAGTCGAGTATCACACACACACACACACACACACACACACACACACACACACACACACACACACACACACACACACACACGGCTCCTTTACTGCTTTGACACCATAATGTCTGGATACTAGAGTTTGGAGGAGGGTCTCCATGTTCCTTTCAATGAACACTTTTCCACAGACGCCTGACAGGCACAAACATGCTCAAGAATATTACAGTTTTTTTCAATCGCTAACAAGCGCTTACCCATACTTCAGATACTTTTTCTAAACTCTTAACACAGACTTACACCTACAAAACACAATTGGCCAAATGGTTAATTGTCTTCTCAAAAACACATTTTGTTAAATATATACTAACTCTTCATTTCAAAACAGAACACATGTTTCTCTGCACACACTAACTTTACCAAAACACTGGAAATCTGACTCAAAATGAAATTATTCTGTCAAAGAATAACACTTGTTTTCACTTCACAAGGTACATGCTCTCAATCAAAGTACACCAGGTTTCAAAATACTGGCTATTGTTGACATTACTAAAACTGCATAGACTTTTATGTTTCAGTTTTACCGGTATTTGCATGCAAAATGTGCAATTCACCGTTGTACACAAAATTTCTTGGTTGGGAACTGTATGTCCACATGTACAGTACTGTTCACATTCATAAGCATTCCAGTAAAAAGCAAATCAGTTTTTATTCCTTTACTGTTTTCTACAGGAGGTACAGTAGAAACACAGTATGATAGAACAGAAAAAGTTTTACAGTATTGCTTACAGTGAACAAAATATCCATGAAACAAACAAAAAAAGGGGGGGGGGGGGACCACCACAAAATGTTAGGCCACATGTTTTCATCAAGATCACATCTGATATCATCCAAGGCGATGCACCTGGGATAAAACTGCTTGGTATGTCGGATCCACCCTTGGAGCCAGCATCCATGGCTTCAAGGAGGGACATCTGGTCATGTGGCTGATAGTCATAATAATAATAATAATAAATTTTATTTCTAACGCGCTTTTCTTAGACTCAAAGCGCTACAATATACAAAGAGAATAACAACTACAAGGAAATACAATAAAAAGTCAGCATTCAGTTACAGTAAGCAGCTCTAAAAAGATGTGTCTTTAAAGAGTTCTTAAAACAATCCAATGTTGGAGAGTCTCTAATTTCCGGTGGTAGTGCATTCCATAGACGTGGTGCTGAGACCGAGAATGCTCGACCACCCATGGACTTTAGTTTATATCGAGGCTGCTGGAGGATGCATGACCTGGAAGAGTGAAGAGAGCGAGCCGGAGTATGAGCGGTAACTAAACTGCAGAGATATGCAGGGGCCGTCCCATGAATAGGTTTATATGTTAAAATCAATATTTTGAAATCGATACGTGCTTGTATCGGCAGCCAATGCAAATCGAAGAGTACCGGAGAAATATGTTGACGAGTGGTTGTATGTGTCAATAACCGGGCAGCAGAATTTTGAATATATTGTAATTTTTGGATGGATTTATTTGGGAGACCAGAATAGAGTGCATTGCAGTAATCGAGCCTCGACGTAATAAAGGCGTGAATAAGCCTTTCTGCATCTGGCAGCGATAGAAAAGGTCGTAGTCTAGCGATATTTCTAAGATGGAAAAATGCCGTTTTTGATACCTTTTTTATATGTGCATCGAACATAAGTTCAGGATCGAAAATAACGCCAAGATTGCGCACTTGAAGAGACGGTGTAACAATGTCATTTACAGTACTGAGCTCAGAAATGTTAAGTTTGAGTAAAGATGTTGGAGTACCGACAAAAAGAAGTTCTGTTTTTGCCTGGTTAAGCTTAAGAAAATTGTCATGCATCCAGGCTTTTATCTCATCCAAGCAGGTGCTAAGGGCTGTAACTGCAAGATTAGGATTAGGGTGCATATATAGATCTGCGTATCGTCAGCATAACAATGAAAACCTAACCAACATATAAATGCTAAATAAGATGGGACCAAGCACAGACCCTTGTGGGACACCCTGCTGAACTAGTGTTGGTAAAGATTTGTTTTCCCCCAAAGACACAAACTGGAAACGATCAGTGAGATAAGATGTAAACCATTCAAAAGCAGTACCAGAGATTCCTAGCCATACAGACAGTCTTTCAAGAAGGACAGCATGAGATATTGTATCAAAAGCAGCAGTGATGTCCAACAATACTAAAATACTACAGGCACCCATATCAGCAGAAGTGAGAAGATCATTTGTGACCCGGACGAGAGCAGTCTCAGTACTATGGCCTGATCTAAATCCGGACTGAAATGGTTCTAGGAGATTGTTAATGGACAGGTATTGCTGTAGCTGGCCAGCTACAACTCGTTCCAAGACCTTAGCTAGAAAAGGTAGATGGGCGATAGGCCTATAGTTAGACAAATCCTCAACATCACAACCAGTCTTTTTAGGGACTGGTGTGATGGCAGCTAACTTAAGGGCCGAAGGGACCTGACCAGTTAATAAAGAGTGATTAATAATACCAGTGATAGAGGGGCACAATTATTATTATTATTATTATTATTATTATTATTATCCTTTATTTTTCCAGGAAGGTCCCATTGAGATTAAAGAAATCTCTTCCTCCAGGGAGTCCTGGCCAAGATGGCCATACTACAAGTCACACATTTACAAACATATGACACATATAAAACATTCTAGACAGTCAAAGTACAACATTCATCATAAATCAATAAATTAAGTAAAACAGCAACATGATTCATTCATTTTAGACTGCAGTAAATTTTTAAATATATTCAAAGGAGGAATTGTTTCTAGTGGAACAATAGCTTAAAATTCATTCCACAGCCATGGGGCATAGTAAGCGAAAGATGATTTTCCATGCTCTGAATGTACCCTAGGTACTACTAATTTAATCCCATTAGATGATCTGGTGCTATAGTTATTTCTACATAAACATAGAAGACTAGTGATGTAATTTGGAAGCATACCCATCAATGTCTTTACAATAAATACTAACATATGTGATTTCCTCCTTTGAAATAAAGAGGACCAACCCAAATAGTTGTACAACAAACAATGATGAGTACGTGAACAAGAATTGGTTATAAAACGCAATGCAGCATGATAAACACCATCCAGTCTTTTCAATAAATATGTAGAAGCGTGCATATAAACAATATCACCATAATCTAAAATAGGTAACAAAGTACTCTGTATAATTCTCTTTCTAGCTGTAAAGGAAAAACATTTTTTTTCCCGAAAAAGAAAACCCAATCTTGGTTTAAGCCTTTTCACCAAGTAATTAATATGAACATCAAAGGCTAACTTCTCATCAAGCCATATTCCTAAATATTTATAAGTTGGTACTCTTTCTATATGTTAGTCTTCAATAGTCAGAATAGGCGGGACAGTGGACATAGAACGGCTGCGTGTAAAAATAATATACTTTGTTTTATTTACATTTAAGACTAATTTCAATTTTAGCAAAGCAAGCTGAAAAGTATAAAAAGAATCCTTAAGAATTTCAATAGCCTGAGACACAGAGGATGCAGTGGAATAAATAATTGTATCGTCAGCATAAAAATGTAGCTTTGCCGATTGTATTCCCTGCCCCAATTCATTAATAAAAATAGAAAAAAGAAGTGGTGCCAGTAAAGAACCTTGCGGGACACCCTTCTTAACTATTACCATGGCTGAGGTGTAATTTTCTACAGCAACACATTGTGTTCTATTTGATAAATAGTTTTTAAACCAACTCACAGCCGAATTACCGAAGCCTATACTTCTAAGCCTCTGCAACAACAGGGCATGATCTACCAAGTCAAACGCTTTTGTCAAATCAACAAATAAGGCCGCACAGTGCTGTCTCTTATCGAGAGCAGTGATTAAATCATTAGTAACTAAAGTAGTAGCTGTTATCGTACTATGGCCCACTCTAAATCCTGACTGAAATGCGTTTAGAATATTATGACTAAGAAGATACTCTTTCATTTGATCATTTATAATCGATTCAAAAACTTTTGCTACAACCGGTAATTTAGAAATAGGACGATAATTATTCAAATCGGAAGGATCGCCTCCTTTTAGTAATGGCATAACCATAGCCGATTTCCAAGTTGGCGGAATTACATTAGTCGATAGACTTAAATTAAAAATAGATGCAATAGGTTCAGCAATAATATCTGCAGCGACTTTTAAAAAAATTGATTCAATTTTATCTGACCCGCCTGATTTCTTACAGTCTAAATTTAAGAGTAGTTTATGAACTTGGGGCGGCAATACAGGGGCAAAGGAAAACAGATCTGATTCACTATTAGTCAACTCATCAGTTCCCTGTTCATCAATGACCAGTGAGTTGTCTGTTATCGAGCTAGCTGAAATAAAATGACTATTAAACATATTAACAATATCAACCTTATCTGTAATTAATCTTTGGTTCAGTTTTAAAGCTTTTGGAAAATTAGTAGATGTTTTTAATCCAATAAGAGATTTCATTAATTTCCAAAATTTAGAAGGATCATTCACATTATCATTAATCAAATTTAAATAATACTGACTCTTCGCACTTTTTATCAATTTTGTACACTTATTTCGTAATAATCTATATTGAGACCAATCCTCCTCACCATTTGTTTTCTTTGCTTTAGACCAAGCCATATTTCTTTGCTTAATAAGATTAGAGACGGATTCATTAAACCAAGGATTATTTCTTCCTCTCACCCGAAATCTACGTAACGGAGCATGTTTATCACAAATTTCTAGAAAGATAGATTTGAAATAATCCCAAGCATCAACCACATCAGGTATAACTGAAACTAATTGTAAATCGCTATTATATACATCATGCAAAAAAGCTTGTACATTAAAGTTTTTAAATTGACGTTTAAATATAAATCTGGGTGAACTCTTAGGCATCTTAAAATTTCTCACACAAGATATTGCACAATGATCACTAACATCATTACAAAAAATTCCTATTGCAGAGAAAACATGGGGTATATTAGTTAAAATAACATCAATCAATGATGATTTACTCATATCCTTTCCATTTAGGCGAGTTGGTGAATTTATCAATTGCTCTAAACACAAAGAATTACAAACATCCTTAAAATAATCTGATGACGGAGACAACCAGTCCCAGTTTAAGTCCCCCATTATGACTAAATCACAGTTAGTCCAATTGTGAAGCATATCCGTAAGCAATGAAGTTGCCTCACTTGAAGCTGAAGGTGGGCGGTAACAACCGACCACCATCATATCAGACCCATTAGGTAAAGATACTTTAATAGCTAACAGTTCAAAACACTTTGAGAAACTAACTGACTGACTACAAACACAATTCATATTTACTTTAGTGTAAACTGCAACCCCTCCTCCTTTTTTACTACGATCAGCTCTAAAAACATTATATCCATTAATGTGTATCATATCATCTGTAATTGATTTTTTCAGCCAAGTCTCCGTGAGAATTATGATGTCAGCATCAGTCGAATCTACCCAGATTCGCACTGTATCCATCTTATTTACCAAACTTCTCACATTAAGATGAAAGAATCGCCATTACTTGATTTAAGTTCCTCTGGTGTTTGAAGCTGGGCCAACTCTGGGCCTGGGTTGGGGTGAATACCTGAAAGCAACAGCAGAAGCACGAACCACTTTCTCGTCGCCACACCGCGACTCGGATTGCTGTCGTCGCAAATAGATGTAGCATGATGAGTCAGTTTTCCATTTCCTCTTACCAGTAGGCAATAAAACCTCTGTGGTGAATCTCGTAACCAAACAGACCACCAAGAGGAAATGTCAAGACCCCTCAATGATTACACAGCCGAAACTCCGGTCTGTTCCACAGCCGTCTCAGCACACGAAGCCCACAGACATAATCCAGGTGTGTGTCTTTCCCAACCGCCAACAAACGACACGACATCCACACCAACCGCGAACGGCTCCCCAATCCGCCCGACAGCGCCATCAGCACACGCAGCCCACAGATACGGCGCAGATGAACGTCCCTCCTGCTCGACAGCAGACGATACGTCGCTCACACCAACCATAGGCAACTTCCATACCACGGAACAAAGTAGGCATAACGGCATATATACCCACATTTTTACAGCATGGGATGGTCTAGGGTTAATTAAGTAAAAGCCAAAAATATAAAAGTATAAAAGAGATGGCATAAACACACCAATAACGACTATGGCAAACTTAGACAAATGAATAGAGACAAACACATGCGGCCATCTTGGATTGGCCAACAATAGTGTTAGACACTTTTTCTAAATCTCAGTAGGTATGGGATCAAGAGAGCATGTAGATGAATTCATAGACATGACCAGTTTTGAAATATCATCTGTGGTAACAGTGACAAAATTGCTGAAAGTAGAAGATAAATGTATAGAATGGGGCTTGTTGGATAGACGAGAGGGACCAGTAGCCATGGAGCTATAGATATCTTGAACTTTCTCTGTAAAGTATTTATGAAATTTGTTACACATCCCAATAGAGGAACAAATGTTTTGGTTATGAGGTTTAAGAAGTTTGTTAATTGTATTATTAACAAATCACATTATATGATCACACATAATATGATCACAAATCATATTATTAACACATCCATCTTGGATTACCTGCACCTTCATTAATCATACGCGAGTAATATTCCTCTCTGGTGGATTTAAGGGCAAGATGATATTTCATTTGCTGTTCTTCTAACATTAATTTGTGGACAGTAAGACCAGTTTTCGGTACATTATGATGCGATTCCTCCCTGCATACTCGCCTTTTCTGAACCTTATCGAGGAGTTCTTCTCTGCTTGGTGGTGGAAGGTGTATGATCACCGGCTATATGAGCAGATGCCCCTCCTGGAGGCAATGAATGCTGGTTGCCTGGCAATAGGTGCAGAGGACTGCCAGGGATGGATACGCCATGCAAGGAGGTATTTCCCTCGGTACATTGCAAGGGAAAACATTCAATGCGATGTTGATGAGAACCTGTGGCATAATCGTCAAGAACGAATGGACTAAATGTGAAAGATAATATATAGGCTATCTTTCTTTTTTTTTAAAAGGTATTTCCACCCATAAGTTTCCTTTGGTAGCTTTTTTTTTCAGTATCCATTTGAGTTTGTAAAGTATCATATTTCATATTGATGGTTGTAATTTGTATTTTGTTGTCCATTGTGTAATGGTTGATTGAAAGAATAAATTAATTTGATCACATTGTGGTGTTTGATGGAAATATTTGCTTATGTTGCATGGTTTTAATGTTTTGTGAGTGTTAGAGCATTTTGCTAACAAAATGAGTCATTTTGGCCATTGAGCTTCAGTTTTATCCTGTGTGTTAACTATTTTGAAAATGTTATGTCAGAGTGGGCAAATGGGTTTAAGCAATCGAGAAAAACTGTAACTTGTCATGTTTCAGTTCTATCTGTATAGAACATACAGTATGAAATCCATTTTGTTTTATTCATTCAGCTGTGTGTGTGTGTGAATTCATGGTGCATTAGATAGTATTTGTACAACATAATACCTAAGGAGTCATCAATACTTTATAGAATGTACAACTGAAAAGAAAAAAATCAGTAAGTGACAGAATTGCTGCAGTAAAGGCTTTATTAGCAGTATGAAATTGCTGTCAGTGATCACCAAAACGAAACAAAAAAGACAAACATACATGTCCTTTGGTTTAAAGTGTGCAAAAATAAAACAAAATGGCAGAAAAAAAGGCACAGAAAAAAAGAAGTCCTGTTCTAATCGATACGATCTTCAGCATTTGGCCACATGTTCTCGTCTACATCACATCTTATGTTGTCTCTCACTTTACACCTTGGATAGAAACGCGTGGCATGCGTTATCCACCCTGAGATGTCTCTGCAGCCAGCATCTATGGCATCCAGGAGGGACTTTTGGTCATGTGGCAGATGATCATATACTCTCCTCCTCCAAGCAGAAAAAAATTCCTCAATGGGGTTGAGGAAAGGAGAGTACGGAGAAAAAAAAAAGGGAAATCACACTGTGAAAAAAAAAACTGTTTTACGGAATTTTACTGTTTTATTTTACAGATTTTTCATGTATTTTTGAAATGTGGTAAAAAAAAACCCCATCAAATTACAGAAATAGACTGCAAATGTACATTTCCTGTGTAAAATTACATTAAAAACATGTAAATGTCATGTAAAATTCTGTTTTTTTCTGGCACCCCAGCTGCCGGAATATTACCGTTTTTTTACGGGGATTTTTGTGCTGCACACCAGTTAGTGATTGCATGTGAATGCTGGAATGCTACATTCCCATGTAATCACAAATGTCCCCATGTTTCCTCCCTCCTGTTCTGCTTCTGGCACCAGTTGTTGGTGGAGGTCATCTAAAAACTAAAGAAGGCGCTCTGTGTTGTTGGAACCAATCTGGCTTTTCTGCAGGACCAAACCAGCACTTGAGATCGCAGCACACACTGTGATATTTGCTCCTCTCTGACCCGGCACATCAACGCTGACCCTTTTCCCAATCACATTTCTTCCTCGTCTACATGTTTTTGCCAGGTTAAACCCTGCCTCGTCTACATACATGGATTCATGCAGTGTCTGATTAGCCTCCAACTCCATATTTCTCTGAAAGAAAAATCAAGGACAATTTTTACATAAATGCTTTTCACTATGTGGATATGTTTACTTGTAGAGTAGCAATAGACAATAGTGGGGAAAAAAGAAGTGTGGAATAGTCATTGTAAGTCCGAGCAATGGTAGCCAGGCTGATGCTTTCCATGTTCTGGAATACCAGGTTGTCCTCTACAATTCTGGTCTGAATTTCTCTCAGTTTTATTGCATTGTCAGCAATGACCCATCCCTCAATGGCATATTCTTGGCCTTCACTGAGAAACTTTCTTTTTTCCCAGAGCGAGGAAGTTGTTGTGTCCTCTAGAGGAACAAAAATACAACATATTTGTATTTGTAACTGCTGGTGGGCAGCAGTTACTGTAATACAGTAAACAGCAACTGCACTGATAGCCCTCATGAAATGCATGACTTACCTGTTGGTTTGTTGAAAAATCCAGATAATGTAAGCAACGGTTGACCTTCTGAGATCAGGCTGGACTCTTTCACCAGCCTCTCTCAATGATAGGCCATGGTTTACCACATGCTCTATGATGTTGGCTCTTATTTCATCTGTGACAACAGCTCTTTCTCTCCTTTGAACAGTCAGACTAGAAGGTTTTTCCCTTCGTCTGGCAAGAGCTGACATTGCCATTGACGTGGACAAAGTCCTGAGGCCAGAACCAGAAGGAAGACCTGAAGCTGAAGCAGAATCAGTCTCTCATTGACCTTGATTTTGCAGTTGCATAACTTACAGTATTTGAGTGTACCGTAACATGCTTTTCATTTAGAGTTTTATTGGACCTTTTTGTCTTTTGCAGTTGGACTGCAGTATTTTTACAGTATGCAAGTGCTGAATATACAGACATTCAATAGGCCTACTATTCAATATTCAGTACAGTACTATACTTGCAGTGCATACAACACATTTACCTTACTCAGTTGCAATTACTATACTTTATGTAATTGCAAAAAAATTGTTTGGTGTATACAATATCATTTTTTTTCTGTAATGTTCAGGATGCTGTGTTCTTCATTTTTTGATAGGGTCTAATGAATGATCTGTTAGTGCTTATTTTATTGATTAATGTGTGTATGATCTGAAAGCATTGTTTGATTATGAGTACAGTTTAAATTGTTTTGAAGCAATTGTTAGATTGCCAGAAGAGTCAACGGCTTTGTGAGTTTAGTTTGAAAATTTGGATTTGTGAAAAAATGAGTGAAGGTTTCTAGAAATGTGTCTTTTTCTTCTAAAAAGTGTAATATTGCGTTTAAGGAATCAGCTTTCTTGTGTTTGCACGTTTTCATGTAGATTTATGATGTAGCCCACTGTACTTATGAAGTGCATATACTCAATGAGTCATTATGTCCTCTTATTATGCTATTAAGATTTATATGTTGGTTAGTATGTCTATTTCTAAACATTCTTTAATAACAACCAGGGCTAGTTGTCACACAGAAAAGAGTAATTATGAGGCTTATCTCTTTTAAAAATGTGGAAGACTGAGGCTATCTAAAAACTCGTATTCATGTCTTCCGCTCATTTTTCTTTATTTTAGTTTTACCATATATTCTC
Organism: Vimba vimba; assembly: GCA_022828995.1. Lineage (NCBI taxonomy): Eukaryota > Metazoa > Chordata > Actinopteri > Cypriniformes > Leuciscidae > Vimba > Vimba vimba. The sequence goes on from CM040827.1 coordinate 2,206,299, forward strand.
ACACACAACCATTTGACCAATGACACTGTTAGAAACACAGGTCAAGTATTACACCACTGGAAAAAATGGTGTTGGATTTACTTTGAAACTATTTTCACTCAGAAATTGATTGTACATTTCACAAATAATTACAAAGTAGCTCATTGAGTTAGACGTTACATTTTGAAGTAAGTCTGAAATAGTCACTTCAATAGTCTTTGTTTTATTTTTAACTGCGAATTGTTTTACATTGTAGATACAGTAGGACATCAACACTGTAGTTTGGACAAATATTATTGGACAAACTCAATCCAGAAGAGGGCGCCGTCTAATGCTTTTAATGGCGTGTCTTTGTGGAGATTTGCTCTATAGGATGGTGTGTGTGTGTGTGTGTGTGTGTGTGTGTGTGTGTGTGTGTGTGTGTGTGTGTGTGTGTGTGTGTGTGTGTCAAATACATTACATACACTTAAATACATTACATACACTGAAATACATTATAATAGTTTAATGGCAGGTTCCATTGTGACAAGTTACCCCATACAGCGAGACATCATGTCCTGTCATTGGGGTGTGTGCAAGAGGTTACTGTGTGTTAACAGTGTATTACAGTATTACAGTTTTTTTTGTAGTTTAGACTTTAATAAAGTATTTGTTTATACAGAAACTGACTATTAACCACATCCTTAGGAATTTTCACTAGAGTAAAAAGTGTGACAGCTTTCTGACATTTAATCACAGTTGTCCGGCTTGAATGTGACAGAAGAGAAATAGAAGTAGATTTATAATTGTTCTGCTTTAAATCTGGTCAAAAGCTGCAGATCTTGAGGTCTTCAAGGGCTTCTTTTATGAAAACATGATCGCTGTGTGGAAGAGATAAAACAAATAAACTGCTGTTCTGTACAGTAATGCATGGGGGGGGGGGGGGATTCATCCATGAGGAGGATGATGATGATGCATCAGCCAGTGTGTTATTATAGGACATAAATAGACACATTTGCACACTTATTTCCCAATGAAAAGAAGAAAAAAAAATCAATACTTCTTTGAACAATATTTGATATAAAAAGGCTGACAATGTTACAATGTAATGTAACATACTAAGCTCAGCTATTCTATTTTAAATTTAGTTATAATTGAATAAATAATGACAGACAAATCAGAATTCCAGTAAAATCCATCTAAGGTAAATTAATTACATTGTTTATCTACAGGCATATGTATATTTAAATGTTTATTTAAATCATCATCCATATTTTATTTATTTCACTCAATTAGCCTGTTTTGCTTAAAAGTGAAGATTTCGTAAATGTTCATCTAATTAATGGAATTATTGAATAAATACCCCCATGAATTACAGAATTACATTAAAAAATAACAAAATCTTACAAATGTTGATATTCAAATGAAATGACAAAATTAATAATTGCATAGGCATTCATCAAAAGTGTTGAGACGAGATTTTGTGCAATCATACTGAACTTATTGACACATATTAGTGTATTTAGTTTGCTCTTGCATATTATCTTATTGAATGTATGATGTGAGTTCTCTTACGAGAGTTCTCTCGTACTGCGTTTGAAAAACGCTGCGGGAAAAGGTCTCTTTTCACGAAATACTGAAGCAAAATTATCCTTAATTTTCATAAATGTAAAACGCATTGCAGCAGTGCACAGCTATGGCGAGACGGCTCGCTCGCTCATAGGCTGTTCTGCGGCAACTGCATTAGCCTATCGAGCGAGGGCTGATGCAACATCAGGCCAATGAGAGCGCTTCGCGCGCTCCTCGCCACATCCCGCCGAAACGGGTGTGGCAGTCCCCTATAAAAGGAGCTCGAGTAGGCTGATTCAACTGATTTTCATCTCTTCAGCGAAGCGCACGCATCGCTGGATCACGAGGAAGCACGCGTCGTCTGAGAACAAGCTTTTCAGCGGGACGAGCCCTTGAAGCCGCAGGCCTGCGCCGCCTTCTACCGCCGTACCTGCTGCGCTTTCCGACGCCATATCCTTTCATTACTATTGTTCTTTTGTATGTGTGTGTGTGTGTGTTCGCTCTGCAACACTCACCCCCTAAAAGAGCTGCGTCTTTTTCAAGACGCCTTCTCATGCAGCGCTCGCGCTCGCTGACGGCGAATCGCCCTCACTCCGAGCCGATTGCCTACGGTGACTCTGATGACTCGCCTGGCATCCTCCCGAGGCTGCCCTTCCTGGAAGCGGATGGCGGGATTAGTTTTTCTTTACGTTACAAGAAAAGCTACCCTGCCTCTGCACGCGTCACTTACCGGCGAAGGAGAAAAGAGTGTTTTTAGTCCCGCCGTTGGCCGGTCTAACCTCTTTTCTCTCACATTTCTCAGCTCCCTGTGGGTGGCTGCAAATATTATTGCAGCAGAGTGAGTCTGTGTTACACACTTGCCTGCCAGCAAACGCCGAAGAATACATGTTGACGCCGCCTAAAAAGCCTATATCCCACTGTGGCTCAGTGGTGAAGTTATAGGTTTTCCGCACGGACGACCGCGGTTCGAATCCCGGTCTCGCGGCATTTATATTTATGCCGCCAATGCTTCCCTCTGTCAGGTCCCCTGAAGGCGACTGCAGAGATGCATTTTGCAGTCAGCAAGCGCGTAGTACCCGCTTGCCTGCAACCAAACACCGTTTCTACGGTTCCCGTGCGTCACTGGCGAAATGAGAATGGAGTGCTTTCAGCCCCGCTGAAGCTGGGCGATGTCCACTCTTCTCTCATTCTAGCATATTTCAGGTGTCTGAAAATGTTAGTATTGCTTGTTGTGCTTACTCGCATGCCTGCAAGCAAACGCCAGTGTGGATAATACTCGCGCTGTCTTTGTCTATGTATCCCCACTGTGGTCCAGTGGTAGATTCTTAGACTTAGACGCGGGGGACCCGAGTTCGAATCCCAGGTCTGCCGGCAGAAACATTTATGCCGCCGAATGCAAATCACTCTGTCTGTTCCCCGAGAGGCAACTGCAGACGTGTTTTTTTTTGCAGCCCATGAGCACGTGTTACATGGCCGGACTTCTACCGAAGTCCCGCACGGGGCCCGTGCTCAAATATTCGACCCGGGTTGATCACGCGCGCAACATAGTGAACGTGCCCACTGCCTAGTGCCCACAGACACTATGTTCTGCACGCCTTGTGGTTTCTGTAAGACGAAACCTGTGTGCATTAATTCTGCTCAGGCAGACAGTGCACTCGCTGCAGTAACTGTGCCCGCTCTCCCGCGCCCACACTTACTCGCGGCCATTTTATGTCCTACGGGACTCGCCCAGCCCTCCTCTGCTCGGTTAAACACCGCAGCGGGGTCGAGCGCAGGCGTTCTGTCCGCTGTGATCAGCGCGCTTCCCCCGCGACAGAACGCGCTTCAAAGTCCCGGCCACGGCCGATGATGCTATAAATGTAGTGTCGATGCCCACTCCTCTGTGCCCATCCCTACATACAAGCACAGGCCTGCACACAGGGCCCGCGCACATAAAATCGACTCGGGTCGATCGCGCTCCAAACATAGTAAAAGTGCCCACTTCCCAGTGCCCACGAACACTATGTCTGGCCATTTTATGTCCTACGAGAAGGTGTCCCGGCCACGGCCGATGGTGCTATAAACGTAGTGCTGATGCCCACTCCTTTGTGCCCATCCCTACACAAAAGCACAGCCCCGCACACGGGGCCCGCGCTCATAAGATCGACTCAGGTCGATCGCGCTCTAAACATAGTCAAAGTGCCCACTCCCCAGTGCCCACAAACACTATGTCTGGCAGATCACAGTCTCCCCGTAAAAGCGGGATCTGTGCGCGCCCGCGCTGCTCACACAGACAGCGCGACCAAAGCAGTGAACGTGCCCGGTCCCCGCCCACGTCCACCTGCAGGCTACATGAGTCCCATGCGACCTTCTCAGACCTCCCTCGCTCAGTTAAGCACTGTAACGCGGTCGAGGATGAGCGCTATGCCCGCTGTATTAAGCGCGCTCCCCGCCTCATATGTCACAGGCGTAACGCCTATGTTATCGCACCCCGAAGCACCACTGCCGCACTGCGGACAGAGCGAGCTTCGCATTCAGCCCCTAGCCGGCCATGCAGATGCGTGGGCCGCGCTTCCAGGGTTTTCGGACTGGGTGCTAGACATTATAAAGAGAGGCTTCTCGCTACAGTTTTGCCGACGCCCTCCCCGCTTCACAGCGCGCGTCGAAACCACGGTGAATTCAGAAGCAGCACACCTGCTTCGTGCCGAAATATCAAAACTGTTGAGCAAAGGGGCGATACAGCTTGTACCCCCAGCTCAAAGCGAAAGGGGGCTATACAGCAGATACTTTCTAGTCCCGAAAAAGGACGGAGGTATCAGACCCATTCTGGATCTAAGACGACTAACAGAGCTTTAGTGAAACGCAGTTTCAAAATGCTCATGACCAGAAAAATCCTCGCGCATATTCGCCGAGAAGACTGGTTTATGTCGATAGATCTGAAGGACGCGTATTTCCAGATACAGATAGCGTCACGTCACAGGCGATTCTTGAGATTCGCCTTCGAGGGTCGGGCATACCAGTACACAGTCCTGCCTTTCGGCTTGTCCCTGGCACCTCGTACGTTTACGAAATGCATGGACGCAGCGCTCGCCCCCCTCAGACTCAGAGGCATGCGAGTGCTGAACTATTTGGACGACTGGCTGATCATAGCTCAATCGCGATCACAGCTCGTGGAGCACAGAACCATGTTACTCGATCACCTCGAGAATCTTGGTATTATGATCAATTGGACAAAGAGCTCCCTGAACCCCAGTCAAACTATCTCGTTTCTGGGTGTCGTTCTGGACTCGCAGTCCATGACGGCGCGGCTGTCAACACAGCGCGCGCTGCACATTCAGCACACAGCGAGAGCCTTTCGCTGCGGTGCGACTACCACGCTCAAAAAGTTTCAGAGGTTGCTGGGTCTTATGGCCTCAGCAGCATCGGTTCTCCAGTTGGGCTTGCTTCGCATGCGCCCTCTGCAGTTCTGGCTAAAAGCGCGAGTGCCTCGCAGAGCGTGAGCACTTGGCCGATTACGCCTCAGAGTCGATCAGGACTGCGTGGCAGCCCTGAGACCTTGGGCGGCGAGCGATTGGTACCGTTCGGGTGTAAGCCTGGGGACTCCCTCGAGGGTGAAAGTGGTGTCTACGGACGCATCCACCTCGGGATGGGGAGCGCTGCTCGAGGGCAGACCGTTCTTTGGCCAGTGGTCAGAACGAGAGAAGCTCCATCACATCAACTGCTTAGAAATGCTAGCAGTTCACAACGCGCTGACGCGCTTTTGTCCTCAAATCAAGGACCAGCACGTCGTAGTCCGCTCGGACAACACGGCCGTGGTGTCCTACATAAATCGCCAGGGCGGTCTCAGATCCAATATTCTGTACAGGCTGGCCAAGCGCCTCCTGACATGGGCTCAGCGCAACTTGCGCTCGCTGAGAGCAGTGCATGTGCCTGGGGTCCACAACCTGGGTCCAGACAGACTGTCCAGGAACAACGTTCCCACGGGCGAATGGTCTCTACACCCACAAACAGTCCAGCTGCTGTGGCAGAGATTCGGCAGGGCGGAGGTGGACCTATTCGCGTCCCCAGAAAACGCTCATTGCCCCGTGTTCTTTTCAAAGAACGACAGCGCGCTGTCTCACATGTGGCCGCACTGCCCGCTATACGCGTTTCCCCCAGTCTCCCTCCTGCCTCAGGTATTAGAGCGAGTCAGGGAAGTGAAATGCCCAGTACTGCTTGTAGCACCGTTCTGGGCCAGCCATGCCTGGTTTCCAGCCCTGATGCAGTTAGCAGACTCCGCCCCGTGGCCGATACCTTTGAGGAGAGATCTCCTCTCGCAGGCCAAGGGCTCGATTTGGCACCCACATCCGGAGTTGTGGTCCCTTCATGCGTGGGCGCTCAACGGGTATCCGTTGACCTCACGGAGGGAGTGCTGAATACCATCACTCAGGCTAGAGCACCGTCGACCAGGCGGCTTTATGCCTCGAAGTGGTCGGTTTTCTCCAGCTGGTGTGCTGCTCGGGGCCTGTCACCCCTCGATTGTGAGGTGACGGAGGTTCTCTCCTTCCTACAAGAGCTGTTGGATAAGGGCAGGTCCCCCTCCATGCTCAAAGTCTATGTGGCGGCTATTGCAGCGTTCTCGACAGCAACGCTAAGCCAGTCACTAGGAAGGAACGATTTAGTCATCCGCTTCCTCAGAGGAGCTAGGAGGCTGAATCCCCCCAGACCTCCTTCAGTCCCGATGTGGGACCTTTCTACGGTCTTGGCGGCCATGAAAGGTGCCCCTTTTGAGCCTATTCAAACTGTCAGCCTCAAACATCTGTCGTTCAAAACAGTGTTTTTGCTGGCCCTAGCTTCAGTGAAGCGCATAGGCGATCTGCACGCGCTCTCTGTGAGCCCAGCGTGCTTAGAGTTTGGGCCTAATGACTCCAAGGTCATACTCAAACCTAGACACGGTTACGTGCCAAAATCCCTCAACACACCGTTTAGGGCTCAGGTTATCTCCCTGTCCGCCCTACCGAGTGAGGAAGGGGACTCGAGCTGTCTTTGCCCCGTTAGGGCTTTAAGAGCTTATGTGTCCCGCTCTGCTGTCTTCAGACAGACTGAGCAGCTCTTTGTCTCGTTCAGCGGTCGTTCCAAGGGAGCAGCTGTTTCGAAACAGAGTCTATCCAGATGGGTAGTTGACGCCATAGCGCTGGCTTACACCACCAAGGGCCTTCAGTGCCCCTTGGGCGTGAGAGCGCACTCCACGAGGGGCGTCGCCTCATCGTGGGCCTGGTCTAGCGGGATTTCCTTACAGGAAATATGTATGGCGGCGGGCTGGGCCTCACCGTCTACATTCATAAGGTTTTACAACCTAGAGGTTCCCGCCTTGCAGGCAAAGCTGCTTTCGGTATAGTCGAGTCAGCTGTCTAGCCCGGACACTGATTTCGCAGGCGCAAAGCGCCCCGAAAAATTCTGGGCAGAATTGTGTAAGACCCACATTTCCCACATTAGCCAGGCCTCCCCCTGCCTATGTGACGTTATATCGCGTCTGAGGACGCAACCTTTAAGGGCGGATGTCCCCCCCCCTTTTTATCTCCAGACTCTCTGAGTCTACCTGGTGATTATGCACTGTATATCTGGACTGGCTTCCAGTGATCGGTGTCTTATCCCAGCACGCACGGCGTCTTACAAGTGGTTCCCGCAGCGTTTTTCAAACGCAGTACGAGAGAACTCTCGTAAGAGAACGTACTCGGTTACTAACGTAACCTCGGTTCTCTCTAGAAGAGGGAACGAGTACTGCGTTCCCTGCCGTGCGTACGGTTCGCTCTGGTTCGCTTCGGCGATGAAAACCAGTTGAATCAGCCTACTCGAGCTCCTTTTATAGGGGACTGCCACACCCGTTTCGGCGGGATGTGGCGAGGAGCGCGCGAAGCGCTCTCATTGGCCTGATGTTGCATCAGCCCTCGCTCGATAGGCTAATGCAGTTGCCGCAGAACAGCCTATGAGCGAGCGAGCCGTCTCGCCATAGCTGTGCACTGCTGCAATGCGTTTTACATTTATGAAAATTAAGGATAATTTTGCTTCAGTATTTCGTGAAAAGAGACCTTTTCCCGCAGCGTTTTTCAAACGCAGTACTCGTTCCCTCTTCTAGAGAGAACCGAGGTTACGTTAGTAACCGAGTACGTTTTCTCAGCATTTATTTAACTTTATTACATGGCTTGGTTGAATTCTAATGTTATTTCTTGATAACAGACTAGTCCAGTCATTTTATGAAAAAAGGTGACAGAAGCAAACTCAACTGATTTTGTATCCTCAATATGTCCTGAGTAAGGAAAAAAAAGTCCCGAAGAATCCCATTAGGGGAAAGTTTCGAAAAAGACCCAAATATAGTCTATTCATACGCCTATTTATTATTTTACTTACGTGAATAAGGTAAAGATTTAAACCTTTAGATATCACCATGAAAATTACTGAGTTGATTACTTGCATCAAGACAAACAAAAAATGTATTACAAGTTTTTTAAATTGTTTGTTAACATGGACAAACGGTGCATAATCTAATTACGTATGTGCTAATTTGCATAAATACCACAACAGATCTAAACATTGGGTATAGCCAGGTGAAAATGTCTTGTTGAATCTTGTTAACACATAACAGTAAAATACTTAATGTTAAGGTCTGAATGGAACCCATTTAGGCTACCCATGAGGCTACCCATTTAGGCTGGAAGAAGTAGAAACCAGCCTTTATACCAACCCAATATACTTTCAAATAAAGAAAAAAAATCTAAATAAAAATCTTATAAAAAAAAGCAGTCAAAAAATAATACATTTATAACTCAAAAAACTAAAATCAAAGTAGCCTATGTAAATAAAACTGGGATGCTTTTCTAATATTATTGAATCGGTAAATCTCAGACTCGCTCAATAAAAGTGATTTGCTCTGATCTAGTGGCGGTATTGACAGCAACTTTTTTGCCTAGTAACTGGAAAAAACTTCATTATTGTCGATTATTGCTCGTGATTTTGTAATAATGATTACTGTCGATTAAAATAATGTATTAAACTTTTTTTTGTGGAGGGAAAATGTCATTCTTTTATGACAAGAACCGTTTATGAATTAATTGATTTTTATGCATTAGAAAATCAAGACATTGTTATTTGAGTAGCATGAAAAAACAAAAGGATTATGAATTAATATCTTACATCGTATCTGCACTTTTCAACTCATCTGATTGGGCATTACATCATTAGGTCAACAGAGTCGTGTGTGATTGGCTGTAATGCTCAACACTGGGGAAAAAAAAGAGTAAAATAAAAAGTAATCTTGCATGAGTGATTGTCAAAAGTGACAATCGTAATAGATTTATTTTGATTGTGTGGGGGAATGTTTTACCCTCTTGTAGAATATGCATTTTTGTCCATTTGTGGAGGGAGCAGTGTAATTGTGTCTCATAATGTAGCAATTAAATGTCCTCATTACCTTCACCTGGTTACTGTGACAATGCGTGTCAATCACTTTTGCTGTTCTTACAATATCATTTCCTTATTATTAGGAGTTGCTGCTATAAATGTTATGATAAAGATTTTAAAATATGCTCAATGATCATCTATTTCTAACCATTGATATCTATCAATAAATTATTTTAAACTTCAAGCTTTTAAATCTTTCTGTCATTCTAACTCCAAACTAAATTCAAAGTTTGACTGTTGTAGAGGCCCATTAGACTCCATCAGCTGCCATTCTATACTATTTCTAATCAATTGAGACTCATTTTCCATTCTCTCTAATATTTCTAAACTGAAAACCTTCAAACTTCAAACTTTTAAAACTACTAAACTAAACCTTGAACTAATTAAAACTAAAAACCTTCAAACTTCAAGCTTTTAAAACTTCTTCAAACTTTCTGGCAAGGCTTTTTCATGCCAACGTAAAGTTTGTCTACAAACTTTTTTATCTAGTTCACAGTATATTCCTGTAGGCTATTTTCTTGAAAATGACAAATATAACCCAGAATGCATTGCTTTTTAAGGTATATTACTGTTTTAATGGAAAATGGTATGATACTGTCAGAATTTTGAATTTTTTTACTCCCAAGGGTTAACAGTGTATAGGATACATGATAACATTTTGTTTTTGAAAGCTCTAACAACAACCATTAAACATATAATTCCTAATCGAACACCTTTCACCTTTCAGTCAGTTCTGCTGACTACACAATTTTACTACATGTTGAATCAAATATACAAGATTTATATAAGATCTAAAGTGGTATAATTTACATGCACAACATGATCGTATATCACACCTCGTATCCCAAACTTTATGAAATAATCTGTAGATTACATGACTGCTCACATTTTTACACACATGCACAAATTCATCTTAGAAACAACATTCTGCTCAGTTGTGTAAGAAAATGTAGCGGCGATTTAAAAGTTAAGCAAAGGCTTTTGGTTTCGCCTGCATGAACACAAACTGTGTGACTCAGTAGATCAGGTGACTCTACAGAAAGTAGAAAGTGTCCGACTTCACAAATTCTGGAAAACATGCTGCAAGTGTGTCCATTTTTTTTATTTTTTTTACATGTAAATTATCTTTGCATCTGAAAGTCTTCAATGATGCCACTTGGTTTGCCACAGAAGTGTCTTTCAAACAGTCAGTTAAATAAAGGTTTGTTACAGGTTTACCACTACCAGTGAAGACTAGTTTGCAAATAACAAATGTACCACATATTAACCATCACTTTTGTTGTAAATAAACTATTTAAACTACTGTAAAGTATAATGAATTGATAACATATTCACTGTGGTGATGAACAAACTATTTTTTTTCCAAACTGCAAATCAAAGACCTTTAAACTTCTTTCATTTATACATTTAGAAGTATTTATCCAAACTCTCAATAGCCTCCTGTTGTGTGCATGTTCTCCATCCATCTGGTATCTTACCACTCCCCTCAAATGTTTTCTCGTAGTGTTTTTCCAGATCTTTCTGGAATCTGCACACAAACCACTTCCAGTAGGGCAGCTCAGAGGTATCACGGGTGATGCTCCACTTTGCAAATTTTCCTCCTGCTCTTCTGTATTGTCTATATCGGACTGTTTTATTTGAGGCATCAGGGTGAAATGATCGAAAGTAGCTTGCTACAGATGATGTGCAGATCTCAGCACACAAGTTTGTTGTTTTCCTGAAAAACCACCCTGCTATTCCATTCATTCTGTGGAAAGGAACACTGTGATCAGTGTAGTGTGGTCTATCCTCATGGTTTTCTATGGTGCTGGTGCAGATGGCTTTACAGAACGGACACTGAGCCCAACAGCACTTACAGAAGTGATTAATCAGAATCTCATCTGGTCTGAAATTGTGGTCTAGCTTTACAGCAAATGTATTTGTGTTGAATCTTCTGCTGATGTCAGACACTATAGCAGGAAGTTCTTGTGTTATCACATCTTTTAGGATGTTGAAATCCTTAACATCATGATGTTTCACTCCACTGAGGTCTTGTTCAGAGAAGATCAGCTCAGCTGAGAGCTTCTGTGAGAAATTCTTCAACCACAAACCAACATCTCCTTTGATCGCTTGAACATATTCAGTAGATTCATGTGCTGCTTTTATTATTTTCTGCTGCAGCAGTTCAATGCTCTCCTTCATCTTGGGTAAAACACTGCCTGTGAACTTATCATTGATGTACTGACTGACTTCATCTCTGATGAAGCTCTCGAAGTATTCTCTGGGATTATGAATGTATTTCATGTATTTGTTAAAATCCTCCTCTTTTGCCAGTACCTTCAGGATATGTTTCTCCAGCTTTGATCTGTTTCCATTCAGTGCTTCAGAGTTTGATTTAATTTCATCTGTCAGATCTTTGGCAGTCTTCTTGTAGACGCTCTGCTCAATGGGTTCTTTAAGTTTCTGACAGATGATCTCACCAAAAATTGCAGCTGAAGTAGATCCCTTGCAGTATTTCTGGAAAATACTATAGTACTCTTCTCTCTTCTTCTCCAAATAGAGAACAGGATCATTGGCTTCCCTGAACAGCCTCTGTTGCTCAGTGATCATCTCTTTTTCTTTCTTAAAGATGGAGTAAGACAAATCCATGAAGAATTCATTCTTGAACACATATTTTACTCCTTCCTCGTGGTCTAATATTCTAGCCTTGATGAAATCTGTAACTTGTTGAATGTAGCTGTTGTTGTAGCCCATCTTTGAAATGTTAAATGACTTAATCATTTCATTTGTCTTCTGAGCAACATCTGCAATTAATGATCTTATTTGGGCTTCATCTTCTGGAGACAGAGTTTCAGTATATCCAAGTGTTTCTTTAACTGCTTTGTAAACACCCTTTACAGCCTCTTTAATCTTTCCTTTTGTGGACGTTTTGTAAATAGCATAATCTGAATAACTTGGCACAGTGAAAATGTTGTTGTCCTCACTGCTCTTGCTCCAGTAGTCTACAGGAGCACTTTCATGCACATTACTGAGGATCTCTCTCACATCTCTCATTATATCAATGTCTTTGATTTTTGGATTGTCTGTGATGATCTTCTTCATCCACTCTTTCCAAAACTTATCAAACTCTTTCTTCAGTCTTTCTTCATCATTACCTTTGTCTTTGAATTTTAAGGCAAGTTCTTCACTCTTTTTATAGAGAGTGTCTTCATGCTGTTTCCTCTTATCATCAATCTCTTTCTTCAGGTCTCGCTGCTGAAGAACCTCATTTAATTTCCTCTTTGTTTCTCTCACAATGTTTTCCTGAACATCCTTGATTTTGAGCTCAAATGATGTTTTCCACTGAATCAGCAAATCTTTATCTGTGTCTTTCTCAAAGAATTCTGCCATTGATTTTTTCACTTCTTCACTTGTTTTCTTCAGTTCTCTTTGAAGAGTGATTTCCTCAACCTCATGAATTGCTTTATTTTCTATTTGGTTGTGCAGTTTATTCTCAGTTTCCATCATGGCGCTGCGAAGACTCCAGGTCCACTTGCTGTATTCAGTCTCCAGTTTCCTGTAGGCTGAAATCTCCAGAGAATTTCTGAAGCTGAAGACGAATCGTTCATTCAGTAAAGCCTCCCAGAGATCTTTAATACGACATTTTAAGTCTTCCGGTTTTATTCCATCTGATTGTGAGGCATGAGATATAATAGTCTTCTTGAGGTCTTGAATATTGTCACAGTAGTTCGGGTTTGGTGGTGCCATGGGTGGGCTTCCCTCCCAGAGCTGAGCAAAATACTTCACATCATTCTGGACATCAAATCTAATAATATCACTGAAACAATCTGCAACATAGACTTCATCTTTAGCAGCGAGTTTAGTCATCTCATCCAGTTTCTCCTGCAGTTGTCTTCTTCCTTCCATGTTTTTCTCTCCAGCTGTGACGTCTGAGACGTTCTGATGCACAAACACACATCTGGGATTCAGTCTGACCTTCTTCATCCTCATGAAGGCCTGAACAACAATCTGAAGAATGTCCTTCATCTCAGATGGGTTTTCTCCAAAGATGTTAATCAAGGTCAAATGTCCAAGACCTACAACAAATGTGGCCAATTCATTGTCATGATGTGTTGTTGATCTTCCAGCCAGTTCTAGAGCACGAAGACCCTCAGTATCAACAACCAGAATATAGTCAGATTTCATTTGTGTTTTCATCTTGTCTGAGACTTTGACCAGCTGCATGAACGCTCCTCTGGTGCACCTGCCGGCACTGACGGCAAACTGGAGTCCAAACATGGCGTTCAGCATGGTGGATTTCCCAGAGCTCTGAATCCCTAAAATTGACAGCACAAAGACTCTCTGGTCTCTCAGTTTCTTTACGAGTTCATCTAGAACAGCAGAGATCCAGATCACAGGAACATGAGCAGCATCTCCATCCATCAGCTCCAGTGGAAATCCAGAGATCATCATCTCTGCTGCAAGACTCGGGAGAGAAGAGAAGTGAACCTGCAGGCCTTTCTTGTTCTCCTTCACAGATGAACATGATTCATAGATCTGACCGATCTCCCTCATGATGTGCTCCAAACCAAAGCCTGCAGCCTGAAGATCCTCAGATATTCTCTCAAGTTCAGTTTGTTCAGCTATGAGTTGTTCAGATTTATCATGTTTCTCTTTCAGTTTTAAGACTGTTGACCACTTTTCATCATATTTGTGATGTACAACAGAAAGATCAGCTGAAGTATATTCATCCAGGAGGTTTCCGAGCCACTTAATGAAAAACATCTTCTCATGTTTATCATGTGAGTTCATTTGTCTAATGAAGAGCTTCATAAACTCACTGATGTTAGATTCATGCTGCTGTTTACGGATATTCTTCAGGTCTGTTTGGTTTCTACTGATTTCCATTTCTATTTCATCTCCTCGAGGTCGGTGTAGTTCTTTGTTCTTCTGACTCCACTGATGCCACAGTTTTCCCTGATGAGGCAGAATTGATTCTTTGATTCCTATCAGCTCTTTCTTCACCAGCAAACTAATCATCGACTGTGCTGCTTCTCTTCCTCTCATACAGTCTTCATTATCTTTCTCATCTACTCTGATGTCTGAGTGTTTGGACAAATCTTCAAGTCTGAAAGTGGAAGATGATTTTGAGAGACAATCATTTATAGCTCTACTGAGATCTTCAGATACTTCTGATTGATTTCTACCTTTCATACCAATCTTGTATTTTCCTTTGTCTATCTCAATCATAGTAGATTCATCCTCAGTGAAAATAAATATGAGTGGCTTCGTGTTTGTGTACAGGTTTTGGATTATTTTTGCACTTCTGGAATTCCTGTCAGGTTGTGCTAGAAGGACAACATTGACTGAGGACATTTCAGTGAGGATCAGCCGCTGTTTCTCATGATCTCCTGCATCACCGTGTAGATTACAGAACGCAACACAGTCACTGAATTGATCTGTGTTTTTCCCAGAGGGGCAGAACCAGGCGATCTCCACCACTCCATCCATCAGGACTCTGGATCTGCTGCTGCCTGGGCAGTTCCTGTGGAAGAATGTTTTGTGTTTCTCATTGATCAGACTGTTCATCAGCTCAGACTTGGATGAAGACACAGAGTCAAACCTGAAGAAAGACACCATTGGAGTTTGTGCCTTGTAGATCAGCTGGGTTTGACTGATGGTTTCATCGTTGGGGTTTCTCGTCTTCCAGCTCTTGTATATTTGTCTGAATGTCCAGAGAGGAAACTCAATCTGATGTGTGAATGGATTAGGAACAAGCAGAGGCAGAGCGTACTGACACTGAGACAGTTTAGTGACCATCAGCTGCTTCAGGAAATCATCAGCACAAAGAAACACAGCCATCTGAACATCCATCGGGTGAATTTGATCAGATTGTTTCTTTCCTTTGTTTGAAAAAGACATCATGTCAAAAAAATCATGACCATTTTCACTCCTGGTTTCAAACAAGTCTCCCTGTTTTGTTTGATCCTGTTTACTGGTCTCTTTAATTTTGATGTATCTTGCTCTGTAGTTCATCATCAATAGTTTTTGAAGGAAAGTCTGAACCAGCTCTTCCTCAGCACAAGACTCACTGGACTGTAAAGAATGTGTAGTTATCTGAAGAACATCTGCTGGTCTCAGGTTATTGAGACGCCCGACTTCACGATGAAGTTTGTGAAACAGATTATTAATTTTTTCCCTGTCTTTTTCAGTATTTTCCTGTTGTAGATTATTATTTTTTCCCGTGTCTTTTTCAGTATTTTCCTGTTGTAGATTATTTTTTTTTTCCATGTCTTTTTCAGTATTTTCCTGTTGTAGATCATTAATTTTTTCCGTGTCTTGTTCAGTATTTTCCTGTTGTAGATCATTAATTTTTTCCGTGTCTTTTTCGGTATTTTCCTGTTGTAGATCATTAATTTTTTCCGTGTCTTGTTCAGTATTTTCCTGTTGTAGATCATTAATTTTTTCCGTGTCTTTTTCAGTATTTTCCTGTGGTAGATCATTATTTTTTTCCATGTCTTGTTCAGTATTTTCCTGTTGTAGATCATTAATTTTTTCCGTGTCTTGTTCAGTATTTTCCTGTTGTAGATCATTAATTTTTTCCGTGTCTTTTTCGGTATTTTCCTGTTGTAGATCATTAATTTTTTCCGTGTCTTGTTCAGTATTTTCCTGTTGTAGATCATTAATTTTTTCCGTGTCTTTTTCAGTATTTTCCTGTGGTAGATCATTATTTTTTTCCATGTCTTGTTCAGTATTTTCCTGTTGTAGATCATTAATTTTTTCCGTGTCTTGTTCAGTATTTTCCTGTTGTAGATCATTATTTTTTTCCGTGTCTTGTTCAGTATTTTCCTGTTGTAGATCATTAATTTTTTCCGTGTCTTTTTCAGTATTTTCCTGTTGTAGATCATTAATTTTTTCCGTGTCTTTTTCGGTATTTTCCTGTTGTAGATCATTAATTTTTTCCGTGTCTTGTTCAGTATTTTCCTGTTGTAGATCATTAATTTTTTCCGTGTCTTTTTCAGTATTTTCCTGTTGTAGATCATTATTTTTTTCCGTGTCTTGTTCAGTATTTTCCTGTTGTAGATCATTAATTTTTTCCGTGTCTTGTTCAGTATTTTCCTGTTGTAGATCATTATTTTTTTCCGTGTCTTGTTCAGTATTTTCCTGTTGTAGATCATTAATTTTTTCCGTGTCTTTTTCAGTATTTTCCTGTTGTAGATCATTAATTTTTTCCGTGTCTTGTTCAGTATTTTCCTGTGGTAGATCATTATTTTTTTCCGTGTCTTGTTCAGTATTTTCCTGTTGTAGATCATTATTTTTTTCCGTGTCTTGTTCAGTATTTTCCTGTGGTAGATCATTATTTTTTTCCGTGTCTTGTTCAGTATGTTCCTGTTGTAGATCATTATTTTTTTCCGTGTCTTGTTCAGTATTTTCCTGTTGTAGATCATTATTTTTTTCCGTGTCTTGTTCAGTATTTTCCTGTTGTAGATCATTATTTTTTTCCGTGTCTTGTTCAGTATTTTCCTGTTGTAGATCATTAATTTTTTCCGTGTCTTTTTCAGTATTTTCCTGTTGTAGATCATTATTTTTTTCCGTGTCTTGTTCAGTATTTTCCTGTTGTAGATCATTAATTTTTTCCGTGTCTTGTTCAGTATTTTCCTGTTGTAGATCATTAATTTTTTCCGTGTCTTGTTCAGTATTTTCCTGTTGTAGATCATTATTTTTTTCCGTGTCTTGTTCAGTATTTTCCTGTTGTAGATCATTAATTTTTTCCGTGTCTTTTTCAGTATTTTCCTGTTGTAGATCATTAATTTTTTCCGTGTCTTTTTCGGTATTTTCCTGTTGTAGATCATTAATTTTTTCCGTGTCTTGTTCAGTATTTTCCTGTTGTAGATCATTAATTTTTTCCGTGTCTTGTTCAGTATTTTCCTGTTGTAGATCATTAATTTTTTCCGTGTCTTTTTCAGTATTTTCCTGTGGTAGATCATTAATTTTTTCCGTGTCTTGTTCAGTATTTTCCTGTTGTAGATCATTATTTTTTTCCGTGTCTTGTTCAGTATTTTCCTGTTGTAGATCATTATTTTTTTCCATGTCTTGTTCAGTATTTTCCTGTTGTAGATTATTAATTTTTTCCGTGTCTTTTTCAGTATGTTCCTGTTGTAGATCATTATTTTTTTCCGTGTCTTGTTCAGTATTTTCCTGTTGTAGATCATTATTTTTTTCCGTGTCTTGTTCAGTATTTTCCTGTTGTAGATCATTAATTTTTTCCGTGTCTTGTTCAGTATTTTCCTGTTGTAGATCATTATTTTTTTCCGTGTCTTGTTCAGTATTTTCCTGTTGTAGATCATTATTTTTTTCCGTGTCTTTTTCAGTATTTTCCTGTTGTAGATCATTATTTTTTTCCGTGTCTTGTTCAGTATTTTCCTGTTGTAGATCATTAATTTTTTCCGTGTCTTGTTCAGTATTTTCCTGTTGTAGATCATTATTTTTTTCCGTGTCTTGTTCAGTATTTTCCTGTTGTAGATCATTATTTTTTTCCGTGTCTTGTTCAGTATTTTCCTGTTGTAGATCATTAATTTTTTCCGTGTCTTGTTCAGTATTTTCCTGTTGTAGATCATTAATTTTTTCCATGTCTTTTTCAGTATTTTCCTGTTGTAGATCATTAATTTTTTCCGTGTCTTTTTCAGTATTTTCCTGTTGTAGATCATTAATTTTTTCCATGTCTTTTTCAGTATTTTCCTGTTGTAGATCATTATTTTTTTCCGTGTCTTGTTCAGTATTTTCCTGTTGTAGATCATTATTTTTTTCCGTGTCTTGTTCAGTATTTTCCTGTTGTAGATCATTAATTTTTTCCGTGTCTTGTTCAGTATTTTCCTGTTGTAGATCATTAATTTTTTCCGTGTCTTTTTCGGTATTTTCCTGTTGTAGATCATTAATTTTTTCCATGTCTTTTTCGGTATTTTCCTGTTGTAGATCATTAATTTTTTCCATGTCTTTTTCGGTATTTTCCTGTTGTAGATCATTAATTTTTTCCATGTCTTTTTCGGTATTTTCCTGTTGTAGATCATTATTTTTTTCCATGTCTTGTTCGGTATTTTCCTGTTGTAGATCATTATTTTTTTCCATGTCTTGTTCGGTATTTTCCTGTTGTAGATCATTAATTTTTTCCATGTCTTGTTCGGTATTTTCCTGTTGTAGATCATTAATTTTTTCCATGTCGTTTTCAGTATTTTCCTGTTGTAGATCATTAATTTTTTCCATGTCGTTTTCAGTATTTTCCTGTTGTAGATCATTATTTTTTTCCATGTCTTTTTCAGTATTTTCCTGTTGTAGATCATTAATTTCTTCCATGTCTTCTTCAGTATTTTCCTGTTGTAGATCATTAATTTTTTCCATGTCTTGTTCGGTATTTTCCTGTTGTAGATCATTAATTTTTTCCATGTCGTTTTCAGTATTTTCCTGTTGTAGATCATTAATTTTTTCCATGTCGTTTTCAGTATTTTCCTGTTGTAGATCATTATTTTTTTCCATGTCTTTTTCAGTATTTTCCTGTTGTAGATCATTAATTTGTTCCATGTCTTCTTCAGTATTTTCCTGTTGTAATGATGGTGTTGATCAGGACGGACTCCTGATTGTCCACAGTCCTTGTTCCCCCTGTTGATTAAGCAAATATTTAATTTATTTAGAGAAATAACTTTTATACAGAACAAATATACAGTGGAGAAATAATGATTTGATCCCCTGATGATTTTGTAAGTTTGCCCACTTACAAAGAAAGGAAGGGCCTATAGTTTTTTTATAGGTTTATTTTAACTGATAGAGACGAAATATCAACAAGTAAATCCAGAGAAAAACACATTATATAAAGGTTATAAAATGATTAGCATTTGATTGAGTATTTGATCCCCTACTCAACCAGCAATAATTCTGCCTCCCACAGAGTGGTTATGTGCCCATGTGACACCAGATCTCTGAAGATCTCAGCAGAGGAGGATTAAAAACGGCACAAACAGCATTACCAGTTTTACTTATTACTAACCAGACTGACTTCATTTCTGTTAGTAGTCTACAAAAGTTGTTATTGCGAACTAAGAGAGGTTTAACTCTATTTCATTTGAAGTCACCATAACTGTTTATTGTTTACATTAGTTGGGCTCTTAACTCTTTTTATATCTTTTGTATTTTTGGCTGGTTTCTGTTTTGAAGTCTTTAAAAGTGCATCCATCCATGATAAAAGTGCTTCACACAGCTCTGGGGGGTTAATAAAGAACTGTTGAAGTGAAGCGATACATTTGTGTAAGAAAAATACGCAAGTCGACTCACGCCAAAAGAGCAGAGGTGTCAAAAGTATTCACATTCATTACTCAGGTAGAAGTATAGATACTAGGTTTTAAAAAGACTTCTGTAGAAGTTGAAGTATCAACTCAAGCTTTTTACTCAAGTAAAAGTATAAAAGTAAAAGAAAAAAAATTAATTCTCTCTCTCTCTCTCTCTCTCTCTGAATCAATATTTGACGCGATTTGCCCCGATTTCTCCCTCGCTTACCGCATCTAGGTTTCCTTAGGAGGACTTTTGGCGCTGCGCACAACCAAATGTGACTACAGCCTCTCACAAGTTAGAAAGACACCACAACGCCAATCAGTTAGGGATGTGTATTCAGGAGGCGGGAGTCAGATCTAAACCGTTTGTGTAATTGGCCAATTTTTATTTATTTTTTTAACGACGACAAGCCGGAATGAAAACAAGCCGAAATTAAATAGGAGTAACGAGGCTATTTTTAAAATGTAAGGAGTAGAAAGTACAGATAATTGCATCAAAATGTAAGGAGTAGAAGTAAAAAGTCGTCTGAAAAATAATTAGTCCAGTAAAGTATAGATACCCCAAATTTCTACTTAAGTAAGGTAACGAAGTATTTTTACTTCGTTACTTGACACCTCTGCAAAAGAGTAACACTTGGTGATGTATGTCGTAGGAGTGGCGTAAGCTGTGACGCCTCTCGCGGTTCAAGCAAGCAGGGCTGGGCAACAAACTCAAGTTCCTCCGACATTTCTCTCAAAAAGTTCTCTATTTATACTTCTAATTCGTGATTGATGTTTTGTTTTGCTCTATCCTCTGCGCTTTCGTGTTCGTCATTACGTTGCGCGTCAAGTTCAAGGGTTAGTCTTTCGCTGTAAATCGATGCGCATGGCTGTCGTGTTAGCTATTTTAATGCGATGCACACTGGCTCTGTGTCAGTGCTAGTTATTTTAGTCGATAAAGTTTTAAATATGGATATTTTTCTTACACAAACGCATTGTTTCGCTCCATAAGGTCTCTATTAACCCCCTGGAGACATGTGGAGTACTTTTATGATGGATAGATGCACTTTTATGATGGATCGATGCACTTTTATGATGGATAGATGCACTTTTATGGACTTCAAAACAGAAACCATTCACTGCCATTGCAAAACTTGGAAGAGCCAGGACATATTTTAATATAACTCTGATTGTATTCGTCTGAAAGAAGAATGTCGTATACACCTAGGATGGCTTGAGGGTGAGTAAATAAAAGGCTAATTAAAATTTTTGGGTGAACTATCCCTTTAAAAGCCCTTTCACACTAAACTTGACGCAATAAAACAAGGCGAATCGCTGATGAATGGAACTTTCACACCGAACACAAAACGATAGATCTCCTTCGGCTAATTAACGCAAGGTGGCGCTGATCGACAATGCATTTTTCCTCACACTGAAAAACCCCAAAAGTTAAGCTAACTCATTTCATTTGAGGACACTGATTTCCTTAATTTGTTCAATTTTAGATATACATTGCAGTTAAGAAGTTAAAGGAGAACTCCGGTCAATTTTAACATTGAGCTCATTTTTTTGTACATTTGGAGTGCTGTCAATACAGAGAACAACGACAAAAATCGGTGTTGCCTACACCGAGTTATTCTATTTTTAAAATTTGCACCCTGTTGACTTCAATGGGGCAAGTACTAAACCTGCTTTTAGCCTAACATCCTTGATGTGACATTACAAGTGCCCAGCCATTGTGAGTGTTTAGTACCTATGATCACGCGCGTGAACTCGGCAATCGACTACTTTGGACTTCACCCGAAAACAGGATGTAAACACAGGTATTTGCGCTGGCTTAAATAACATAATTTTTATACATTTCTTTCACATCTACTGCAGTCAGATTCACTCGTGTTCACTCTGAAGGAATCACTCACATTTTCTGTGCACTTGTAATGACACATCAAGGATGTTAAGAGGCTAAAAGCAGGTTTAGTACTTGCCCCATTGAAGTCAACAGGGTGCAAATTTTAAAAATAGAATAACTCGGTGTAGGCAACACCGATTTTTGTCGTTGTTCTCTGTATTGACAGCACTCCAAATTTACAAAAAAATGAGCTCAATGTTAAAATTGACCGGAGTTCTCCTTTAAGTGATTAATTATGTGATAAAGTAAGTGATTAAGTGATGACTGAGCATTAGTGACGAACACCTGCTGTTAACGAGCAAAATCACTGAAGTAAAGAGAAACACAAAAACTACAACGGACTTCAACCACAGCCTTAGATGAAATCAACTGAAGATAAAAGAAGACATTTGTAATGGCTTCCTTTCCTTCTTAAGCCACTTCCGTGAGGGAAAGTATGTTTGACGCTACACCTGTTTTAACCAGACTTGAGATTTATTGTAACAAAAAGGTGAAAACTTGGAAACAAAACTCTTAATTCAAAAACAAACAGTGTGGTGTAATGTAGGTCAAAAAACTGTCTCCCTTCCCCTCTGCCCTTGCCACATCACTTCCTGTTTAAGATGGCTACCTACAGGAAGTCCCCAAAAGGGGTGCAATTCTTTCCCTTTACCACAGGGGGAAGTACAGACCCTAGTTACATACAGCCGTGACATTAAAGGGATACTCCACTGTTTTTTCATATTAAACTATGTTATTCCTTTAACTAAGACGAGTTGATACATACCTCTTTCGTCTCAGTGCGTGCACTAAATCGCTCTGTCTTGCGGCGAAACTTTGTTAGCACTTAGCTTAGCCCAGTTCATTCAATATGGGCCAAGCAGAGAAGCTACAAAACACCTCCACGTTTTCCCTATTTAAATACAGTTACTCGCGTAGTGTACTCGACCTAGGACGGTGACACAAAACAAAACGTTGCGCTTTTCTAAACGTGTTAAATGGATAACTATATTGTATGGCGGAATACCATAGCAAGTGCTTGTAAGCACTTCGACTTGGCGCAGTAATATCTTCACTCGTGAAAAATCCTCTCACCGGCCCCCGCTCCCTCTAGTGAAGATATTACTGCGCCAAGACGAAGTGCTTACAAGCACTTGCTATGGTATTCCGCCATACAATATAGTTTTACACGCTTAGAAAAGCGCAACGTTTTGTTTTGTGTCACCGTCCTAGGTCGAGTTACACTACTCGAGTAACTGTATTTAAATAGGGAAAACGTGGAGGTGTTTTGTAGCTTCTCTGCTTGGCCCATATTGAATTAACTGGGCTAAGCTAAGTGCTAACAAAGTTTCTCCGCAAGACAGAGCGATTGAGTGCACGCACTGAGACGAAAGAGGTATGTATCAACTCGTCTTAGTTACGGGAATAACATAGTTTAATATGAAAAAACGGTGGAGTATCCCTTTAAGTAACATTATTAATAGCCTTCTGGCTCCTACATTCCAGCCCCTTAATTGACGATGAAAAGGCAATTATATAAATTATACATATATTGAGGAGCCATATAAATACATATTACACTGTACTTCAAGATCTTTTAAATATGTTCACACACAAAAAAGTTTCTGAAATAGTCCAATGGAAAATTCAATCAAAGAAAAAAATTCAAAAATAGTCCAATGGAAAAATCAATAAAAAAAATTCAAAAATAGTCCAATGGAAAAATCAATGAAAAAGATTCAAAAATATATCCAAAAAAAATTGTCACAAGTGGTGATCGTTACCTTCATCCAGAGAGCATGTCAACTCTGCAAGCAACATAAGTTACTTTTAGGGTTACTCTTGAAGAAGACATAGCTTATTAATAGGTCTTTCCAGTATGTTGGACTTTGTTTTAACCAAGACACGACGAACATGTCCTCTTTTGTCAGGCAAGGTCTTTGTGATCCGTCCCATAGGCCAAGAGTTTCTAGGTGATGTATCATCCACTATAAGAACTATGTCTCCCGTCTTAAGATTTTTTCGCACTTCATGCCATTTCTGCCTCTCTTGCATCAGTGGCAGGTACTCTCTTGTCCATCTCTTCCAAAAAAGATCACTGATATACTGGACTTGTCTCCATCTCCGTCTTGAATACAAGTCATTTTTTATAAATAATCCAGGTGGCAGAATTGGCTTTCCTTTCTGGAGTAGGAGATGATTAGGTGTAAGAGGCTCGGGATCGGTGATATCATCAGAAATGGTGGTAATAGGGTGATCATTGACTATAGCCTCTACCTCACAGAGTGCTGTCTGTAGTCCCTCTTCATCTAAGGCTTGTTGTTTTAGGATGGAATACAGAGACTTCTTAATGATGCGGACAAGCCTTTCCCATACACCTCCGTGATGAGCCCCTGAGGGAGGATTAAAACTCCATTTGATTCCCTCGTTCAACATTGCACGTTTGATCTTGCTGTTATCCAACTGAGCGAGACAATCTCCAAGCTCTCGTTCGGCTCCTACGTAATTAGTTCCATTGTCTGATATCATTTCTTGAACTTGACCTCTTCTACATATGAACCTTCTCAAGGCCAAAATGCAGGAATCTGTATCCAATGAATAGGCCATTTCTAGATGGATTGCTCTACTCGCCAAACATGTAAATAAGACACCGTATCTCTTTACCAGGCTCCGGCCCCTTTTTACCTCAACTGGACCAAAATAATCTGTACCTACACATGTAAATGGAGGGGAGTCACAAGCTAGACGACTTAGAGGTAGATTGGCCATTTTTTGCTCCATTACTGGTGCATTCCAACGTCTGCATGGCAGGCAGTTCCTGACTAGCTTCCGAGCAGCGGAATTGGCATGAAATGGAAGCTTTAGCTAAGTTCTGCCAGGAAGACTCAATCACTACGTCACTTATTACCTTCATCTCTATCCAATCACGTCTTTATACCTTCTGTATAAAAGATAGGTACTTACTCATGTTTGAGTTCGCAGTTGCCGACGCGACAACAGGATCGTAGATGCTGACGCTGCCTATTACGCTTCCATTCAGTTCGGAGAAACCGACGCCGGCGTTCACTCACTCGCGTTTCAATCATAACAACACAGTCATATCGTTGATTGATCCTGTTTGATCTCAGCAACTTTCGCGGCGTTCGAGTGCGACACACACTCGTGTAGGAAACAAGCGCGTGGCGGCTTGAATCTCATGAGAGACGATATTCACTCAAGGTTTTTAAAGTTCAAGTTCCACTTTCAAGGCTTTTACGTTGGCGCTTTCAGCGGCCTCTGTTTACATGTCCCATTTTACTATGATTAAACTTCATTCCGGTAAGTATATTCACTTGCTACTCTACTGTTTCCTTAATCAGCGGTAAAGTTCAAATGGCGACTGTGGTGACGTGTTTTCTTAATAAATAAATAAATAAATAATTAAATGAATGAATGAATGAATGAATGAATTACCGACATACAGTACTGCAGTCTGCAACGCTACATACTGTAACGCTCTAAACAGTAGGGCTGGATAGGTCGCTAAAATGGTCGTTGCAAGTGTATGCAAAGATTCATGTAACTGTGATATCCCACAGCGCAATGGTAATCTATTTTCAGCGTTGTCGATTCCACGAACACTCGGGCAGTTGCAAAATACTAGCAACTGGTTGCTGAATATAATTAAAATAAGCTTAAGAGCAACAAAGATATTAAATCGGCTTTAGGCATATGCCCTATATTTTAGAGCTCGCGCTCCTCATCTCATCTGCCACTCACTTTGTGAGAGTGCCTTCCATCTTAAAGGAGCAGCTAGGCCTTCAACTTGTTTTACGCCCTTTTCTGAATTCATTATTGTTCGGCATGTATGGAGATGTTTTGTCAATCGCTACCCGACCGCCGGGGCGATCTCGACTTATACTTAGATGATTGTAGCCTTTAACCAATCAAAGGGGGAGATATTTTACGCATATCTCAGCTCGTTTCTGTAATATAACTATCTATTCTAAAAATAAGAACAGCAATTCATGTCGTTAAAACAAGATCTTTCATACTTTCATTAAGTTCTTCAGTAGCCTAACATGTTACAATCGCTGTAACACAAATGTTCTCGGCAAATACTTTAATCCAACAATACATATCATATAATATTTACATAATAGGCCATTTGATATTAAAAGTACAAAGAAGGCAGACTAAGGATGCTCAGGTCAAAGGTCACAGACTTTGCCAAAATGTGCTTAACTCAGTAGAACTAATCGTTATGAGTTTAAATGATATAATTCAAACCAATTACCAGTAAAGTCACAGTCAAGAAGACTCGAGTGACATTACATTTGCTCATTTGTATGATTTAAATGTTCAGAGATTTTTCTATTCAAGGGACTCACCTGGTTGACTCGGGCAGCGATCTCTCGGCCGTGAATTAAACTTAATTCATACAAGAGCAACTCGAGAGTAATATCAGGTGTACGCTGTGCAGCTGAGAAATATTCTACACTCAGAATAACAAGTGTGATTGAGGTAGTATCTTAACCATATGCTGTCACCTTACTTTAGGTATGTATCGTACTAAGATTAATAAGATTAAGTGGTTATATAAAAAAAAAAAAAAAAAAAAAATCAATAATAGTATCTCTTCAAGGCAGGGCATCATCTCTCATCGTTTAACAGTTGGTCACTGTTAATTAAGTGACCCAATTCAGCTAAACGAAGGATGTATATCTGATCTTAGATTTGGAAATTTTGTTCAGCAAATGTCAGATAAATTATCGAGCCTGCTCAGGCTTCGTTCATTCATGCCTTACAGTAATCATCCTATAGCGACTGCTAACATCCTTCTGGGTTCGAAGTGGTGGCAAAACTCATGTTGCATGTGCTAACGAAGCTCGGTTGCATCATTAAGGCAGATCTTCTTGTTAGACGATCATGCTATTCCGGAGACGTTTATCTGGTAATCCGTAGTCTCCAATTTCATGATTAAGGTCGCGCAAGCACATTCCTGACCGCTGCGCTGCACTGCTATAGCTACGCACTTCAGTCTTCAGGTGGCTCGCCGTCAGCAACCCTTATCCATTACCCTGCCTTCTCTAACAGTGATCATGTAAGTAAATCGTTCTGCTCAAACCAGCTAGACCGTATATCACTGAGGCGTGGCTCCCTACACCTTAAAAGCTTATATTTCTGCAGTATTTGTTTATAATGTTAGTTTCTTTCAGATTCCTTTATTCTCATCCTGATAACGGCCGGCTGTTCCTGCCTCGTCTACAAATACGAAATCGATATGTGGTGGGTCTCCAGTGTCCCCAGGTTGTGTGTGACGGGTTGACTTAGAATGCTCCAAAGATATTTTCATATACCATGCTGGTATTGTCATTGAGGGTGAGTAAAGTGCATAGTTTTGTCTGTCCCTTTGGAGACAGTCAGGCTGCTGCTCCCGGAACAGGGGGTGGAGATTCAACAGCTCGTTCTGAAGCTTTGATTACTCTCTCACAGACATTTTCAAAACTTTAGCTTAAGGTTCAAACCAGACTCAGACAAAGTTGGAGAGACTCAGAAGCGTCAACATGTTGACACCATTTCCGGATGGTTAGTTGATGAATTAGGTAACTTATGCATAGTTATCTTTTAGTCATTCATTAGCTCATTCTGTCTTGATATTCTATAAATCATATTCCGGGAGCTGGATCTATGTAACTCTAGGGTCTGTGATGCCTAGTATCCGGAAGGAATGCCGCACAATTCCTCTCAGCGTTGCTGTAGTCCTTACAAAGCAATCTCTTTAAATTAAATCTTCCATGCTTGACTTTGTGCGTTGTAACTTTGCAGTTGTTGAAATGCTTTAACGGCAACATTACAGAAAGTGAAATCCATTTAACCCCCTTTTAATAACCTCCCATCCGTAATGGTCTCTTCTCTTCCTATCTTCATACTCTGATTGTAGCCATGTTTTAACAGAGTTCATGGCTCATGCACCCAGGGGAATTTACTTCAGATCTAAACACTTTCGATCTTGCTATGGTCTTTCTTTTTCTGTGTATAAAAAAAAAAAAATATATATATATATATATATATATATATATATATATATATATATATATATATATATATATATATTCATAGATTCTCAGATCACCCCCCCCTATTTTCCTTCCTAACGAAGCATCTCTAAAGCCTGGTTCAGGATTCATCTAGTTTCTGTCCTTAAAAGCTGCAGCTCTCTCCCTTTCAGCATACCGGTCATCCCTTCAGGATCGGGGCAGCCAATACAGCAGCTGAACGTAGCATTTCTACTTCAGCTATCAAGATGCTGGATAGCCTCGAAATCCAGACCTAAATCAAAGATTAATAGTCTGGTGTCGGCTAATTAAAACCGGCCAGCTCAAGGGGTGACATCAAGCATGCATTTGAAAGTCTCACTGCTCACAATTGGATAACACTACAACCAATCACAACCATAAACCCCATACGCTACCAGCGAACTGGTAGATTAGACTCTTACTGTATCTGGTTGGCAAAATACCAAAATGTCCTTCTTGCAAAAGTACGATTCGAGCACCGTCTTCTGTTCTTCTTTTAGAGAAAAAACCAAGTCTAACCCGTTCATTGTAGCGACCAATGCCGTTTCAAACAATTGGTATTTATCCATAGGCATCTTGCAATGTTTACTACTATGACTACGACGTCACATCGCTGTCGTCATCTGTTTAACTCGCCTCTGGCCCGCTATATAAATTAACCCGATGTGATTGGTGCAGCTCAGATCGAGGGGCATATCTAATGAGCTCCATTGCTCGATACCCGAATAACTTGCGCTCTCACGAGAACTCTGGATTAACAGGGTACTGGACAGATGGTTTTCTTCTGCATTCGAGCCTTTATTAAGAACTGATTCTAAAACCATTCTGGAAGCTCAGCAAGCTCTTCAGTAACGATTCAAGTAAATTCCACGCAAATACTGGTGGTGGTGTTACGCTAACGGCCTTGCGCGGCCTTGTTAATTTTAAAAAAAAAAATGTAATAAAAAAAATAAATAAAAAACCCTAACGTGGCAATTTCCGTATGGTCTAACGAGGCCTGTCTACGTCTGGCTTAACGCAGCTATATCAGTGTGGTCTATCGAGGCCTGTCCATGTTTAGCCTGACATGGCAATGTATGCGTGGTCTAACGAGGCCGTCTATGTCCGGCCTAACGCAGCTATATCCGTGTGGTCTATCGAGGTCTGTATACGTATAGCCTAATGTGGCATTGTTTGTGTGGTCTAACTAGGCTTGTCTATTGTTCGGCCTAACGTGGCTATATCTGCGTGGTCTATCGAGGCTGTATATGTATAGCTCAACGTGGCATTATTTGTGTGGTCTATCGAGGCCTGTGTACGTCTGGCCTAACGTGGTATCTGTGTGGTCTATCGAGGCCTGTGTACGTCTGGCCTAACGCGGCTATATCTGTGTGGTCTATCGAGGCCTGTGTACGTCTGGCCTAACGCGGCTATATCTGTGTGGTCTATCGAGGCCTGTGTACGTCTGGCCTAACGTGGCTATATCTGTGTGGTCTATCGAGGCCTGTGTACGTCTGGCCTAACGTGGCTATATCTGTGTGGTCTATCGAGGCCTGTGTACGTCTGGCCTAACGTGGCTATATCTGTGTGGTCTATCGAGGCCTGTGTACGTCTGGCCTAACGTGGCTATATCTGTGTGGTCTATCGAGGCCTGTGTACGTCTGGCCTAACGTGGCTATATCTGTGTGGTCTATCGAGGCCTGTGTACGTCTGGCCTAACGTGGCTATATCTGTGTGGTCTATCGAGGCCTGTGTACGTCTGGCCTAACGTGGCTATATCTGTGTGGTCTATCGAGGCCTGTGTACGTCTGGCCTAACGTGGCTATATCTGTGTGGTCTATCGAGGCCTGTGTACGTCTGGCCTAACGTGGCTATATCTGTGTGGTCTATCGAGGCCTGTGTACGTCTGGCCTAACGTGGCTATATCTGTGTGGTCTATCGAGGCCTGTGTACGTCTGGCCTAACGTGGCTATATCTGTGTGGTCTATCGAGGCCTGTGTACGTCTGGCCTAACGTGGCTATATCTGTGTGGTCTATCGAGGCCTGTATATGTCTGGCCTAAAGCGGCTATATCTATGTGGTCTATCGAGGCCTGTATATGTCTGGTCTAACATGGCTATATAACGTGGCTATATCTGTGTGGTCTATCGAGGCCTGTATATGTCTGGCCTAAAGCGGCTATATCTATGTGGTCTATCGAGGCCTCCATATGTCTGGTCTAACGTGGCTATATCTGTGCGGTCTAACGAGGCCGTCTATGTCCGGCCTAACGCAGCTATACCCGTGTGGTCTATCGAGGTCTGTATACGTATAGCCTAATGTGGCATTGTTTGTGTGGTCTAACGAGGCTTGTCTATTGTTCGGCCTAACGTGGCTATATCTGCGTGGTCTATCGAGGCTGTATATGTATAGCTCAACGTGGCATTATTTGTGTGGTCTATCGAGGCCTGTGTACGTCTGGCCTAACGTGGTATCTGTGTGGTCTATCGAGGCCTGTGTACGTCTGGCCTAACGCGGCTATATCTGTGTGGTCTATCGAGGCCTGTGTACGTCTGGCCTAACGCGGCTATATCTGTGTGGTCTATCGAGGCCTGTGTACGTCTGGCCTAACGTGGCTATATCTGTGTGGTCTATCGAGGCCTGTGTACGTCTGGCCTAACGTGGCTATATCTGTGTGGTCTATCGAGGCCTGTGTACGTCTGGCCTAACGTGGCTATATCTGTGTGGTCTATCGAGGCCTGTATATGTCTGGCCTAAAGCGGCTATATCTATGTGGTCTATCGAGGCCTGTATATGTCTGGTCTAACATGGCTATATAACGTGGCTATATCTGTGTGGTCTATCGAGGCCTGTATATGTCTGGCCTAAAGCGGCTATATCTATGTGGTCTATCGAGGCCTCCATATGTCTGGTCTAACGTGGCTATATCTGTGCGGTCTACCGAGGCCTGTATATGTCTGGTCTAACGTGGCTATATCTGTGCGGTCTATCGAGGCCTGTATATGTCTGGTCTAACATGGCTATATAACGTAGCTATATCTGTGTGGTCTAACAAGGCTGTTTACGTCCGGTAAAAAATAAATAAATAAATAAAAAATTAAAAATTCTTAAACATAATCAAACATAGGCACATGAAAATCCATCTAACGTTCATCACACTGACTATGGTAACTCCTTTTCTATCTTTCAGGAACATCAGGATTCACGACTGGTGCGTATACTTTTCATCTACCAATTTTGGGGGGAGGCTGGCCCCGTCCTGGTGGATCTTAATCCACCTACTTTTGGGGGTCGGCTGCGCCCCTGCCTTCGTCTTCAGGCAGGAGATGCAGATCCGCTACCCTCGGATTACGAGCTGTGGACGGGGCCTACGCCAAAGAACTTTACAATGCTTGCCGGGCTGCCAATAAATATATGCTTTGTTACATCACTTTATCTTCCGAGTCTTTTTGGTAGAACTATCCAGTATTTCTGGCGAAGCTTTGAGAGTATCTGATTTTTTCCACAATGACCTGCTGATTGATGAATGTGGTCTAAAAGTAATGTGGACAGATAACTGTTCTTTGGCAAAATTACTTGATGTTTCAAATCTTCAGCCATTGACATCTTGTGCAGCCTCCCTCCAACTCTTAAGATACCATCCATCAGAAAAGGATCGAGTTTGTAGATACTGCTAGTTTTTTTAACAGTATGCCCTTTTCTCAGAGACGTCATTTCCGATTGAAATGTCTGTTGCTGGATAAAGCCTACTAACGCCTTCTCTGCTTGCTTAAGATCATCCACTGAAAGCTCTTTATCTCCAAATTGAGTTTTGCTCTCAGCTTTCCTGTCATTGGACCTAGCCGAATAATGAGGATCAATGCTTTGTAGATGAAGAATTGAGTGAGCATCTTTTTGTTTTTGGCTCATCATCCGGAGCATCCTTTTAAACTTCAGGATCCATGCAGTAGCCCTTTTGAGGCTATTCCAAGAAGAGAAGTGCTCGATGAATTTGTTAACAGTATCAGAGCCTCCTGTTAAAACTATAGTAAAAGCCATAGCCCTTTTCACTATCTCGGAGTCGTCACAAGATATGGTCATTTGCTCCTCCGGAAAGCAAGGCCAGTTTGATTCAGGTAATGAAAGGAATTCTGGACCATTCCACCATCTTTCTGAACCAAGAAAGGAATCGACTGACAGGCCGCGTGATGCCGCATCTGCAGGGTTCAGTAAGCCATTCACATAATGCCACTGGGCTTTCTCAGACAAATCACGTATTTTGCAAACTCTATTTGCAACGTATGTTTTGAATCGTGTTGTGTCATTAAAGATGTATTTTAAGACAGATGTGCTATCAGTCCAAAAGACAGATTTTGTGAGTGGAATTTCAATTTCTCTCTTTAGCATCCTGTCAACACATGTAGCAAGGACAGCCGCTGCCAACTCAAGCCTGGGGATAGTTACAGGTTTTAATGGAGCAACTCTGGCCTTGCCCAATACAAAGGCAACATGAACATCACCACTGATGTTGATAAGGCGCAGGTAACTAGCAGTACCATACCCTGATTTACTCGCATCACTAAAGTGATGTAGCTGGGCAGTTTTTATTTTGCCTTAACTTGCTGGTTTGATACATCTGCGAATACTTAGATGGTTAAGTTTGTCCAAACCCTCAAGCTATTCCTTCCAATATTTTGTTAAGTTGTCTGGAATCTTATCATCCCAACCACAACTGACTCGGCAAAGTTCCTGTTGGATTCTTTTTGCAGGAAGAATCAATGGGGCGAGAAACCCAATTGGATCGTAGATGGAATTCACAGTAGAAAGAATAGTCCTCTTGGTGGACTGTTGCTCCTTTAAGTTAACCTTAAAGAAAAAGGAGTCTGTTTCAGTGCTCCACTGAATTCCAAGAGCTCTTTCCACAGGGAGTTTATCAATATCAAGATCTAACGCCTTCACATCTTTGGCCTTCTCCTCTACTGGAATTGAAGCTAGGACAGAGCGACTATTACTTGTCCACTTTGTCAGTCTAAATCCGCCGGTGGCGCAGACCACTGTCAAGTCTCGAATCAGGGCAATAGCTGCATCCTCATTGGGTAAGGAAGTTAGGCAGTCGTCAACATAGAAGTTCCTTCGAATGGTACTTAGAAGTTCTTTACCAACACTGCCCTCGTTGTCCTCTGCCGTTTTCTTGAGTGCATAGTTTGCACAACTAGGTGAAGAGACGGCACCGAAGAGGTGAACTAACATCCGATATTCTGCCAATGGTTGGCTAATGTCACCGTTAGCCCACCATAAGAACCGCAGAAAGTCAACATCCTCAGGTGTGACTTTAACCTGATGAAACATTCCTTCAATATCCGCCATAACTGCCACGGGTTCTTGACGGAATCGAAGGATAACTCCAAGGAGACTGTTAGAAAGATCAGGTCCCTGTAGAAGCTCTTTATTTAAGGATGTGCCTTGAAATGAAGATCCGCAATCAAATACAACCCTAATTTTCTTTTTCCTCTTGTGGTACACGCTGTGATGGGGTATGTACCATACTCTTCCGAATTTTCCTGACAGCTGATCTAGTGTCACCTTTTCGGCATACCCTTTCTCCAAGAGGTTACCCATGAATTCCTTATAATCAGCAAATAACATGTCGTCTCTATGGAATCTCTTCATGAGGGTATTAGCTCTCTGTTCAGCTATCATTCTATTATTAGGTAGGTGAACCTCCTCTTGACGGAATGGAAGTCGAAGTTGATAGTGACCATCTTGTTTAACAACAGAGTCTGCTGCAATTTTGAGGAACATCCTGTCCTCGGCTGAATACTCAGACTTCTCATCACATACCTTTTCAGGAAAATCATGATTCAGCTGACTCAGGATGAGCTGTTCCATGCTGAAAATTGAAATCATATTACAGGACACCTTTAGTCGTTCATTTCTGCTTATAGATGGGCTTCTGCCCAATGGTCCATTAATAAGCCATCCCAATTGAGTTAGGACTGCATAGGGTCCGTCTTCTTGACTATTAATGACCCTCCATGGCTCTATAAGCTTTGGAGCATTAACTCCAATCAACAGACTGACTTCCGCTTCGATGGAATTCAAACTGATCTCTTTGAGATATGGCCAGTGCTGAATGTCCTCTTGAGTAGGAATGTTTTCTTTACCAACTGGTATAGAAGCTTGAGTAAAAACCTCTGGCAGGGGCAAAAAATTGTTACTGTCAAGGCTACTTACTTCCAACCCATCCAATTTGTATGTATATATTGGTCTTTCTTGTCCCATAGTCCTGAGTAGAACTTCTGTTCTCCTCCCTCTCACATGCA
This sequence comes from Vimba vimba, assembly GCA_022828995.1. Classification (NCBI taxonomy): domain Eukaryota; kingdom Metazoa; phylum Chordata; class Actinopteri; order Cypriniformes; family Leuciscidae; genus Vimba; species Vimba vimba. The sequence goes on from CM040827.1 coordinate 2,239,726, forward strand.
GCTTTTCTGTTAGACTTTCTGTACAGAAAGTTGCAGAACTTTCTGGATCAAGAAAAGCATAAGTCTCTATTATGTTACTCCCATTGCAGGCCTTAATCTTCACTGGCAAAATAGCAAGTTTGTAGTCTAAAGAGCCAACCTCCGCCTGTTCTGCTGACACCATGGCAATTGTAATTAAGTTACTGCAACCTTTATCCTTCTGGAAAGTGTCCTGCTCTTTGAGGGGCATACTTTCGACATGGAGAATTGTTGGGTGGCTTTTGTGACAAGTCTTACAATCCAGACGTTTTCTACAGGCTTTGCTCATATGCCCCTTTAGAAGACATGCAAAGCATAGTCCTTTTCCCTTTAGAAAATCGATCTTCTCTCCATGAGGCTTTAACTCTATCTGACGACATGCTTCCAATGCGTGATTGCCAGAACAGAACAAGCAGGGGCCTGTAATGCAACACCCGTAGCCTCATGGATCTTTATTTCTTTCATACTGGATATCAGTGGTGATATGGAAGTAGCAAAGTTTTTCTTACTCCCGGACTTGAAAGGACGAGACCCTGTCTCAGCCCTAATGCCCTTTGTAGCAGAAGTAGGGTCTAGAATATTGCCGAAGAGAGGGTCTTGAAGTATCTTTGCCTGTTTTTCAATAAAGGCAACCACGTCCTGGAATTTGGCTCTACTGTGTGTTCTTTCAAGAATGTCACATGCTATGTTTCTCCACCTTTCACGTAGTTTATATGGGAGTTTGGATATAATCTGTTTAAGATTGGAAGGCAAATCAAGATCAAACATGTTAGGAAGGTCTTCCGCAGCATTGCAACAGCCTCTCAAATAAAGTGCATAAGCATTAAGGGCCTTTCCATCATCGGTCTTGATATTACTCCAGCTCAGGGCCTTTTCCATATAAGCACTGGTGATTTTCACTTCATCACCAAAATGACATTTGAGGAGCTTCTTAGCTTCAGCATAACCCCTTCTAGTATCCATATGCAAGCAGCTTCGGACAAGTTCCTTTGACTGTCCAGAAGTAAATTGTTCCAGATAGTAAAGTCTATCCCTATTATTGTCTGTATTATCTTCTATGCCATGTTCAAAGGCTTGCATGAAAGGGCGAAAATTTAGTGGATCTCCATCGAACACTGGAATTTCTCTAGATGGGAGTAAAGTGTGCTTTTGGTGCAAGACCAGAAGTTCAGCAATGTCATTTTGCCTCCGCACCACATTCGAAAGATTCATATTTGTAAGCCCCACGTCTGTGCAACTAACAGATGGATTTTGAAAAGTTGTAGCAGGATTATCGGATGTTGCTGCTGTCGCATCTTCAACATTGGACTTTCGATGTGCTACTTGATTGAGTTTTGGAGGTTGAAACATTCTTTGCAATGGAGTTTTCGGGATAGCTCCAAGTTGAACAAATTCAAAAGATGGCGAGGGTCCTGGTGATGTCTGATCCTGTTTCGTTGATGTCTTCTTAGAATTCTCGGCCTGGTACCCTTCAAGATACTCATTCATTTCGTCCTTAGGTTCAAAAGATTGCTGAGAATTAACAGATCGAACTTGTAGAGTTGGGCTTGCTGTTGTTACAGAGTCTTCAAAGACCTTCAGTTTAGCATCGTTTGCAGCTATGTCACATTCCAAATTGACTGTTTCCAGTCTCATATTCAAAGCAGCTTTTTCCATTTCAAGGGCATGTTTTTGTTTTAATGCAGCTTTGCGAGCAAGAAGGGCTGCTTTATCAGCAGTTACTTTTATCCTCATTGATGATACCGATGATGACATACTTGAGCTGTGAGAACTACGAGATTTATGTGACCTCTTGGACACATTCGAAACACTATCGCTTGGCTCGATAAGTGTTTGTGGATCCTTTTGAACATTTTTCCACATCTCATATTCACTCATAAAATTCTCAAATGTAGCCATTTTAGGCTCAAACCAGTCAATACGCTAATTTTCTCTGATATCATCAGATAGTTATTCTTGCACAAGCCTGTGGGCAGACTTAAATTCTCCAAGTGACATAAAAAATGTCTCTGCACTTCTTTTTATTGATTCCGCATCACAACCATCCGCAAGCAGTGCCTTTATTTCATTTATCCTACGTGTGCACACACCAAGCTTTCCCCTACGCATAGAACTGAGGGATCCAATACTTTGTCCAACTTCATCCTTTTCATTTTTGGACATTTCATCAGCCATGTTTGACACAAACAAGCACAATCAAGTATCCAGCTTTCCATAAAATCAACGGGCCACAATGTACACATAAGCATCAGCTTCTTGTACCATGCTTTGATCAAAGCCAAAATTCTCAACCACAGCTTTTAGAAATAAGTTCACCCTTGTTTACTCACGCATTGGATGAGTTTCAGAATCCTTTGAAAGCTGTCGATGCCTGCCACTCATGGCTTGATCATTCCAAATGTAGGCCTTGATTGGGCCTACCGCATGCCTGCATGTCCTTCTTGGGAGTTTTTTGACTTAATGTAATGGCTTCCTTTCCTTCTTAAGCCACTTCCGTGAGGGAAATTATGTTTGACGCTACACCTGTTTTAACCAGACTTGAGATTTATTGTAACAAAAAGGTGAAAACTTGGAAACTAAACTCTTAATTCAAAAACAAACAGTGTGGTGTAATGTAGGTCAAAAAACTGTCTCCCTTCCCCTCTGCCCTTGCCACATCACTTCCTGTTTAAGATGGCTACCTACAGGAAGTCCCCAAAAGGGGGGCAATTCTTTCCCTTTACCACAGGGGGAAGTACAGACCCTAGTTACATACAGCCGTGACATTAAGTAACATTATTAATAGCCTTATGGCTCCTACAACATTAAATCTCTCAAGATCTCAGCAGAGAAGGATTAAACAACTGCACAAACAGCATTACCAGCTTTACTTATTACTAACCAATTACTAATTACTGACTTTATTACTGTAAGATGTCTACAAAAGTTGTTATTGAGAATTAGCAGAGGTTTATATGATGATGATTTATTGAGTTTCATTTGATGTTACCACGATGGTGATCAGTGTTTGCTTTAGTTGGGTTGTTGACCCTTAATTTTATAACAACAATTTTACTATGTGTGGTGTTACTAAATTTAATAAACTATGTGTTTATTTTATTGCAATCAACAAATTATAAGTCAAGTCAAGTCAAGTCAAGTATATTTGTATAGCGCTTTTCACAATACAGATTGTATCAAAGCAGCTTCACAGTATTAAATTAAAATAATACAACAAGGTTTGTTTCTAGTGGAATTTATTGATTGATAAAATGAAATATCCCCAAAATATCCCCAACTGAGCAAGCCAAAGGCAACAGTGGCAAGGAACCGAAAAACTCCATCAGGTGACCTAATGGTGACATAAAACTCCATCAGGTGACCTAATGGAGAAAAAAAAAACCTTGGGAGAACCCAGGCTCAGTCGGGGGCCAGTTCTCCTCTGGCGTTTATGAACTAGAGGCCGGATTAAACTGTAAGATTAAAAGTATTATATGAATGCCTAGCTGAAGAGATGCGTCTTTAATCTAGTTTTAAACTGGGAGAGCGAGTCTGAGCAACGAACAGTATCAGGAAGACTATTCCAGAGTTTTGGAGCTAAATGTGAAAATGATCTCCCTCCTTTGGTTGATCTGGATATCCTAGGTATGACCAAAAGCCTCGAATTTAGTGATCTTAAAGAGCGCGATGGATTATAGGGCGATAGAAGATCCGTTAAATAGACTGGAGCTAAGCCGTTTAGGGCTTTATAAGTCAGTAGCAATACCTTGTAGTTAATACGGGACTTTATAGGTAACCAATGTAGTGATATTAAAATCGGTGTTATATGATCATATTTTCTTGATCTAGTAAGAACTCTAGCGGCTGCATTTTGGACTAACTGTAGCTTGTTTATTGAGGATGCAGGACAACCAGCTAATAAAGCATTACAGTAATCTAGTCTCGAGGTCATGAATGCATGAACTAACTTTTCTGCATCAGAAACTGATAGCATATTACGTAGCTTAGCAATGTATAACAATTAGTAAAAGACACAGTTTTAAAGCTTCGCAAGGTGCTTTATACAGGCCTACACGAAGTGAATGCCTGCAATCATTCAGTCATTAATGAATGCACAAAACGTGCAAATTAATAAAAATATTATAAACTCTTCGAAACGATACACAATTGTAGTTTAAGTTAGCGCTGAAACTATATTTACCTTTTTTGAAATAATCCATTAAAACCTGCTGAGAAACGAGGAGCGTGAACTAAAATGATCAGATGCGCATGCCCGGGAAACTCATGAATAATATTCATGTAGGCTCCGCCCACTGCCTCTACAGATTCACAACTCACCTTTGCTCCACATTTCACATTTATGAATGGTGCAAAAGGGAGAGCGTGTGAAACTTTACACTTGTAAGCGTCGCAGCAAATTCAAGCAGTTGTAGTTATGTACTTGTGTTTGTGCTAGAAAAATATACAAGACATTTGTGAGAAAATATTCTACAAGCGTGCAACTCTCATCAGATTAATTCACATACTAATTTGCGGATGAGCAAAACTTCTCTGTGACTTCACATTTTTTGATGCGGGTGTGTAAATGCATTTTGCACCATATTCACTGCAGCAACTGTAGCAAATAGCGTACGAGTTTCTTAATTTGTGATTGTAGAATAGGATTTGTGCACCTGCAATGAAGAATTTGAGAAGGTGTAACTGTTGTGTTGTGTTTGTGGAAGAGATAAAAAAGTGTACAAGTTTGCAACTCTTAAAAGTGTGGCTATTCTCTACAACTACAAATTTCACTGTCACAGGCGTTCAGTTGATTTGCACCAAAAATACCTTCATAGGTTTGCATTGCATTTTTTTTCAACACACACACAGTATAATCATCAGAGATGCACGCGATTACATTTGAAAAATACACAAGCTTTGTTTCCAAATGATCCAAGCAAATATCCTATCAATTTTACAAACTTTTATAAACCCAGCCAGATAATCACAATGAACGTATCCAAAAGGACATATTTAACATAGGATATATAACAACTGCAAAGCGTGGGTGCTAATGGGTGCTAATTTGTAAACAAAATGACTTACACACTAAATCTAACATTTACATTCCGGCACAATTTGCATATTTTTAGACAGACGTCACATCCCGAACCTCACAGCAATCTGAAATTGTAGTTATTTGATAAGTTATCATCTTTACGAGGGTTGTGCTTTGGCACGGCTCCTCAGTGCGGAAGAATCTCAAAAATTTATTTTGGATCATTTTTAACCAAAAAAAGTTATACACTGCAGCTTTAACTACAGTGGAATTAAAACTCAGAGACGAAATATCCTAATTAAATATCCACATATATGTTTCAACTAAAGCAAATTATTAATAAAAAGTGCTTGTGAGTTTATTCATGTCAGTGTTGGGTTAATTCAACTTTACTGGTCTTCTGGTGTATTGTTTGTTTATTAAAGTGCAAGAGGAAAAAGAAAAAGAAAGTTCTAAATACCCATAATAGGTCATTTGATTAAACTAATTTGTATAATTTAAGTTGGCCCTACTCAAACCAGTTAATTATTAGGGATTGTGTTGCATTTTTTGGAAAACAGCAGATTTTTTGATAGACTAATAACACACAGTTTATGTTTAATGGGGAAAACCTAACACAACAAAATGATTGTTATCCATAATAAAACGTATCTGAAATTTTCGCTGTAATACCTATATTACCGTAGGTAATACCTACATGTCTTTTTGAATTTGTTTTGAATTATGGACCAAATCTTGTTCATATTATTGATGTCTTTACTGACGCTGCATTGTCTTTATTTTACATCACAGACACATGGAATACAAACATCTCTCTATTCAAACCTGCAATAATTAATAAGTTTAAGAGCTTCTGTGGACGTATGATAGAAATAAAGTCAAATTGGGGGTACGTTTTCCAGAACCAATTATGGGTGCCAGTTCTGTCGTTACCAATGGAGTTCAACAGAACTTGCATTCTTGATTGTGAGGCACAAAGTGAGGCAATTCCAAGTAACGTTAAGTTACAGTCTGGCACTTCTGACTCATAGACACAGCCTGAAAGTATATTTTCATATTTTAAGAATTTGCTACTGACTATTTTTGCTATCTTTTTTTCACTATTATTTCCTGTTATCTTATACCTTGGGCCATCACAAGTTGATAACGACCACCCCCAACTCGGCCCCGTTTGGTCTCAGGGGCCAAAAAACACCCTTTTTGGGAAAAGCTTTTGGCGGGATGATGTAATTGTGAATATTAAAGGTGAACTAAGTAACTTTTTTTACCTTAACTGAACAGCTTCGGAGTCATTGGAATGGTTATATTACTTATTTCGGGTTGAATGGTGGTCGTTTCGCACCCCCCTGGTGCCCGTGAGCGGAAAATACGCACTTGCAACTTTGAGCCGGCGGGCCGCCGGCCGCCGCGTCAGGAAGTCTCGCGTGATATCAGGTCTCGCGATGTAAACAATTGCTTTACGGCCAAAATAAATCTGCTAAAATGCTGTCATTATTGCGCTCCCTCACGCTGTCCGAACCCGAATGAAGAAGACGTATTAAAGAATGTTCCATCTGCTTTGATGTCGTTGATCTATAGCCTCTGGTGTCTGAGAATCACCAACGAGTTTTTACAACAGTGTTGTCAAATATCTATTCCGAAGCTGTGGGGGGAGCTCTAGAGAGAAACCTGCGAGCAAAAAGCGAGAATACAGCAAAGAAATCCCAAAGCTACTGAGTGCTGCTTTAAGGTACTGCAGCTACATAAATGGCTATATAACCCTAAAATTTTGCATGGTGTATCCTGACACATAGGGGAAACTAGCAGAAAAAGATTCTGGGGATTCTGCTGACTTTTTGCTGTCAAATATCACCCTCAACATACCCCAAAAGACAAAAAAATGTCTGTCCGCCTAACAAATTGTCATCAAAAGTGATCATTTTCAAGCATTTTAATATATATACCACTGCCTCAAATGTACATGAACAACTTCCCAAGTTTATATGCTTCAATTTAAGTCCAAGATGACCTTTCTATCTAGAGGATTATAGCTGGTATAACCAAAGCACTCCACTGTACCTCAAATCGGAGAAAACAGAACTTTCAAGCATTACCATTCCATATGGGTTCCATAAGTCCACAACATTCATGCTTTCCATGATGGTGACCTCAAATGAAAACATTTTCAATAAGACATCAACATCTAAACCTCTGTTCATTCTCAATAAAAACTTCTGTAGACGTGTTACAGAAAATAAAGTCAGTCTGGTTAGTAATATAGTAATATTTATATTCTACACTAATATAATACACTAACATGACCAGTCATCGAAGTACAGCATGGATAAGCAGCAAAAAGATCTAAGAACCAAATAAATGTTTTCTATTTTACATTTGAGCTGTATTTTAATTCCCTTATCGGTCGGTCGCTCTCGACGAACGTTGTTACCGACTGATAGGAATCTCGCTAGAGAGGCCAATCTACTTCAAGTGAAACTAAAACGAGCCAATGAACATTGCCATGCAGTCATTTGCATTAGCTGTTCAGCCCCGCAGGGTGGGTATATAATGAGCAGCTTCGGAGCCAAGCACTTCGATGTTGTTCTACATATCTTCAAGGAGATTGTGAAACTGAGCAAGCTTCTTCTTCTTCAGACCTCTCCACACTGGTGCGGGTGACACAGCACAGCAGCGCGAGCGGTCTTTTTTCTCTCTCTTTCTTTTCTTTTTGTTTTTGTTTTGACTTGAGCAAACAAAAGCTGTTCTCACAGCTGGTAAGTTGCCCTTGAGACCATTCAAAGGCCGTTTTCATGGCTGGTAAGACCAGCGAGGAGAGAGCGCACAGACAGTTGCACATTCCTGTCTGTGTTCGCAGTGACTGCTCCCCTGCGTGCCTCAGCACTGATGAGAGCAGTCCCTAAAAGAGGTTACACAGATAGAACTCGTCTTTATAAAGATGAAATTCTATCTGTGTGTTTCTGTGAATGCGGTCATTACCTGGGATCACGGGATGGCACCTTTTACTTCCAAAGACCGTTCCAGTGGCTCCTCCTCCCTCACAACTCTTGATGGCGGGGCGGCTAAGGGATACACGCGTATCCCACCAGTGGAGTGGGCCGTTGCTATGCAGCTGTGCCCTAACACCATTTGGAGAAGCCAGTCGCAGGATGGCACCCCCCGCCCGTCCAGGCCCCCGCCAAGCAGGGCGGTAAAGCCAAGAGCAAGCGGTCCTAGGACGGGCGACCCGAAGATGGATCGGGTCATCCACTCCACTACAGTGAGAGTAGCCGATGCTCATGTCTTGCGAGCGGAGACCTACTTGCGAAGGACGCTATAGAGCCGGTCCCTCCAGCCGATTGGAGGTCAAGGCACTACTTATTATTACTTATCCGTCCCCAAGATTGGTTTGCAGCGATCGACCTGAAGGACGCGTACTTTCATGTCTTGATTCTTCCTTGACACAGGCCATTTCTGCGATTTGCGTTCGAGGGTCGAGCATATCAGTACAAGGTCCTGCCCTTCGGGCTGTCCCTGTCTCCCCGTGTCTTCACGAAAGTCACGGAGGGGGCCCTTGTTCCCATGAGAGAACAGGGCATGCGCATCCTCAACTATTTCGATGACTGGCTCATATTAGCACACTCTCGAGATCAGTTATGCGAACACAGGGACCTCGTGCTCAGGCACCTCAGCCAGTTGTGTCTTCCGGTCAACTGGGAGAAGAGCAAACTCGCCCCCATGCAGAGGATCTCTTTTCTCGGTAAGGAGTTGGATTCGGTCGCACAGACAGCGCGCCTCACAGAACAATGCGCTCAGTCTGTGCTGAACTGCTTGAACACCTTCAAAGGCAGGACGGCGGTCCCACTGAAATTCTTTCAGAGGCTCCTGGGGCATATGGCAGCGGCAGCAGCGGTAACTCCGCTTGGGCTGCTCCATATGAGACTGCTTCAGCACTGGCTTCATGGTCGAGTCCTGAGATGGGTGTGGCATCATGGCACTCACCAGGTGACAATCACAACGGTGTGCTGCCAGACCTTCAGCCCGTGGTCAGACCCCTCGTTCCTGCGGGCAGGAGTCCCCTTGGAACAGGTTTCCAGGCATGCTGTGGTGTTCACAGATGCTTCTGTCACTGGCTGGGGTGCCACGTATAACGGGCATGCAGTGTCAGGGGTGTGGATGGGCCCTCAACTGCATTGGCTCATCAACTGCCTCGAGTTGCTAGCAGTATGTCTCGCTCTGAGCCGCTTAAAGAGGCCGCTACTGGGCAGAGACGTGCTGGTCCATATGGACAACACTGCAACCGTTTGCGTACATCAACCGACAAGGTGGTCTACGCTCCCGTAGCATGTCGCAACTCACCACCCGCCATCTCCTCCTCTGGAGTCAGAAGCATCCGAGGTCACTTCGTGCCATGTACAGATGGTGGACAACCAGAATGCCTATTACCGCCGCGAAATATACCAGCCGCATTTCAAAGTCGTTCCCGAAATGACCGCCAGGTGGCGCAAAGGGACATTGTGCAAAACAGCAGCAATTGCCGTATTTTAAAATGTAAGTGGGTTAAATATAAAATCCTAAGCCTAATAGGCATATTTTTCATATATATAAATAGGCCTATTAGGCTACAACAGAATAGAACCAAAGATAGAATCAATTTTAGAACTGAAAAAATAGAATCAAAAGTTAAAAATAGAGACGATATTAGGAGCAATGACGCTGAATATTTTTACTATTCTATTGAGGAATTAGATAAATGAAGAGCTCTCGTGAGCGATACAATTGCATAGTAATTTATAGTGATTTCAAAAGCAGTCCTTAAAAAAATAAAAATACATGGAGTAGTGTGGCATAATTTTTGAGAGATTACGCGGAACGCGTTTTAGTTAAGATCCTGGTTTCAATGCCCTTAATGTACATAGGCTAGGCTACCGTTTTGAGATTTTTTTTAATTAAACATTGAAGTTTAAAATGTAGTGTTTTGGCACACCAGGCCGAGTGGCGTTACGCATTGTTCAAAAATCAGGTTTTATTCTGGCATGTTGAATTGGCGTTAGAATTTTTTCTTAGATTTCTTAGATTTAGATTTTAGATTTCGTTAGATTTATTTTTCTCATAACAGCTAAAATAACTTAATATATGCCTTGTCTTAATATGACCTACTTAATATAGGCAATAGGCATATAATAGCCAATATAATAAATTAGCAAAACTTGGCCACTAAATATTTAATTTTCAATTATTTTAATTATCACAATTAAAGTTTTAATTGTATTAAATTGAACAAAGGCAACAATCAGCATTTAATCAAATATTCTAAAAGATGTATTATTAATAATAATGTTATTTCAACATAATATTTCGTTTTTTCGACATAATATGTGTGCGTGCAACAAGCAAGATGTGTATTTGTAAATCCGGTGATGCGTGCAGTGATTTTTATCAATAAACTAGTGTTTTCTGACAGTGTCGACTGCAAAGATGAAGTTGACGATTGCCATATTTGTAGTGAACGCACCTAGAGAGAAATGCACATAAAGACATAATCAGAGAGTAGCCTTTTTCTTTTCGTTTTGAATTATTTCGTTTGAAGACATTTCAAGCTTTGTGTATTTGATGTATTTATCATGTCTGTGTGAGGCATACGATGAGTTTCGTTAAGTTAGGAGGATGAGATGCGCTCCAGCTGACGTGCAATGCAAGTGACCGCGCGGGCGCCTCCATGATTAGTGTCTGTTATATTTGCTTCTCTTACTTATTAAATCCAGGAAATTGGTTGATGAAAAATTGATTAAAATTAAGATACAATTTATAGAAAACGAAATTCTCTTTTAAAGAAAGGTTTTCTACTAAACAAAACTTAATGAAGTGGTCAAAATCATGTCTGACCCACTCCATATCCATCTCTCGATATAATGCATCCTATCTTGCTCATGCTGTGCACTTTTCATATTCAACATAGATGGAAAAAAATAACATTATAATATTTTAACAAATATGATACTAAATGAGATTATTTAATGGCTACAACAGTATAGTAGGCCTATATACTATATGTGTACAAATTGCTGCACATTAATTTAATTAAATGAAACCTTGTAACGAATTCACACTGTAGGGTAGACTGTGTACAGTTGAGACACCTTAAATAACTTGCGTTCGCAGCAAGCACAATTTTTGCTGTGCACTTAGTGTCAGATGGGAAGGAAATATAGAGACCAGACCTCTTGGAACTTTAATTGAATACATAGCATTGGTAAAGCATACTGAAATTACATCCCTACAAATTTATTAGGCCCTACTGAAAATAAATGTATCGAATTTAAGCAAAGTAGCCTAAATGTTAAGACTGTAAGCCCTTTGCTTTTTTACGTAGCCGATAAAGGACTCTTATAGCCGACTTTGTGTAATTTAATTTGTAGAGGATTTTTTTTAACTCAAACATTAACACTGAAATAAATGAAACTAAATTATTGTAAATTATTTGGCACACCACGACGAGTGGCGCTATGCATTTTTCTAAAGCCAGGTTTTATTCTGGCATGTTGAATTAGTGTTCGACAAACGCGGCGGCGCGTTCATTTGAATGAAGAGCGCTTCTCGCTCCTGTGAGCGAACACACACTGGAACATTAGGCCATGTCGCAACGAGAGAATCGTGGCCGAGTGGTTGAACTTACGTTACGATCATTTAGATGACACGGGTTCGAATCCCGAACTAACTTGGACTACTGATATTTTTATATTAGCCTATTAATGCATTTTATAGTCTATTGTTGATGCAGAGAGATTTGTCTAGTTCTAAAACATAGTTTTTTGCTTATAGCCTATTTACAAAATAAAATCACCATGCATTTCCATTTTACACTAAGGAACAAATATTATACAATGACTTTACTTCTGTAGGCTATAATAATTACAATCGTAATTACAAAAGCAGTTCTGTTAAAAAAAATTATATATATAAAATAAAATCATAACCAGTATTCTGTTGCGTTCATGGTTCCAGTGGCAGTAATGCATCCACGGCTTTTCAAAATGTCACAGAGCGTTTTGAGATTGTTTTGAATGAAATATTGAAGTTTATAATTAAGTGTTTTGGCACACCACGACGAGTGGCAAACTCTTTGTTTTGTTTTGCAAACTCAGCTAGCCTGTGGGGGGTTTGGAGAAGGCAATAGTTTTATCTGCTTTAAATGCTTTATCGTGGGGGTGCAGGACAGAGGTGTTAATGTTCCGTCTTTCATATGGAGAGTGTCGGAGCCAGCCTGATGAGCAGGCAAAGGCAAAATTCTTTTAAGGATTAATCTCAAAATCTCCAAAAGTCCATAGCCTATGTACAGTAGGCCCTATATCTTATTAAATTATATATTGTAGTTGTCTTACGAGAGGTTCTCTCGTATTGCGTAAGAAGCTTACGCATCGGGAAAGTCTTCTTTCTTCGAGATCTGAAGCCAAAAAATTATCCTTAATTTTGTATTCATTGTCAACGCAGTGCAGCAGCCGACAGACCTAGGCAGGCTGTATAAGCGTGAGCGCTCTGAACGCGTCAACGCTTCGCGCCCTCCACACCCTTCTAACCGTCAGAATGGGTGTGGCCAGCGTGTATATATTCAGTGCTCACAGGCTAAAATTATGATTTTCTTGTCTTCAGCAAAGCTCTTCGCATCGCTGGATCTTGAGAGCCGCCGCGTTTGAAACCAGCGACTAGCAAGCTTAGGACAGCGCCTGAGGAAGCCGGCCGTCTTCGCCGCCTTCAGCCATCCGTGCCTGCTACGCTATCCGGCGACATATCCTTTACATTATTACTGTTACTGTGTGTATTCTAAAAGAGCACGAGGCGTTTTTGTAAAAACGCCTCGTTTTTCCTGCGGCTCGTGCCGCGCCCCGCTCAGCAACGGAGACCGCCACCTCTTCTGCGCTCTCCGCCTGGGCCGCGGGCACGCCGCCACCGCACTCTCTACGGGTGGCTGCCCCGAGTGCGAAGAGCTTTCAATGTCGACTCTGCGGGCTCGAAGCTTGAAGCTTTCGACCAAGCTGTCGCTCCACCTGTCCCTGTTTTCCCCTGTGGCTCAGTGGCAGAATCATACGCTTTCGTGCGGGAGATCCGTGTTCGATCCCAGCTCTCGGGGCAGATAAAAATTTATGCTGCTTGCTTCTCCGAGCTCGCGGCCAGTCTTTCTTACTTACAGAAAGCGAACCCGCCTCTCGCACCACACCTACTCATGGTGCTCGAGTATTTATGAGCGTCTAAACACGAGAGAAGAAAAGACGGTTAAGTCCCGCAGCGCTGCGGCTGGACCACCTTCGAAGCTTCACGCAATGTCAGTCCCCGTTGCCACGGCTACTGCAGCTGTTTACCTCGCAGTCAACGAGCCGGTATATCTACCCGCTCGCCTGCGCGCATCCGCCGTTCTCACGGCAACCAAGAGAAATTTCAAAAGAGCATAATGTCTGGTTGCACGGCTGACGCCGTATGTGTTTCAAAGTACAGTGAATGTGCCCACGTTTCTGTGCTCACACCTGTACACAAGCACTATACATCCCGTGTGTCTCACAGAGCCCACTCTCATAAAGCAGGCAAAAGCCGCTTTAGTGTTAAAAGTAGGTCACGTGTCCACTTCTCCGTGCCCACACCTACTCACTGCCCGCTCTGTCACACGGCCTCGCACGACCGGTCATGTTCTGAATGTAAGTCCTGTGCCCGCCCTCGAGCGCTCACACATACTAACGAACATTTTCGCCCTGACGCCGCCATCGCGCGTCGCGCCTCACACTAAATGTTCCCCGTCAAAAGCCACCGGGACACTGTGTGTAAAACGGCCAGCTATCGCTGCCTGCGATCCGCCGTATCTAAGCACCAAGAGCGCGCGCGCCGCGCCCTCCCCTCCGTTTCGAGCTCTCGAGCCCGCGATGCGCGGCGATCGGAGCCCGGAGGCCATTCTGTCCCTGGCTGCACACGCAAAAGCGTGGGAAGCTATTCCAGGCGCATCAGAACGGGTGCTAAGCACAGTAAAACAGGGCAATACTCTGCAGTTCGCTCGCCGCCCTCCGCGCTTTCAAGCGCGTATCGAGACCAGAGTGAATGGGGAAGTAGCACATCTACTTCGAGCAGAAATAGCTACACTTCTGTGCAAAAGGGCTATAGAACCGGTTTCCCCTTCCATGAGCGAGTTGGGCTTTTACAGCCGTTATTTCCTCGTTCCCAAGAAGGACGGAGCTCTCAGACCAATTTTGGATCTGAGACGTTTGAACAAGGCTCTTATGAGAAGACCGTTCAAAATGCTCACAACCAGACAAATTCTCGCGCAAATTCGCCCGAGGGACTGGTTTATATCTCTCGATCTAAAAGACGCGTACTTTCAGATCCAGATAATACCCCGTCACAGGCCATTCTTGAGATTCGCCGTCGACGGTCAGGTATATCAGTACACCGTCCTGCCGTTCGGCCTGTCTTTGGACCAAGAGCTCGCTGATGCCCAGTCAATCAACCTCTTTTCTGGGTTTAGATCTGGACACTGTAGCGATGACGGCCCGCCTGTCGACACAGCGCGCGCGCTGCATTCGACGCCTGGCCGCGTCCTTCCGGCCGGGCAGCACCGTACCTCTCAAAACATTTCAGAGGTTACTGGGTTGTATGGCCTCAGCAGTGCTTCGGCTGGGTCTTTTACGAATGCGCCCGCTACAACGCTGGCTGAATGCCCGAGTGCCTCACCGAGCATGGGCTTCCGGCGGTATCCGCATCAGAGTGACTCAGAGCTGCGTTTCAGCACTGAAGCCCTGGTTAGCGGCCGACTGGTACCAGCGGGGAGTGACAATGGGAGCTATCTCACACCGCAAAGTTATCTCGACGGACGCTTCCACCTCAGGCTGGGGCGCTCTGTTCGAGGGCAAGCCGGTTTTTGGCCTATGGTCAGACCAGGAAAAATGCCTCCACATAAACTGTTTGGAGATGATAGTGGTCGAGAACGTGCTCAGGCGCTTCCTACCATTCATACGGGATCACCATGTGCTAGTCCGCTCGGACAACATGTCCGTGGTATCCTATGTGAACCGACAGGGCGGTGTCAGATCCAGGAATCTGTGCAGGCTGACAGAACGCCTTCTCGTGTGGGCTTACCGCTCGCTGCGCTCGCTGAGAGCCGCGCACGTGCCGGGCCACCTGAATGTCGGTCCAGACAGACTGTCCAGGGACAACATTCCCCCGGGAGAATGGTCCCTGCACCCCCAGACAGTCCAGTTTCTCTGGCGCCTATTCGGCAGAGCGGAAATCGACCTCTTTGCGTCAAAAGACAATGCTCAATGCCCGAAGTTTTATTCGAAGAGGACGCGCTGTCCCAGACATGGCCCAGCCTCCCGCTGTATGCTTTTCCTCCGATCTCCCTGTTGCCACAGGTCATTTTGAGGATCAGAGAAACGCACCACTCAGTGCTTCTTTTAGCCCCGCGATGGGAAAACCAAACTTGGTACCCAGAGCTAGTGAGGCTGTCGCACTCACCCCCATGGCCGATCCCGGTGAGAAAGGATCTCCTCTCCCAAGCCGGTGGATCGATCTGGCATCCCCATCCAGAGCGCTGGTCGCTGCATGCATGGGTGATCAACGGATACCCGTTGACCTGTCAGAAGGGGTCGTGAACACGATCACACAGTCTAGAGCCCCCTCCACGAGACGGCTCTAAGCGTCTAAATGGTCGGTGTTTTCTAAATGGTGCGCTACTAAAAGCTTGGATCCGCGCGCATGCAGGGTCCCGCGGGTGCTCTCCTTCTTACAAGAGCTGTTGGAAAAGGGTAGATCCCCTTCCACGCTCAAAGTATATGTGGCCGCTATTGCAGCGTTCGCTGAGACGACGCGCGGCCGGGCAATGGGAAGGAATGAGCTCATTATCCGCTTCCTCAGAGGAGCTAGACGGATGAATCCCCCGCGGCCCCCCTCGGTTCCTTCGTTGGATCCGTCCTTGGTCCTGGCGGCCCTAAAGGCTTTTCCCTTTGAACCGCTTGAATCCGTGGATCTAAAGTATCTGTCGCTTAAAACCGTTTTTCTGATAGCTCTGTCTTCAGTCAAACGAGTGGGTGATTTGCACGCGTGTCTGTTAGCCCTGCATGTCTTGAGTTCGGGCCGAATGACTCGAAAGTCATTCTCAGACCGAGACACGGTTACATCCCCAAAGCGATTGGAACCCCGTTTAGGGCACAAGTTATTTCCCTTTCGGCTCTGCCAGCATCCGATAGTGGGGACAGTGATAACCTCCTATGCCCTGTCCGGGCGCTGAGAGTTTACATCACGCGCTCCGCCGCTTTCAGGCGTTCAGAGCAGCTCTTTGTTTCCTTCGGCGGACGCACCAAGGGTCTTGCCGCCTCGAAGCAGAGCTTGTCCAGGTGGATAGTGGACGCGATAGCAGCAGCTTATGCCTCCAAACACCTGCAGTGCCCTCTGGGCATCAGAGCCCACTCCACTAGAGGCATGGCCTCGTCGTGGGCCTGGTCCAGCGGAATTTCTATCCACGATATTTGTATGGTGGCAGGCTGGGCCTCCCCGTCAACATTCGTGAGGTTTTATAACCTGGAAGTTCCTGCCCTACAGGCAAAAATATTGTCATTATAAGTGACATGTATGCTCTGCCCAGTTCTCGTGTGCAGACTACGTTCATATGCTGGCGCTATTCTGGTACTTTACTCAGGGTGAAGTGTTTGACTCAGACCGGCTGATCCGCTCTGTTTTCTATTTCCCGTTACGCGCTGTTATCGGTGCTGGCCCGCGCTGCTGGCCCGCGCTGCTGGCCGCCCGTATTCCTCTCTGTCGCGCGGGAATTTTTCTCTTCATGTGAGACCGACTATGTCGTTCCTCTCCTACCCTTATGAGTGCTTATGTACTGTCTGGGCTCGCTCTGCCGGCCCTACTGTTTGTACTGTTATATGCTTATAGACCGGCCGCGCCGCTCTATTTCATATGCTGCATGAAGTGCTTGTACTGCGCTGGCCCATCTCTCCGACCGGCCACATTTCCCAGCAGAGTGTTTTCCCCGGTTTCATGGGCTGGATGCTCGGCGCACACGGCGTTGACAAGGGGTTCCCGATGCGTAAGCTTCTTACGCAATACGAGAGAACCTCTCGTAAGAGAATGTACTCGGTTACTAATGTAACCTCGGTTCTCTCTAGAAGAGGGAACGAGTATTGCGTAACCTGCCGTGTCGCGCCACGAGCTTTTGCGCTTCAGACTGCGAAAACCAGAATTTTAGCCTGTGAGCACTGAATATATACACGCTGGCCACACCCATTCTGACGGTTAGAAGGGTGTGGAGGGCGCGAAGCTAGGGTGGAGGGTTCTAGAGAGAACCGAGGTTACATTAGTAACCGAGTACGTTTTATTGATTGTATTTAAAGGTTTTCCACACACAATTTCAATTTAGCAGATACAGAGCTCTTTAATTCGCAACCCACCTCGTTTATTGTAAGGTGAATTCAGCAAGGCTATGCTGTATCTTTGAAGGAACAAAAGCTATTTGTTACAGTTTTTTCTTTCGTGATTTGTGTGGATGACACACAGCGACATATACAGTATTATCAGCTGTATGGTGTTTTTTTACGCTGAAATGCTTAATTTCGAGAAAGACCTGCCGCGCGCAGTGAGGGAGACCAAACTTACTAAAAAAATATCCAGCGCGAGAGAGGCAAAGAAAAACGCCTGTTCTTAATTTATGTTGCTTTGAACTTTTTTCGTTTTGTACCGTTTTAATTTTTTAATTTAGCTGCAATTTCTTTGACAATAGAAATTTAAAATGTTGCAAGAATAAGATTCTGTGTTTCTTATTTTGCATCACAAAGGGAATAAACTCTATCGATGCAACCCTGTTTAAATAAATAAACTGTCCCGACACTTTATTCATACCTTAAAATGTGCGATGGGTTTTCAAACTTAATTAATTTTCTTTTTCTTTTACATTTTCATTGTTTATTTTTTAATTGAAAGCAATACTGTATTGAAAGTATTTTTCTGATTTGTTCGATCTGTTTTGAAAAATGTCTTCCGTTGCTATGGCCGGGTATCACTGTCAGTCATCTCAATCTCGTGAATGATTCACACACACAAAAATAATAATTTAGCAGATTAAAGACGAGCTTCATCATCTTCATTTTCTGGTGCAA
Source organism: Vimba vimba (assembly GCA_022828995.1). Classification (NCBI taxonomy): domain Eukaryota; kingdom Metazoa; phylum Chordata; class Actinopteri; order Cypriniformes; family Leuciscidae; genus Vimba; species Vimba vimba. Next base: position 2,257,876 of record CM040827.1, read on the forward strand.
TCGGCTGACAGTCTTCCTTCATCAGATGTGTCGTCTTTGCAGCGGCTCAACTGGAATGTAGCAAATTTATGTTGTAATGTACAATTTATAATTAAACAAGATGACTGACTTTAATAAACAGATGCATATTTAAGCATCAAGAACGGAAAAACATAAACACTGTTGGCTACACTGAGATTCGATCTCAGATCGTTTGAAGCTCCGAGAGGCTATTGTTAATGCATTGACCACAGAGCTATCGTCTGAATAGCCTAGGTCTACTATTTTCTCTGTTTTAAAAGTTTGTTATATTCTTTTTTTTTTTTTTTTTTTTTTTAACATTGGCAATTTACTGTCTCGAAATTATGTGTCGAAAAAATAAAAAAAAGTGTTTTTACAAGACCTTGTGCTGTTTATTTATTTATTTATTTATTTATTATTATTATTATTATTATGCAGATGTTAATTCAGCCATTCTGTTGGATAAAAATTGTCCCTGATGTAAAATGGAAATGAATGGTAATTTTATTTTATAAATATAAAATATTTAATATAGGCTATAGGAGAAAAAAACAATATGGTGTAGCAATATTTTAGAACTATCAAATCTCTCTGCATTAATAATAAAAAAGTAGCCCATGTTTGTTCGGGATTTGAACCCGTGTCATCTGAATTATTGAAACTGTTTGAAATGTATTTTTACATATTTTGCTTTCGTTAATGTTAACCAATTCTGTTGTAGCATAATAGGCCTATATTTTTTCCCTAAAAGTTTGTTTTATTCTCTGCTTTGTTTGTTTATATTTTTACATATTCAACCAGTCTGAATATAACAAAGAATGCTTAAACCGACTAACATCGGTTAGTAATTGCAAGTCCTGAAAACGTTTTAATTTTATGGTAAATTATTTTAATTTATTTCACTGTTATGTTTCAGTTAATAAATCTACAAACACATTAAAATAACACAAAGTAAATAACAAGTAACCTATTGACATAGCCTTTCTAAATTATAGAAAAACTGGGCACACAATGTTAACGTGTGTCTACTTTGTTTAAATGTAATGAATTTGAATTCGTTTAACCACAATATTTATCTTGAATTTATCTGTGACCTCAGCAGATTACGTCATAAACAGAATAAACTGACACTTTTCAAAATCTGTGATTACAGCGCCACTCAGCGGTAAAAGTCAGCAAATACACATCCCAATTTTGCCGCCGCGGGAACGGCGGCGGTAAAAGTCTCATTCTGGTTGTCCACCATCTGTATGTCCCCGTTGTGCTCAACTGTGTGGCCGACAAGCTATCATGAGTTGTGCTCCCGGGAGAATGGCGACTCCATCCCCAGGCAGTTCAGCTGATCTGGAGAGAGTTCGGGGAGGCTCAGGTAGACCTGTTTGCCTCCTCAGAGACCTCCCACTGCCAGCTTTACTCCCTGACTGAGGGAACACTCGGCACGGATGCACTGGCACACAGCTGGCCCCGGGGCCTCCGCAAATATTCGTTCCCCCCAGTGAGCCTACTTGCACAGACCCTGTGCAAAATCAGGGAGGACAAGGAGCAGGTCCTTCTTATGGCCCCCTATTGGCCCACCCAGACCTGGTTCCCAGAACTTATGCTTCTTGTGACAGTCCCTCCCTGGCCCATTTCTCTGAGGGAGGACCTTCTGACTCAGAGATGGGGCACCCTATGGCACCCGCGTCTGGACCTCTGGAAATTCCATCTCTGGTTCTAGGTGACTTACCCCCAGAGGTACTTGACAAGATGTGTGCCTTAAAGTGGAACCTGTTCGTCGAGTGGTTTTCTTCTCGCCGAGAGGACCCCCGAAGATGTTCGATAGGGTCTGTGCTTTCCTTCTTGCAGCAAGGGTTGGAGCGAAGGCTGTCTCCCTCCACCTTCAAAGTACATGCTGCCGCTATTTCAGCTTATAACGATCACCTAGATGGCAAATCAGTTGGAAAGCACAACCTGGTTGTCAGGTTCCTTAGAGGGGCGAGACGGTTAAACCCTCCTCATCCCCCCTCCATACCCTCTTGGGACCTTTCCCTAGTGCTTCAAGCTCTTCAGGATGCTCCCTTTGAGCCTTTGCAATCAGCAGACTTAAAGCTTCTCTTTTTGAAGACTTTGCTGCTTATTGCACTGGCCTCTATCAAGAGGGTAGGGGGCCTGCAAGCATTTTCGGTCGACGAATTGTGCCTAGAGTTCGGGCCGGGTGACAACCATGTTGTACTGAGACTCCGGCCTGGCTATGTGCCCAAGGTTCCTACCACTCCCTTCAGAGATCAGGTGTTAGGCTGGGTTCCATATGTGTGACCCTATGGGGATTCCATATGTGTATACTTCCACAGCTGCTCCTAATTGAAGCCCCGTGTCTTTCCATTGGGCTAAGTTACCCAATATTCATATGCAGTACAACCTTCGGGCTAGTCCATATGTATTTTTCCACATAACTCCCTCGAAGAAAGTGGCTTCCGCAGCATTCCCCTTCCATAGAAAGGGCACGCTTTCCCAGTATTATCCAATAATCTCACTGTATGGGTTATCACGGAACAACAGTGACAGATACACTCTGTGTAAGCCCTTTCCTATCGTCCGTCCAGGCAAGAAGGGGTACAGGCTTACACCAGGCACTGGATGGGGTCCCTCCCTGAGGGAGGGAACAGAGACGTACATCCCATCGTCACATCTGCTGCTGCCCGTCGGGGCGGCCAGCTTACCAGGCTTGGCGCCTCAGCAAAAAAGGAGTTCACCTCGCACCTTCTGCTCATTGCAAGGCTTAACAGCTGATGCAAATGACTGCATGCAAATGACTGCATGCCAATGTTTTGGCTCATTTTAGTTTTACTCGAAGTAGATATTCCTATCAGTCGGTTCAGATTCCTATCAGTCTGTCACAACGTACGTCTCCGTTCCCTCCCTCAGGGAATGAGGGTTACCATATGTAACTGACACATGTCGCCATTTGGCTGTAAAGAATGTTAACCAGTACAGAAGGTTACTAACGTTTACTCTATTGAAGGTTGGCTTTTTGATAACAGACTGCACACTAGGGTCATCTTTATTCCTTGTGTTGCGAGGACTTTGTGGACTTCAATATATCTCACATTTGGTTGATTGATTTTGTGTAAATGTACCCTATGTTGCACCCTGACCCCAGTCCACCTAGGGCAGGGCTATTCAATTCAATCATCTCCATCTGGCCCAAAGGCACCCCAACCTCCCTCCGCCTCTTTTCCTGGCGGTGTGGCTACATTTGGTTAGATATGCGAGTGGCCGTAGTGGCATGTGCAGCTGTACATCTATACGCACAGTGCGTACCATATGCAAAACTTTTTCAGTCCGAATATTTCAGCAGTTATTATGTGTGTCCCGTATTTCTGTCGACTGAACCAGCAATACCAATCATTTGTGAATGTTGCAAATCTTTTGTTCGATCTTTGGTTCAATTATTTCCTTTCCATGAATTGGCCAAATGCGCTTGCATAATGGTCTGAAACGATTCAGATTTTTTCGGACCGCTCTGTCACTGAATCATCTGAAGCTGTTTCTCGGTCAGTAACAACAAATACAGAACAAATAGTGCTGTTTTCAGTTTAGTTTCAGTTCAACTTGCAGTTTAGTTTACTTTGAACTGCGCAGCACTGCCCAGTGGATAACGGAACGCGAGCTTAAAAGAGTTGCGTTTACTCCCGGTTCTGGACACTATTATTAAACAGCATTGCGACATCCAGTGAGAAGTTGTTCAATTCGACACACCTCTGTTACATACCACAAGTCACTCGATGATTTAACTAGTTTTAAATCAGATGAAGCAGCCTCAATATTCCCAACACGACTGATGAGGTAAACAGCAGAAACTTAGTTAGAAGTTAGAAGACTTTAAATCTCCTAATCACCACCTTTACAAACATTTATTTATTTAAATGTACTGTAGAAACTTACTATGGTTTGGGCAGAAATGTGGAATATTTATACTGAATACTATCTTGGAGTCATTTATATTGCAGTAGATTAATTAGGTGGGTAGAGGAATATACAATTCATTTTGTGTATAGTTTTTACCTGTGTTAAGGCATTTTGTTATACAGTGGTAGTGAGTGAGTAGCCATGCATGGTTTTACCTGTGGTTATCACGTCTCACTGTCAGAATATTTTCATTTAAGCCTACAATAATTATAAAAAAAATAATTCTTACCAATAGCTATGATCTTGTATAATTCATATTTTTGTACATAGCTGTAAATAAGTTATTTAATGAAGACTCATAAATCTGCATACTGTTGGGTACCACATTTCCAAGTAAATACAAAACTTTTTTAGGTTTACTTTAGCTTATTTATTGATACTGTTATGTTTCAATAAGTAATAAATAATGTTTCAATAAATAAGTTAAACCCACCGGCCCTCCTCAAAATTCCGATTTAATAATCCGGCCCTCGAATGAAGCTAATTGAATAGCCCTGACCTAGGGGCATAACATTACTCACTTTTCATGCAATACACTTTATATAGTATAGCAGTACATAAGTCAAGTCTCAACTCTTGTTTAAGACATTGTTCATATGCAAAAAATATGCTTAATCCAATGTGGAATGGTAATGCTTGAAAGTTCTGTTTTCTCCGCTTTGGTTATACCAGCTATAATCCTCTAGATAGAAAGGTCATCTTGGACTTAAATTGAAGCATATAAACTTGGGAAGTTGTTCATGTACATTTGAGGCAGTGGTATATATAATAAAATGCTTTTTATGTTCCCCGTTTTCTGTCTGGGAGAAGAGCACACACAGACAGTTCTCGAGGGATCTGTCTGTGCATATTGTGAGTGTTTTTCTTTGAGAACGCTCTGCTAACTCCCAACAGCGTGGGTAATTTTTGCCAGCTTGTAATACCACTGTCAGGTGGTTGGCCTTATCAGGCCACCATGAAGCTCAGTCCCCAAACTTATCGGCCCATGGCAGTCAGTTTCTTACCTAAGAAAACTTTCAGGAGGCCGGCCTTAACAGGCCGCTCCGAGACTGAGCCCCAGGACTGGGCAGCCTACTGGTTATCAGGTAGTAGACCTCACCAGTCCTCCCTGTAAGTGGTTTCCCAGCGATACTGGGTTCTGGCAGCTAGTGGCCGCTTGCTATCACTTCAGCTGGCCTTAGCAGGCAGCTTCTGAAGGTGAGCTTGCACCCTAGCATGACTAAAGTGTTCACATTCTGCTACTGGTTCCTTCCCGGAACCTCTTTTCTATCTAGCCTACAGCCTGGTTTGCCTACCAGGCAGGCCATGTGCTCCTCCTCACTGAGGATAACTATGAGTACTCGGCCTCCTGAAGTCTGGTCAGACGGTCTTAGGCCTCTTGTGAGGCCTTCCAGTTAGATCAGCCCTTAGGCTTTTTCCAGGCCTCCTCAGTGCTTTGAAACATAAGTGCTGGGTAGATCCATGGATCGAGCAGAGAAACTCCCCTTGCTAGCAAGAGTTGTAAGCGTTATGGTGAGTAATGCTCTCCAGGATACCCCGTCTCTGAGATCTTCGCAGTTCCTCGGGTTGGATGCCTTACCTCCTGGGATGGTGCTGCTCTTCTCTCTAGTAATATGGCATATAGTCTTAGAGCTCAAGCATGAATTGGGGCTCAGGTCAGGAAGAAGACATAGTGGCTAAACCGACCGTCTGCTAGCTGTCTCACGTCACTGAGGTCAGATAAATCCCAACACATAGAGACTCTTTCATCAAGATATTATCATATAGAGACTGTGTCTGTTCCCCGAATTAGGAAATACAAAAAACTCCCAAACCCATTTAAGGGTAAAAATTTAATTGATGTTCAACACATAAAAAACAGATATAATACTGGTGAACAAATTATAAAGCTTGGGTTGCTGAATATTCAATCCCTTACTTCAAAAGCACTTATTGTTAATGATATGATTACAGATTATAACCTACTGTAGACGTGTTTTGTTTGACAGAGACCTGGCTGAAACCAGACGATTGCATTGCTTTAAATGAGTCCACCCGACACCAACACAAGATTACTGTTATAAAAACGAGCCACATCTGAAAGGAAAAGGGGGAGGTGTTGCTGTAATCTTTAGTAATATCTTCAGAATTACTGAGAAGTCTAGTTTCAAATATAATTCTTTTGAAGTGTTGGTGCTAAATGTAACACTATCTAGTGTAAATGATAAATCACGCTTGACATTTTTGCTAGCTACTGTATACAGGCCACCAGGGCACCATTAAGAATTTATCAAAGAATTTGCAGATTTTCTATCAGAGTTAGTACTGGCTACAGATAAAGTACTAATTGTTGGTGATTTTAATATACATGTAGAGAATGAAAAAGACACATAGGGATTGGCATTTAGTAACATTCTGAACTCTATTGGAGTTAGACAACACGTGTCAGAACCAGTTCATTGTCATAATCATACTTTAGATCTAATATTATCACATGGAATCAATGTTGATGCCGTGGAAATTCTGCAGCAGAGCAATGACATCTCAGATCATTATCTAGTCTCGTGTACTCCATTTAGCCATGGTTGATTAACGGAATGCATAGCTGATATAAAAATTTGGATGACTAGTAATTTCCCATTACTCAATTCTAAACAGAGTTCCTAATGATTGGACCAAAAACCTCCGCACGTGCTAACCTAGAATACTGTCTAATAATTGATGGCTGCTCTGTCAAGTCTTCGTCGTCGGTTAGGAACCTGTGTGTGCTCTTTGATAACAATCTTTCATTTGAAAGCCACGTTTCTAGCATCTGTTAACTGCATTCTTCCATCTTAAAAATATATATAAATTACGACATATGCTTTCAATGAAAAATGTGGAACAATTAGTTGATGCGTTCATGACCTCAAGGCTAGATTATTGTAATGCTCTACTGGGTGGTTGCCCTGCATGCTTAGTAAACAAACTACAGCTAGTCCAAAACGCAGCAGCTCGAGTTCTTACCAGAACCAGGAAGTATGACCATATTAGCCCGGTTCTGTCAACACTGCATTGGCTCCCTATTAAACATTGTATAAATTTGAAAATATTGCTGATTACTTACAAAGCACTAAATGGTTTAGCTCTGCAGTACTTGAGCGAGCTCTTAACGCATTATAGTCCTTCACGTCTATTGCGATCTCAAAATTCTGGCCAGTTGATAATACCTAGAATATAAAAATCGACTGCTGGCGGTAGATCCTTCTCCTATTTAGCACCAAAACTCTGGAACAGTCTCCCTAACATTGTCTGTGAAGCAGACACACTCTGTCAGTTTAAATCTAGACTAAAAACACATCTCTTTAACCTGGCATACACATAGAAAATTATACATTCCTATAATTCAAAATCAGTTAAATGACTATTAGGCTGCATAAATTAGGTCAGCCGGAACCAGGAACACTTCCTATAACACTCAATGCAATCGTTACATCACAAGAAGAATGGCATCTACGCTAATGTTAGTCTTTCTGCTTATTTTGAGGTTTACTGTCTGGGCTACATATGTTGCACAGACCTGGCAACCCTGCCTACCGTCCTTCTTTTCCGGGCCGCAAAGGATAGAACGAGGAACCAGCACCAGCACCAGCAGCAGCCAAGAGAAATGAGACCGAGAGGATGAGCTGATCGAGCTAATTAGGGAGGACATGAAGTTTCAGAGAGAGACAGAGGAGAGCAGGGAGAGAATGGACAGATTGTTTTCTCTTCTTTAAAGATTGGTTTTTGAAACTTTTGGTTATGTGAATTAAATTTCTAAATGAAACAATCGTATACATTATTTTTATGTTATCATTTGTAAATGAAACAAAATATAATTTATGTCCATTGTTTATTTTTGTAATGCAAGTTATAACTTGTAAATGTAATTAAAGAAATTATTCTGTACATTTATTTTTGTCATGTCAATTAATTTGTACCTGACACAAAATAAATTATTCTATGCATTTTTACTTACAGTACTTTTTACAACTACAAGATGAGTTATGTTTAAGATAAGAAAAACAAATTAACAGTATACATAAAAAAGATTGGAAGAAAACATTTTTCTGTAGACTTTTATTGAGCGGAGCAGGAGATTCTGGTGCTGCTGCTGGATCTGGGTGGGCTGTGCAATAGAGACACCGGTAAGGCCTCTGCCAGTGGGACATCATCTGGGATCAGTCATAGACAGTCATCAGTCATGGTTATGACGCAATCGTTAGCCTATTTTTTTCAAAAACGGCTTCTACAGGGCCATAACGTAAGATACAAGGTAATGCAGCCTTTTATATATTGTCGTGTTTCTTCAGAAATAAACAATGGACAAATGGAGTCTTTAAATGCATCAGATGTAAAGTTATTCGCTGGCAAAGTGACGCCAAAATGAATGGGAGTCAATGCAACAGAAGGTGATGGCTTGCTAACCAATGGCGACCCCAGGGAAGGTATGCTTTCCGGGTACTGGATTACCCCCTTGGGATCAGTGCATATTTCCACTGTCCACTAACAGGTTTGCAGGGCTGACTCAGGCATGGGCCGTGGGCTGCCAGTCACTGATACCTTCTCAGAAAGAGACAAGAATAGCCTAAATGAAATTAACTCACATACTCTCGCCGCCGTCGAAAAGCCTTCAGCGGAACAAGCAGCTGTATCGCAGATCTGAGGACGCAGGCTCCCTATCGCCGCCTTCAGCCCGCTGTTCTGCTGTGCCATCCGATGTGCCATATACTTTGAACACAAGTGTGTTCACCGCTGCGTCACACTTTTTCTAAAAGAGAAATTTCCAGGCATTGTTTCAAATGCTTTGCTCTAAATGCACCTTGTGCAGAGGCCCTCTCGTCGGTGGAGACTGTCACATCCTTTGCGCTTCCTGTCTGGGCCGTGACCATGCGGAAGCTGCACTCGCCAAGGGCGGCTGCCCTGAGTATGACATGATGGATCTCACCATCTGGAATCTAAGACTGTTGCAGCAGAGACCCGAGTTTGAATCTCGGAAGGGGTCCAAAGAAGGGGTTGGTCGGGCTCAACTTTGACACCGCCCCCATCTAAGCCCAGCAATCTCTGACTTCCTTAAAAAGGGGTAGTGAACACAATTCTCTCTAGCTTAAGCTGGAGGTATTTAAAATGCAAATTATGAGTTCACTGTTATGTACGCTCCCCTGCAAACAAACGCTGTTCCAACAGCGACTCTAATGAAGAAATAGCGCTTTCTACCATTTTCCCCCTCCGGCTTACACTGTTCTAAATGTAGGCTGTCCTAGACCTCAGACACCTGAACAAAGCTGATGAGGCTGACAACCAAGCAGATCCTCACGCAAATTCGCCCGGGGGATTAGTTTTTCTCAGTGGATCTTTTTTTTTCACACCCAAATATCACCTCATCACAGGCCATTCCTGAGATTCGCCTTTGAGGGGCAGGCTTACCAGTACACAGTACTACCCAGGGCCAGACTGGGACACAATTTCAGGCCGGGAAATCCTGCACCATCCAGGCCATCCTATGCACCCAAATAAAATTTAGAAACACGGACAACCCTATTTTTTCCTAAATTACATTTATTGGTCTAAATCCTTAGGCTGGGGCCGTGTAAAATAATTAAAGGCTTTCTCTTGAACGTACACTCACTTCCCTTTTCCTTCTCTTCATTTTCCCTAATACCTCTCTGCCTCTCCCTTACACCAAGGATCATCAGCCTCATACACTAAGTAAAGTGGAGTAGTGTTATTGGAATTTAAACTAAAACATGACCATATATATATATATATATATACAGTATATATAAACTCTCTCTCTCTCTCTCTCTCTCTCTCTATATATATATATATATATATATATATATATATATATATATATATAATGTATGTATAAAGTGTGCGTATTTTTCTTGTACCTGTCTCTCATTTACTTGTCACTTCTTCTGGCCTCATGTTACAAACAGAACTGTCTCCACCTTGGTGCAAAACAACCACCTTATTGTAATTTGTTTGCCCAGAATCTACATTTATTTTAGTAAAAAATAAAAGTATTATATATGACAAAATTTAGTTGTTTTTATCTTAAAATTATTAAAATATCCAACATTTAGCAAAATTTATTTCATACAATATGTGTTTTCCCCCCCAATTTTTTCTTTTCTTATTTTGCTTCTACTGTACATGTTGTCTCACTCCCTAGCTGAATCTGATGTGTGATCATTGCACCACAGCTAGTGCTAGGTTGACAGTGTAAAAAAGTTTTAAACCTCACAAATGGGCAGACATAATTTTCTAAATTGTCTAATAAAATGTTATTGCATTATTTTTTGTTGATGTCTGCACTATCACTCCTGTCTCACTGCTCCCAGTTCCTACCATATAAATGTTAATATTTGTCTGCTAAATTACTAATGTAACTTTAGCATACAGTATTTTGAGTGACGATAGTAATAGGGGCGCTACCGCTTACATTTGCTAGCAGTTCAATATTAAGTTAACAATAGTATTTACAGATGAAACTGACAGGCACTTGAAGCACTGAACAAGTCAGTAATTTTGCAACATTTTTCTGCTTTATCTCTGAGTGCTTTCTTTTTCTTTGTTCTTTACCTCTCTAATCCACCTGGCCAGTTTCTGTCCATCATCGGGTGCTCCTCGCATTTTCTGTTTAACCGTTTGGCTGAGGCTTAAAGTCGAATCGCAGCCTTGCCAGACAAGACTAACAGATTCATGATTTTATTTTATTATAATAATTGAATGACGAATTCGAAAATTATCATTGGTAAAGGTAGTAATATAAATTAATAAAAAAAAAATAAATGGCTGGCAGCAGGCCAAATTAGTCGCCAGGCCACCGGGAATTCTCAGTTGAACTCTCATGCGCAGTTGATAACTCACAGATCCTGGCTCCTCAGCCATCTAAAATGTCTGGGTCTCAGGATCAACGCTTCCAAGAGCACATTGTCTCCCAGCCAGAGTATTTCTTTCCTGGGTACAGTGATAGACTCTATACAAATAAAAGCGCGCCTTAGACCAGAGCGTGAGCTCACCTTTCAATGCCTAGCGGCATCTTTCATAGCAGGTGCTCGCGTGCCTCTCAAAAGATTTCAGAGGATGTTGGGTCTCATGGCCTCAGCATCATCACTACTCCAGCTAGGACTACTGCACATGCGTTCTCTTCAGCACTGGCTAAAACCCCGTGTACCAGCTCACGAGTGGCGATCTGAACACTTACTAATCAGAGCGAGCTTTGGCTGCATCAAAGCCTTGAGTCTGGCGAGAGTATGGGTGTGGTTTCAAAGAGAAAAGTGATCTCGACAGAAGCCTCCAACCTAGGTTGGGGGGCCCTTTACGAGGGAAGGCCTGTCTCTGGCCTATGGTCAAGCTCGGAGAAGCGTCTACATATAAACTGTCTAGAGATGAGAGCGGTTGCTCTATCACTGAAAGCCTTTTTCCCATATCTAAAAGGCCACCACGTCCTGGTCCGAATGAACAACATGGCAGTGGTGTCCTACATAAATCGCCAGGGCGGTCTCAGGTCAAACAACCTGCACCCCATGGCCAAGAGTCTCATTCTATGGGCTCAGCACAACCTGCGCTCGCTGAGGGCAGCGCATGTGCCAGGTGTTCTGAACCAGGGTGCGGATATGCTATCCAGAGACAATGTTCCCCCAGGGCAGTGGTTCTCAATTCCGGTCCTCGTGACCCACTGCTCTGCACATTTTGTATGTCTCTCTTATCTGACACACTCAGTTCAGTTCATGGAGTCTCTCCTAATGAGCTGATGATCTGGTTCAGGTGTGTTAAATAAGGGAGACATACAAAATGTGCAGAGCAGTGGGTCACGAGGACTGGAATTGAGAACCACTGCCCCAGGGGAATGGTCTCTTCACCCTCAGATGGTTCAGCTGATATGGAGCATCTTGGAGCTCGTTGCCAAACATTTTTCTCGAAGAGCAATGACGTGCTTACCCACGACTAGCCAAGCCGTCCGCTATATGCATTTCCTCCGGTCACGATGCTACCACAGGTCATCGGACGGATCAGGGAAAGCAAGTGTGTAGTGCTACTAATAGCCCCTCTCTGGAAGAGCCAGTTATGGTTCTCTGAGTTGACACAACTGCTGGAAACAGCCCCATGGCCAACACCGCTGAGGAGAGATCTCCTCACGAAGGCGAACAGGAAAATATGGCATCCCCGTCCCGACTTGTGGGCCCTTCATGAATGGCCCCTCAACGGGTACCCGGGTGTCTCCTGGATAGGGTGCTAAAAACCATCACTGAAGCAAGAGTGCCCTCAACTAGGTGCCTCTACGCTCACAAATGGGTGGTGTTCTCTGGCTGGTGCGCAGCACGGAGCCTGGACCCCTACTCGTGCAAAGTACCAAGTGTACTCGCCTTTCTGCAAGAGATTTTGGACGTGGGTTCGCACCCCCTCCACGCTCAAAGTATATGTGGTGGCCATAACAGCATCTCACGCTCTTGTGGCCGGACAATCACTAGGAAGAAACGACCTCATTGTGCGCTTCCACAGGGCCGTGCACAGGGGGGTGGCCCGGGGGCAAGAGCCACTGCCCCTCTGCCCTCATCGACTGAGGTGTCCCTCTTTCCCACCCCCACCGCTCCGCTCAAAGCATTCCGCTGATTCCGCTAAACCGCTCCAGGTTTTCCCGCTCACTCCGCAGCATCACTCACAGTATATGGGCCCTATCTTGCACCCAGCGCAATTGACTTTGTACACCGACGCATGTATCATTCCTATTTAGCACCCGCGCACAGCAGACTTTTTAAATTACGAAATTAACTTGCGCTCCCAGGGGCAGTTCAGCGCAAAGAGGAGGCGTGTTCTGGGGCAAACGTTCCGTGGTGCTATTTTGCAGGTTTAGAAAACAATTCCGCCAATGACCAGGAGAAACCCAGTCTAAAGTCTAAAAGCGTTGCGCATGTTATTCATATGTTATTTTAAGGGCGCATGCTTGGCCATAATCAATGTAGTGTGTGCACAATGCACATACACTTTGCTTATCTCATCTAGCCAACACACTGACGCAGCAGTTCTCATTTTTAGAAAACCATACATTATTACAAGGAAAAATATTACCACACGAGGGAAATCATTGTTGTGTCCATGAAGATGTGGAAAAATAGGCATAAATCTACAGTAGCTTACACATTTACCCAAATTATTATACGGCTGTTTAACCGAAGCTAATCTGGGTGTGTTTCTCCATCCCCAATGTCACTTCTCTGTGTTTTTTACGGCCCTGACGAGAACGTCGGTCTCCTCGCCTGTGAACCGCTCCTGGTGTGCATCTGGCAAATCCGCCGTTATAATAGCAATCCGCCATGGAACAAGCGCGCCTGCTCTTAAAGGGAATGTGAGATGACGCTCTGATTGGTTAATTTCACGTTACGCCCAAACCACACTATGAATAATGAAGCGACTTCAGACCAACACATTTTAGATTTGCGTCGGGCGCAAGAGTAATTTATCCCGCAGGTATAATAGCAACAGCCCACAAAGTTACTTCCGTTTCGCGATCGTTAAAATAGGGCCCTATGTGTCTGCGGCACTTTCTTGAAACTGAGAATGAACAGGACAGTTCATGAAAGCTGTCGCATTAACAGGTAGGCTATGCAAGACAGTGGTTGAATCTGCAAAATTAGTCATTTGGTATTGTTTTTTTTTTTTTTGTATTTATGTCGGTAATGTTTTGCTCTTGGCCTTCTACTAGTGCTAATAACTTGTACAACATATCCACGTTCTTAGAATTAGCTGCTTGTCTAATTAAATCTGGCCATTGAAAAAGACATCCCAATCATAAAAGATGAGGTTATTAAGATCTTTCAGGATATGGTACCAAATAGAAAGGTTTTGCTGTAAAAGGAAAAGATAAATACCAAAATGTAAAATGGTAAATAGTTTCTGTTATTATTACCAATGTGTAATTGTGAAACATAAACAAATTAGGTTATCAAGATCTTTCAGGACATGGTACCAAATAAAAAAAGTGTTGCTGTAAATAGAACAGGTAAATATATAAAAATGTAAAACAGCAAATAGTTTCTGTTATTATCAGCAATATGTAATTGTGATGTTCTATCAAAACATCTACAATAAAGTATAAAATGTATTTGAGGGTGTGCTGTCTTCTCTTTTAATTGTATATTTTGTAATAACTGGATAATTTGTGTTAACAAGCAACCACCCCCTTAGTGCCCCTTTTTTTGGTTTAGGCCACTGCCTCACAAAATGTCTGTGCATGGCCCTGCGCTTCCTTAAAGAGGCTAGTTTACGAGTCTAAGGGCCCTCTTACGAGCCTCGTCTTGGGCTTGGTCAAGTGGAATACCCTTTGAAACATATCTGTACGGCGGCTGGCTGGGCCTCGCAGTCCACATTTATAGTTTTTATAACCTGGAAGTTCCCACTTTGCTGAGAGGGTTCTTTCAATACAAATTGTGTAAGCACAAACCCCCTGAACCTTGCCATGGGTCCGATACATATCCGGTCCTGGTTAAATTCGAACTACGGTTCTCATGTATATACATTATATATACATTATAAGAGTTTGGCCCTCATTAGGCCCATCATGGACTGGTTTTATTGGGTTCATACTTTACTCTTATAGCCTCAGGCATCTTGCCTCGGTCTACTGTATGGAGCGAAGTTAAGCACGCATGGCATTTTGAAGGGGGTTCCCATGCGTAAACTAGCCTTACACAATACGAGAGACCTCTCGAAAGGGAACATCTCGGTTACTAAAGTTACCTCGGTTCTCTGAAATGAGGGAATGAGTATTGCGCAACCCTCCGTGCTTCTGTGCTTTGATCAGGGGATTTCAGTCGATTAAACCTGAGGTCCTTGGCAAAGAATGGGTGCTTATACAGCCATAAGCCACGCCCATTCTGGCGGGCTCTTACACGCCAGGGCGCAAAGCGACCTGATTGGTTCGCGCATCTGAGCCACCTCGCCATAGGTTCGTGCAGTTGCCACAGCACAGTCAATGACCGCGCTCGCTGCTCATCTGTTTATGCTGTGCAGCTGCACTGCGTTTTAAAGATTTGGCTTCAATATTCTCGAGAAAAGGAGTTTTCCCTAAGCGTAAGCTAGCCTTATGCAATACTCGTTCCCTCATCTCAGGGAACCGAGGTTACGTTAGTAAGCGAGACGTTTTGTCGCCTAGCAACTGTGACAGCCGTTGTGACGAGCGGCAGTAACATTTGTACTGAACTTTATATATAAAACTTTATATAAGTTATATATAAATATAAATATATAGTTATAACTGCCTAAAAACAAAAAGGGGTTGAAAACCTATCTAAAAATGTTCACCATGGTCAATTTATGTACATAAAGTCTAAAGAGTATAAACTAGCCTATGTAAAATCACATACTGGTAACATATAAGTCAACATTTGAACCTTGTATTTATTTATTTATTTGTTTGGTTAAACTTTATTTTAAGGTGTTATTGTTACAGTGTAATTAGATATTTAAGTACAGAGTAATATTAAGCAACTACATGTATTTACTATAGGGTTAGGGTAGGATTAGGATTTGGTTGAGGGTTAGTTGCATGTAATTATGCATAATTTACTGTTATTTCTATGGTAAGTACATGTAACATATGTAACAAGGACAGTGTAAAATAAAGTGTTACCCATTTTCTTTATCATTAGATACATTAGATTAGTCGATTAAATTGAAACCCAAAACTTACATTTAAAAGTGTAATCTGGAAATTTCGCAATGAATTCTAGGGTAGGCTAGGCTGCAAAGGATCCTTCTGATGTATCCTGCATTCACGGGAGAAGAAGGCCGCATTTGCAGGCCGCGTTTTGAAGGAACCTTCGTAAGACCTTTGCATTGGGATAGCCTTCTTCACGCCGCGGTGACGCAATCGGCTATACTTTCCACTTAAAATAAGGACAAGGCCTTCAAAGGATGCAGCCCCTGAATTTGGACACAGCTTGCCTCTTTTCGCCATACCTCGGGGCCTGCCTGCCTAACAGTCTCTTTAGACAATAAGGTGAATCTCATGTTTGCAAGGTGCCCATATACTTCCAGGTCGCAGGTTAATGATTCATGGGGCTGTCGCCGGTCAATGTGATTTCAAACACCTGTCACGCCGGAGTCGTTTCCCAAAGCGTCATTTGACGCAGTGTCTTGTTCCCTGTTCTCAGGGAACAAAGGTTACAGTCGTAACCTGAGACGTTTTCCTATGGCAGTGAGCGTTCTGGAGAGGCGGACCTTCCGTTGTAGTGATGAAAGCTTAGAGTTGCTTTGAACATCCGAAGACTGCAATGATGTAGGAGGTGCTCTTGTGGGTTACCAGGAACTTAATGACTCCACGAACCGTAACTACCATGCAATGTTAACGGAAAGTAAATAAAGTTAATAAAAGGCTAATATGATATTTACTTGACTGACAGGACAGCTGTTTCAGTGGTTGGTCAGTGGTCAGGGGTTCTGTGTGATCGGGGCAGTGCTGTGCACCTCGTGTTTTCGATCCTGAAAAATGCGCCGGTGTGTTCATAATAAATAAGTCGTTATAATCTGTGATTATGTCCACAATGAAATAAACCCTTACCAATCTGATATGTTTCTGGTCCAGTCACGCTGGCAAAGTTGATCAATCAGCTTGGCCATCTGCATTTTCCTTATCAGATTCGAACTCGAATTGTTAAGATAGTACCGACATTATCACCTGTCATTATTGCTCTGAGAGCTGAAGTTCCAAATATGGTAAGGCGCGTGACATGCTTAACGTATTCGGGTCAATCAAAATGCACTAGATAGCTGGCCAATCAGAGCACACCACGCTTTTCAGAACGATGAGCTTTGTAAAAATCGACGCGTTTCAGAAAGGTGGGGCATAGAGGAGCAACAATCATGTACAGTATGTGTAAAATAATGACTTTTTTAACCTAAAACTCCGTAAACATTGCATTAAGCCAAATACACAAAATAATGTTCTTTTTAGAACTGTCATATGACTCCTCTAAAGGGTTTCTGTTGTCTGAGTTTTGTGAGGTTACCGTGGATTCACTCCAGCAGAAGCTCAAAAGATATTGATGTTAGTCTGCATGTTGATTTCTATAAAAGCAGAACGTGTGTAGTTACTGCTGCAGGGACAAGCTGTTAGCAAATTGCTTATTGAGTTAAATTGAAGTTGTTTATTTAATTTTGTGCACTTTAAGAATTTTTCTTAAAGAATTTAAATGAAGTTTGCTGTATAATATGCTCACATTATTAGAACTCTATATTAGTTTATCAACTGAAATGGCAAGTGGCCTTTTTAAGGCAGGCAGTTTCAGCAAATCAAATTAATTAACCTGACTTTTAATTTAGTGCAACTGCAAGCATTGCAGTCAAACACATTGCGCATTAATCATTCTGATCTACTTTATCGTTAACACACACAGTCATCAAGAATCAGCATATGATGCTCAACGATGGTTAAAAGTTTCATGTGGCAATGCATGCTGGGTACCAGCACAGGTCAAAATGTATCCATGACTCCCTGCATGCATTGCAGAAAGAATGGTTTTATCACTGTTGTTGAGATTCATATGCTGATTCTTCATGTCTCTGTGTGTGTTTGGCGTACATCTTATTTTATCTCTTATTGTGACCAGTGTGTTTGAAAGTTAAAGGGGTTTGTAAAAGTGTTTGTAAAATTAAAGCGATAGTTCATCCAAAAATGATAATTCTGTCATTAGGACCCAAGCCCTGAAAGGGTGAAGGCCCTATTGTTTTCCTTAGGATTATTTATTATTATTATTATTATTTTTCTGCTACTTCTCGGGCACTTTTGGGGCCCTTAACGTGCTCAAAAACTGTTGAAACTTTGCACACACGTCAGAACCTGTGGCCATCAGGGCCGGGCTGAAGCTGGTACCCGGGCGTGGCAGGGGGGCTCAACAGCGCCCCCTTGAACGGTGTCTGAAAACTTGGTCCATAAATCAAACACGCTAGCATGTAATAATGTGAAACTCGGTACCAAAAGGAATCAGATATTTTGGTCTGAATGTGGATTTTTTGCAAAATCAGCCTCTGAATTTTTAGCCACTCCTCTTAAGTGGTTTATTTTATTCCCACCAAACTTTTTCAACATGATAAAAACATATTAATGATGCTAAATTGTGAACGGATATTGAATATCTCAAACGGTTTTGCTATGGTGGATTACATTAATGTCAAAAAGGAAGCAGGAAATGTCTCATATCTTCTATAAATAGTAATTATACACCATTTATTTTTATATAAAATTATCCAAATATTAAAACTAAACCCATTTTATTCTGTTTTTGCAATTCAAGAAGTATGAAAAAGTTAAAAACAGGCTATTTAGTACTATTTGGTTAAACAAAAAAGCATACATAGGGCTGCCCTCTTGTGTCCAAAAGGATATCAAAATAGTATATACAATTTTTTATCAGGTAGGCATATATTGCATTTAAATATAAATGTATTAGGTATGTGACTGTGAGGATATTTTCCCACCGGTTAATCGACGTGTGACACGAGCGGGTGCTTTTAAATCGCTAATATAAAAGTGAAAGTAAAATACGAACGTCCACACAGACATTGATGATGGTGCAACACGCAAATCACACACACTGGAAAGAATGATACTTTTAAACATAACACTAAACCGCCAATAGGTGTCGCCAGACGGCAGACTTAATGAGGGAGTCAATGATTCATTCGTTCAAACGATTCGTTCAAATGACTGAGTCATTCCTGATTGAGACAGATGTTTATGGATTGATCATTGAATATTTGAGTCAACCGATTCCTTCAAAACAAATTCACATATATTCGTATATATATATATATATATATATATATATATATATATATATATATATATATATATATATATATATACCCAGCCATGGGCGTCGGTTTGAATGCGTCATTGCACCCAGCACATATAGACTATAGACTATATACCGCATGGGCGTCGGTTTGGTTTGAAATGTGCGCGAAAGAGAAAAAAAAAAGAATGCGTCATTGTTCCCAGTAAATTTCAAACCAAACCGACGCCCATGCGGTATATAGGCTATAGGATATATGTGCTGGGTGCAATGACGCATTCAAACCGACGCCCATGCGGTATATAGGCTATAGGATATATGTGTTGGGTGCAATGACGCATTCAAACCGACGCCCACCCAAGGGTGCAGGGATTTGTATTATTTTGAAGTACCCCCGGACGCCGCCATTGGCTAACGGAACCCCACCTGCAGTTAGCATCCCATTGACTCCCATTCATTTTGGCGTCACTTTGACAGCGAATAACTTCACATCTGAGGCGTTTAAAGACTCCATTTGTCCATTATTTAATTCTAAAGAAACACGAAAATGTATAAAAGGCTCCATTACCTTGTATCTTACGTTATGGCCCTGTAGAAGCAGTTTTTGTAAAAGTAAGCTAACGATTGCGTCACAGCCACGCGACTCTCTGTCGCACAGTAGAGAATTACCGTATGGACAGGAGGAGAAGCTCGCGCGCAATCGGGAGGACGTCGAGGCAAAATGACAAAGTAATTAATCAGAACACCTACAAAAAGGTTCTCCTGCTCCAAGATCATGGACAGCTCCTACTCACGCTCTCCGTCTCTGCGAGTTTCGGAAGGTAATTATTCAGATTGATCTTGGCACAGCTACTAGAAGACAGACGGTTTGCTCACGTCACATCTACGTCGTCGAGCTCAGTTTGAGTCTGCGCAGTACGCTGGACCCCAGGAAGTAAGATTTTCTAATTGGCTTCACTTTGTCTCCGTTGAATCCAATGGGGTCGCTGTGTCCATTTCTTTTACTGTCTATGCGCCCACCATGGCTGGGTATATACACACACACACACACACACACACACACACACACACATATATATATATATATATATATATATATATATATATATATATATATATATATATATATAGCCTATATATATATACATGGGCGTCGGTTTTTGAATGCGTCATTGTACCCAGCACACACACACACACACACACACATATATATAAATATATATATATATATATATATATATATATATATATATATATATACCCAGCCATGGGCGTCGGTTTGAATGCGTCATTGTACCCAGCACATTTCAAACCAAACCGACGACCATGCGGTATATATGAAGAGTTCAGATGCAAAAGCCTCTAAGTGCCATCTGAAATTTTCTTCTAGAATGATCATTTTTATCAAGCTCGTATATTTAAGTTCAGTAATTTCACTTAAATGGCAATGAAAATTATCTATTATTTGTCATTTAAGTGAAATTACTGAACTTAAATATATGGCTTTTGCATCTGAACTCTTTATATATATATATATCTATATATAGCCTATATATATATTACGCATTCATTTTTTCTCTCTCTTTCGCGCAGGTCATGTTTTGAAAGACGATGTCCTGTAGCTTACTAAATAAATACAAATGTAGGCCTATACAAAAATGTGATGATGTCCGACTCGTTTTATGAAGAAGCCTTAAGTTTTCAAAAAGCATTGGATATATGACCCACTATTTATATACACACACAGTAATGAATGAGTAATACTAGTAATAATGAGTAATGAAGTCAAACCTGAGTGTGGAAGTCTTCCCTCTCTGTATCTTCAATTTGGTTAGGAGCCGCAAATGAATGTTCTCTGGCTGCTGTCTCTATTTATAAGGTTGTGACGTGGAATGTTGTCTTTTTTTTTTTTTTTTTTTTTTTTTTCATGTGACGGAAGAAAGAAAGTGAAAGTGTTTTAGTGTCAGCTGATTTGAGCTGAGGTTAACTCTTGTATGTACATTTTTCTTTTTTTATTTCTGTCTTTTTATGTGTTTATGTTAATAATAATGCTTGTTTTAATTATATATGTGACAGTGATAGAAAAGTTATTTGAATTAAATGTTGAAAAACTTGTTGTCATATTTCATTTTACGTGTTTTCAAGTTTCTGTTTTCCATCCTGACCAGTCTAAGGGGACAAGTTGTAAAGAACCCAAGTGCAGTTTATTTAACAAAACCAAACATGAAACAAAAACATGACATGAAAACTAAAAATAAAGACATTAACTTACATAACAGTAGACACATGGCAAACATGAGGGCTTAAATACACAGACTAATGACAAGACTTTGTCGCTATTTTTAGTGGCTTTTCAGACCCCTTTAGCACATTTTTTTTTACCAAAAAAGCGACTAGTGACAAATCTAGCGACTTTTTGGACAAACCTCAGTAACCTCCAAATGTTGTCAGTCCTGCGAGTGCGAGCTCTTGCTTT
Organism: Vimba vimba; assembly: GCA_022828995.1. NCBI lineage: Eukaryota > Metazoa > Chordata > Actinopteri > Cypriniformes > Leuciscidae > Vimba > Vimba vimba. The sequence continues at coordinate 2,279,098 of CM040827.1, forward strand.
CTCCCTGCCGTCACTCTCTCTAGCTGCATCTACCCTGTTCAGTGAATGGCTGAGAGGAGCAGCGGCTCATTCTTCTGTTGAGTGCACGGCAGATGACAGACATGAACGTGTTTTTCACTGACTTTGACTTATCACTTATCTGCTTCTCTTTTTTTACGAGGATTTTCTGTGAGCGAATTTACGAACGTTCGTGTTCATTTCACGTGCGTTTCACAAATATGCACTTAGCACGATCGTTCGCAGCTGTGCTTTAAGTGCTACTTAAGAGTCGCTGTCCGTTTGTCAAGTGCTGAAATGTCACCTTGTAGAATGGCTTGTAATTGCAGCACACGCTTGCAATTTTAAATGTTTAACCATAACGGTTTTCATCTGATATGCATTTTCCACGAGGTCAATAATCTATAAATGGACTGTTTCCCAAAAGCATCGTAACTTAAGTAGCACTTAAAAATATTCGTAGATCTACGAGTGCTCTAGAGTAGGCTAATCGTAAGTGCATCGTAAGAAGACAGAGTTATGAGGTCACCTGCAGGACAACCGGCAGATTACACCTTTAACTTTATTCAAATGCAATGTGATAAGGTTATGAATGTACTTTATTGTACACTTTATTACTATTTTTTTTTGGTTAAATGAATGTATAAATTAAATAATTAAAAAGGTCAAAAAAGAAAAATAGAAATCTAAAAAAAGAAAAAATAGAAAAAAATATAAATAATTTAATCTAATAATTTTAATCAAAATTAAATTATTGAACATTAAATGATTGATGCACGAAAACCAGCCATGTATTGGGCATTTCTTGGTTGGCCATCATTGGTCCCACCACCTGTTTTATTAAATGTTGTCCTCTGCAGAGCCCTTTTCCTTTTAGCAAGGCTGGCAAAGTCTTCCTGACCTCCAAGTCCAAGTTCCATGTCTTCCCACTTCTTCCTGACCTCCTTCCCTGATATTTTAATGCCCCTAGTTACAGTCAGTTTTCCAGCAAAATCCTCCCAGATTTTTTATTTTTGTTTATTTGAATGACTTCCCTTAAACCTCCTGAAAATAATATGTTTGTATAGCTCCACCTCCTCTAAAATTACCTTAATCTCCTCTTTTAAAAAAAAAAAAAAAAGGTATTTTCTTTTTTTTTGGTTCAGCCATTTTGCTGGTGTCTCCACTCGTAGGTTTGTGCTTTTATAGATTATTGACCTCGTGGAAAATGCACATCAGGTGAAAACAGTTATGGTTAAACATTTAAAATTGCAAGCGTGTGCTGCAATTACAAGCCATTCTACAAGGTGACAGGAAGATTGAACATCAAGAGCGTTGGATGAAGTGGCCGTGGACCTAACGTTACAGTAGGATACAGTCAAGTGAGAGCAAATCTTCAAATGCATCATATTTTTGCCAGCGATGAAGATCTTTATTAGTTGAACATCTTCGTAAGCTGTCTGTGAATGAATGATTCCACAGGACGATATATTCGATTTCATTTCACTCAGTTAATTAGCCTGACTTCGTCATACTCATATTCTAGTCAGAGCAACGGAGTAAATGACGCATGTTCTTCGTTCATATTTTCAACCAACAAAATGTCGCAGTCGCAGCTCTCTGTTCCTCTTTTAAAATGAATGCGCTGTGGATATCTTCTATAACAGACGCGATGGCGGAATCTACACATGATGTTTCATAAACAAAGTTCGGCTAAAGCAGGGTTCACCAATCTCGATCCTGGAGGGCCGATGTCCTGCAGAGTTTAGCTCCAACCCCAATTAAACACACCTGAACCAGCTAATCAAGGTCTCACTAGGCATACTAGAAACTTTTAAACAGGTGTGTTGGAGCTGGTTGGAGCTAAACTCTGCAGGACAGCGGCCCTCCAGGACCGAGATTGGTGAACCCTGGGCTATATGGCTACCGAGCCCACAGCCCTCTCCTCGGACAGCACGTCATATACGCATTTATTCTATCTGACTTATTTGTGTGAACTCGTAAAATCTCATATACGCATTTATTCTATCTGACTTATTTGTAAGTGTGAACTCGTGAAATCTCAATTCTCCAGCGGCAGTCATCTTTGTTGTAAACTAATTCAAATGAAGCGCTCTTTGAGTCAAGTCAAGTCAAGTCAAGTCATCTTCATTTATATAGCGCTTTTAACAACGTAGATTGTTTCAAAGCAGCTTCACAGAGATAAGCGTATAATTTAAGGTAACAGAGATTGTTTTGGCTTTATAGCAGAGTTATTTTCCATCTAAAGTTAGTTTTGATTGATTTGCTTCCGTCGGAACGATCATTTGTTATTAAATCAGGGGCCGCTAAGACGACACCATTCCCTCTACACAGACTTTAAACGCGAACCTGTGAGAAACGCTGATGGCGTTCACATGCGCATTTAGAATGGGTTCTATAGTTATGTGCATTTGAAAATACGCAGGTTTGGAATTCCCTACAAGCCAAGCCTAAACAAAGTACTTGTCTTTCCTTATAAATTTTGATAAAGAATTTTATTTTTTATTTTGTTGCTTTGGGGTAGGAACGCGAAACGAATTTTCCCGACAACGCTTTATCTGTAGAGTGGTAGTGGGATCCTCCATAGGGAGAGACTAGTTGGCACTTCAGCACTGCGTTGTCATCGGTCCAGGCGAAGGTCCTTCGTCAGATCTGGATACGGCCTGGATCCGGCAGGCTGCAGGAAAACCTCGGGATAAACACAGACACTAAAATTAGCGTAGATGCCATTCTTCTCATGATGTAACGAGTAGGCTACATCAGGATTTATGGGAAGTGTTCCCGGTTCCGGCTGACCTGGGCCAGGTTTCCCGATAACGATGTATCTTAGCTCTTAAGAGCGCTTTCTACGTGCAAAGTTACGAACGCTCGCAGCAATTCCACGAGCGTTTCCCAAAATGCACTTAACATGAACGCGCGAGAACGCGCTCTATGTGCTACTTAAGAGTCGCTGTCCATTCGCGAAGTGCTGAAACATAACCTTATATGGAATCGTATTCTTAACGTTTAACCTAATAATTGTCATCTGTTGTGGATTAGCAGTCAAGACAAGTTTATATAAAGCACCTACAGGCGGAGGCACTGACAAAATGACAAAAAAAAAAAAACAAAAAAAAAACACGAAAAGATACCTTTCAAAAAGATTAAATTAATGTCCTTTTAGAGGAGATAGAGCGAAACAAAGATGTAATTTTTAGCAGATTTAAAGGATTTCTTTTATTTTTATTTTTTTTCATTCATTTAATTTTGATTCAAATTATTAAATTATTATTATTATTATTATATTAAATTATTAAATTATTTATATTTTTTTGTTTTGTTTTCTGACCTTTTTAATTATTTAATTTATACATTAATTTAACCAACAACAAAAAAAGAGTAATAAAGTGTACAATAAAGTACAATCAAAACCTTATATTATAATCACATAGGCTACATTTGAATAAAGTTAAAGGTGTAATCTGCCGTTTGTCCTGCAGGTGTCCTCATAAATCTGTCTTCTTACGATGAACTTGAGGATGTACGATTACTCCAGAGCACTCGTAGATCTACGAAGATTTTCAAGTGCTACTTAAGCTACGATGCTTTTGGGAAACAGACCTTAATATTAAGATCAGTCGTACGATCATTTTTACGATCAACTTAGGCTTACGATGCTTTTGGGAAACGCAGCCCTAATCTATGCAGCCTAACATTAAATTATAGAAGTCTATAATGTATTATGTGAATGCTAGGTCAAAGAGATGTGTCTTTAATCTGGCTTTGAACTGACAGAGTGTGTCTGCTTCCCGGACAATGGTAGGAAGACTGTTCCAGAGTTTTGGTGCTAAATAGGAAAAGGATCTACCGCCAGCAGTCGATTTTGATATTCTAGGTATTATCAACTGGCCGGAATTTTGAGATCGCAATAGACGTGAAGGACTATAATGCGTTAAGAGCTCGCTCAAGTACTGTGGCTAAACCATTTAGTGCTTTGTAAGTAATCAGCAATATTTTAAAATGTATGCGATGTTTAATAGGGAGCCAATGCAGTGTTGACAGAACCGGGCTAATATGGTCATACTTCCTGGTTCTGGTAAGAACTCGAGCTGCTGCGTTTTGAACCAGCTGTAGTTTGTTTATTAAGCGTGCAGGGCAACCACCCAGTAGAGCATTACAATAATCTAGCCTTGAGGTCATGAACGCATGAACTAATTGTTCTGCATTTGTCAATGAGAGCATATGGCGTAATTTAGATATATTTTTAAGATGGAAAAATGCAGTTTTACAGATACTAGACACGTGACTTTCAAATGAAAGATTGGTATCAAAGAGCACACCCAGGTTCCTAACCGACGACGAAGACTTAACAGAGCAGCCATCAAGTGTTAGACAGTATTCTAGATTATTACGTGAGGAAGTTTTTTGTCCAATAATTAGAAACTCTGTTTTTTCAGAATTTAGAAGTAGGAAATTACGTGTCATCCAATTTTTTTATATCCGCTATGCATTCCGTTAATTTTGTGAATTGATAAGTTTCGTTAGGTTTTGAGGAAATATAGAGCTGAGTATCGTCAGCATAACAGTGAAAGCTAATGCCATGTTTCCTAATGATATCTCCTAATGGTAGCATGTACAGAGTGAACAGCAGCCGTCCTAGTACTGAGCCTTGTGGTACACCATACTGAACTTGTGATCGATGAGACATCTCTTCATTTACTGCTACAAACTGATAACAGTCAGATAAGTATGATTTAAAGGGCACCTATTATGCCCCTTTTTACAAGATGTAATATTGGTCTTGGGTGTCCCCAGAATGTATTTGTGAAGTTTCAGCACAAAATTCCCCACAGTTAATTTATTATAACCATTTGAAAATGTCATTTTTGGGGCCTGTTTTAAAAAGAGCTGTTTTTTGGTCTATACCACCTTAAATGTAAATGAGCTGCATATCCCCGCCCTGCTGGACCCAGATGATGAAGAGACTCCGGCACAGAATAAACACGAATGAGAATGGACTAAACGTCTCGGAGAGGTTATTTGATACATTTATGTACTTATAGAGTTTTAATCGCGTCCCCTTTGCAATTATGGATGTGCAACACACACACACACACACACACACACACACACACAAACAAATTGTGATAACTTTCGCGCAATTTTTTTAAACTAACTTATACACACGCTTATGTGGCAAATATGAGAAGATGGCTAACGTTACAGAACCAGAAAACAAATGCTGCAGGGAGATAGACGTTTATACTGTCTATGGAGATAGAGGTATTCATTTTACATTTTTTATTGCTGCAAAAAATAATGTACGTGACATAAAACTGTCTGACGTTGTTTGTTGAGACATCCTATGACGACGACAATAAATAGCTTTAGACGCATTAGTTATTGAACTGGCTGACATGACATCGATTGAAATGACTATTTGCTCAAAAATGATAAAATACACTTACTTCTTCTGGAGGTGACGTTGGATCGCGAACAGTAGGCAACGATCCACACTTGAGGATTAACTTTGACCCTCGTTCACTAAACAGTCAGTCAGAAAATGATTCTTGTATTTAGGAAGTTTAAGTGGTGCCTTTTCTTCATAAATAAAATCCATCCGCTGCGTTTTCAGTGGCTCTGATGTCAGTGAAGAAGACTAGTATCTCCATTCTTACATCCCACAACAGAACACCTACACTTCTTAGGAGACATTACCGGCTGTCGTTGAAACAATGGCGATGGTGTGCAGAACAGATCACCGAGGGCGGGGTCTATGCCAAAACCAGATGTCAATCAAACCGCGTCGGTGGGGCTTAGCTCATTTCTACGTCACACTGAGGAAAATCTAGAACAGGGTGTTCTGAGACAGTGCTTGTGATTTATTGAGATAGTAAAAAAACTACTGGGTGGATTTTTATCATTCTAGGGTGGTTTTGCTCACACACTGCCAACACACATTTATGTTCAAACACCATGTAAAAGTGAATTTTGCATAATAGGTGCCCTTTAAACCATGCTAGTGCATTTCCCGTAATGCCAACATAATGTTCTAATCTATTTAAAAGAACGTTGTGGTCGATGGTGTCAAACGCAGCACTAAGATCGAGTAACACTAATAGCGAGATACAACCACGATCGGATGATAGGAGCAAATCAATGTGACTCTAACGAGAGCAGTCTCGGTACTATGGTACGGTCTAAATCCTGACTGGAAATCCTCGCAGATATCATTTCTTTCAAGAAAGGAACACAGTTGTGAAGATACTGCCTTTTCTAATATCTTTGAAAGAAAAGGTAGATTCGAGATCGGCCTGTAATTGACTAATTCTGTAGGATCAAGTTGCGTTTTTTTAACAAGCGGTTTAATCATAGCCAGCTTAAAGTTTTTTGGTACGTATCCTAGAGACAAAGATGAATTAATGATATTAAGAAGAGGATCTATGACCTCTGGAAGCATCTCTTTCAGTAGCTTAGTCGGTATAGGGTCTAACATACATGTTGTAGATTTAGATGATTTAATGAGTTTAGTAAATTCTTCCTCTCCTATAGCAACGAATGAATCAAATTTTTCCTCAGGGAGACTACAATGCACTCCCTGATGTGATACTGTAGTAGACGGTTGCATAGTTATAATTTTGTCCCTGATATTATCAATCTTATAAGTGAAGAAGTTCATAAAGTCATTACTGCTGTGTTGCTTGGAAACTTCTGGGCTTGAAGCTTTCTTTTTCGTTAGTTTAGCCACTGTTTCAAATAAATACCTAGGATTATGTTTATTTTCTTCTAATAGGTTTAAAAAATAAGCAGATCTAGCAGCTTTTAAAGCCTCTCTGTAAGCAATCGAGCTCTCCTTCCATGAAATGCGAAATACCTCTAGTTTTGTTTTCTTCCAGTTGCGCTCCATTTTTCTGGCTGCTCTCTTAAGGGCCCGAGTGTGCTCGTTGTACCACGGCGTTGGACTATTTTCTTTAATCTTCTTTAAGCGCAACGGAGCAACTGTGTCTAAAGTGCTGGAAAAGAGAGAGTTAAGAGTTTCTGTCGCAATATCTAGTTCTTCTAAGCTATCTGGGATGCTGAGATGATGAAACTGATCAGGAATATTATTAATAAAGCAATCTTTAGTGGCAGAAGTGATAGGTCTCACATATTTAAAACACGGAGTCGGCTTTGCAGCCTTGGCTAAATGAAGTTTACACGAGACTAGATAATGATCTGAGATGTCATCGCTCTGCTGCAGAATTTCAACGGCATCAACATCTATTCCGTGTGATAATATTAGATCTAGAGTATGATTACGATGATGAGTAGGTCCTGACACGTGTTGTCTAACTCCAATTGAATTTACAATGTCTTTAAATGCCAATCCCTTTTTCATTATCGATGTGTATATTAAAATCACCAACAATTAGTACTTTATCTGCAGTCAATATTAATTCTGATAGAAAGTCCGCAAATTCTTTGATAAAGTCTGTATGGTGCCCTGGTGGCCTGTATACAGTAGCCAGCACAAATCTCAAACGTGATTTATCGTTTACACTATATATTTACATTAAGCACCAATGCTTCAAAAGAATTATATGTAAAACTTGATTTCTTAGTGGTTTTGAAACTATTACTATAAATTACAGCAACACCTCCCCCTTTGCGTTTCAGACGAGGCTCATGTTTATAACAGTAATCTTGCGGGGTGGACTCATTTAAAGTAATGTAATCGTTTGGTTTTAGCCAGGTTTCTGTCAAACACAGCACATCTAGGTTATTATCTGAAATTATATCATTAACAATGAGTGCTTTTGAAGTAAGCGATCGAATATTCAGCAACCCAAGCTTTAGCATTTGCTCATCTGTATTACAGCTGTTTTTTATTTGTTGAACATCAATTAAATTTTTAACCTTAGATGGGTTAAAAAGTTTTTTGGATTTCCAATTTCGGGGAACAGACACAGTCTCTATATGATGATAGCTAGGTGAAAGAGGCTCTATGTGATAGGATTTATCTGATTTATCTGACCTTGGTGACGCGAGGCCGCTAGCAGACAGTCGGTTTAGCCAGTCTGTCTGCTTCCTGACCTGAGCCCCAGATTGTCATGTTTGAGCTCTAAGACTATGAGCCATATTACTAGAGAGAAGAGCAGCACCATCCCAGGAGGGATGAATACCATCTCTTTTCAACAGATCAGGTCTGCCCCAAAAACTTTTCCAATTGTCTATGAATTCTATATTATGTTGCGGACACCACCGAGACAGCCAACCGTTAAGAGAACACAATCTACTGACTATCTCATCACTCCTGCGAACAGGAAGGGGGCCCAGTAGCACCTCAATGCAGTACACAAGATCCGAGGGGAGGAGTCGGATCTTATATAAGGGGTGGAGATTGGTAGGTTTAGGGGTGGAGATGGGTAGGTTTAGGGGTGGGTTTAGGGATCAGGGGGTGGAGATTGGTAGGTTTAGGTATGTAAGGTGGGAGGAGTTGGATTTTATCCGACTCCTCCCCCTGGATTTTATGCTCTGCAGTGAGGACCATCTCAGGGGGCCAGAGCAAATTACAGTCCTTGACATCGTACTTGCAAGTTCACACACCTCTTTAAAATTAATTTTGGTGATGTCCGACTGGCGGAGTCGAACATCATTAGTGCCGACATGAATAATGATCTTAGAGAATTTACGATTAGCATTAGCCAGCACTTTTAAATTTGCTTTGATGTCAGGCGCTCTGGCTACCGGCAAACATGTGACTATGGTGGTTGGTGTCTCTATCTTCACGTTCCGTGTAATAGAATAGCCAATAACTAGGGCACAATCATTCTCAGTGGGTGTTTCACTGAGCGGGGCAAATCGATTTGTTATGATAATCGGAACGGAAGAGTGGTTTTTAGATCCGCGGCTAGAGCGATCCCTCACTGTCACCCATTTGCCCGGCTGCACAGGCTCTTCAGCCAGAACCGACTCATGTAAAGTGTTCACTATGCTATGCGCATCCAAAACATCTGAAGCTCTAGCACTCTTACTATCCTCAATTAAAGTTTGGATGCGTGTTTCTAATTCTGAAATCTTCTCTGTCAACCTAACTGTCTCCTTACATTTATCACATATAAATCCTATATTGCCGACAGAGAAGCCTATGCTAAACATGTGACATGAAGTGCAGGTGACAATAACAGGACAAGACATTACTCACCGTGTTTGTTGATTGATTCTTACTCACCTGAGCTTTTATGAACTCAAAGGCGCGGACGCGCGAGAGAAAAATAAATAAATAAAAATAGCTGAGCGCACGGGTGGCGCGTTCGCAGGCTAGCGAATTACTAGCGTTTTGTAGTACTAATAACAGAAGCTAGCGATGTCAGTTTAATCTGAGATGTTGGGTAAAATGTAGTAGTATAAACAACTAGAAATGGTAGTAAATGATGGTTCAAAACAAAGAAATACAAGGCTAAGACGGAGCTTACAGCACCGAAGCAAACAAACACACTCACAGCAGGCAGCGAGGCAGACAGGAGCAATCCGGTGTGCACAACGGTCCAAGTTATTTATTTAAGAAATGTACATACAAATCACACAGTTAGCTAATAACGTATTAATTTAAACAATGCATTAATTTAAGGCAGAAACAATGAGCTCATTGAGGCAGGGAATACATCTTAACAATTGATTAAGATATATAGAAAAAAATAGCATTGGTGCATGTTGATTCAGAGTTTGCTTCATCTGAAGTCTTCATAATACGGTTAGGATCCAAACTGGACCTGACATATTCTCTAGTTACCTCAGGATGGGCATCCCAAGATAAAACAGAGAAGCAAGTCAAAAATAATTAGTGTCACTGCTGTTCATAACATTAAGCAAAGATAATCATGTGCATTTGATCTGATATCTGGAGTATACGGTTTTGAGATGCATTATATGAGATATGCGTCTTTAATCTAGATTTAAACTGGGAGAGTGAGTCTGAGCCTTGAACATCATCAGGAAGGTGTCACGGGGACACACAGGAAAATAGGTCCAAAAGCAGTGTGATGGTAATGATTTATTAAAGCGTAATCCAATTCGTCGTCATCCAGGCAAGGTTCAAAATCCATGTTAGCGAAACAAAACAAGAACCAAAACAAGAACCAAAACAAGAACCAAAACAAGAACCAAAACAAGAACCAAAACAAGAACCTGACCTCAGACGTGTGGTGACAATATGATGACTCCGTGACAAATACTAACCAGACAGGGTATAAATACACAGACACTAACGATGTAATGAGGAACAGCTGCAATGATGAGTGATGAGAACAGACAAAGGATTGTGGGAAATGCAGTTCCAGAAGTAAAGGTGACAGTGAGGGAAAGAGACCTCTAGTGGACACCCGGGGAAACACAAACCAGACACTGTGACAGAAGGCTATTCCAGAGTTTAGGAGCCAAATGGGAAAACGCTCTCCCACCTTTATGGACTTAGATATTCTAGGTACTATCAGAAGCACAGAGTTTTTATGATCTTAAAGAGCGTGATGGATTGTAGATAGAAGATTAGTTAAATATCAGGAGCTGAACCATTTAGGCCCTTATAGGTCAGTAGAAAATACTTTATAATTGATACAGAACTTAATAGATAACCAGTGTAAAGTTGATAAAATTGGTGTTGTATGATCATATTTTCTTGACCTGGAATCACCACACTTAAAGGATGTACACCCAGATTTTTTACTGTATTGCAAATAAACAAACCACAGATATGACACAAAAATATTTTGTTTAATAGCTTAACATTCTGGCTTCATGAAACATACCTCAATCAAATGGAATTGAGGGCTTACTTTTTTTTTATTAATGGAATCACTCAATGTTAAGGAAAAAGCCTTGCCTACGGGGCATTTGAGGTGAGCAGCGCCTCTGTTTCATGACCAACTCCATCCAGAAGAGGGCGCTGTCTAATGGATTTGATGGAGTGGAGGAGACCGTTTCTGCATGTTTGTTCTGTAGGATGGCTCTGTAAGCTCTGTTTCAGAAAAGATATTCTCACTGACAGCACTTAAGGACAGTATCTTTGCAGCCCTTCTCTTTTAGTTGAGATTGTAATATTGCTTTAAAAAAGTGTCAGTCCAACCACTTTAACATCATGATAAATGGCTTCCTAAACTCAATAGGTTCCTCCATGAGCTACACATACTCTAATGTCTGGATACTAGAGTTTGGAGGAGGGTGTCCATGTTCCTTTCAATGGAAACACCAGCACTTTTCCACAGACACCTGACAGGCACAAACATGCTCAAAAATATTAACGAAAGACACAAGATCTGAGCACTGTCCCATTATTAGCTACAGGATGATATTCCTATTCTTTAATTATCATATAATAAATAATCAGTAATATCACTAAAATAATATTTCACCAGCCATTATGCATGAAAAAAATGAACAGCGTAACTTACCGTTGGTCTGTATAACACAATGATATTTCTTTGCAGTGTTGAAATTATGTTTTTATTCAAAATAAATGCTTCTGATCTCCATACTATACTGTGTGTTTAAAATTCTCTGGGAAAATGTGCAAGTTCTGCATGTGAATGTTCTTGCTGTGAGAGAGTTCATCAACTTTGACATCTTTCTTCATGATGTGTTCATGTTTTAGTGTTTTTTTCTCTTTTTATTCATTCTAAATACAGCTACTGTCCTCTTTCTCATCTTAGATCCCTTATATTTACACATCACTTTCTTACTGGTTATTTCATGTCACTTTACAGCCATCCTGTAACTTAAAAAAATTGAGTAAACCCGTTGCCTTAAAATTATTAAGTAAATAAACTTCAGAAATGTGGAATTGTCAAGTTCACATAACTTATTTTTTCAATTAAGCATTGAGTTTATTTACTTAATAATTTTAAGGCAACAGGTTTACTCATTTTTTTTAAGTAAGTGAACTGAACACTTTTTACAGTAATATATTGTGCCAAAGGAACAAATGTGGCCGTGGAGTCATGCTGGTCACAAAAACAAACACAGAATCAGTCACAGGAACTCATTGTTGGATTACTTCCTGAACTACCCAACCCATTTCCACTAATATACTTGATATGTATACACCAGTTTACAGTGTTGTCGTCCAGAGTAAATGAAGAGTGCATGCTCATGATGTTGTTAAAAAACTGGAAATCTTTATTAGAAAATGAGAATATCACTACAAATTTTGGTCTGAAACTAAACTAAAATTTCAATATCACCATATGTTATACAAGCTTGTGGATAAACAAATGAACAATAATAATATGACAATTTAATGGCAGCTTCCCATTGTGACAACATGCCCCATTGTATTTTTATATTTTATTTTATTTGTACTTAGTGCAAATAGCAGCTGCCAATAAAAACATAATATATAAAAACATAAAATGACATACATGAATTATAATAAAATGATTATATGACTAAATTAATAAATGATGTAAACTGAATAATAATAATAATAATAATAATGATAATATGAATAAATGATAAATCTAATGACAACTACATAAATGATAAATGATTATAAATGATTATGAAATTAAATATAAAACAAAGTGTTAGGGAATTTTCAGTTAAAGACAATGACCAGATATGATTATTGAAGACCAGGAGTTAGAAGTGCAGTTAATATAAGACAAGAGTCAGAATTATAATAAATTGTAGATTTTTTTTACTGAAGATAGTCTGCAGTTTCATCAGGCAGAAATCAGCTTCAAGACTCACAAGGAGTTTGTAGGCCGTTCGAGAACACACTCCTTCAAAAGAAAAGGAAACATCACCAATGTACGCTTGCTTTCTTAATGTAAAACACAGGTTGATATTGAAAACCCTTCGATCCTTCAGAGAAATGCTGAAATGAAGCAGGCCTTCCTCTTAACATGCTCTCTGTGTGGAAGATGTAGCTAAAACAAATCAACAGCTAATATATTAATTATTTTATGTCTATCATTAAAGAGTAAACATGCATGAAATATGCATGCGAATAGAACCATGTCATAGACGATGAATTACAGCTTTCACATGTTGACTCGTGTTATCTGTAAGACCTTCTGTAGCCCTGCCCGTTTTCAGCAGTGCGCTCTGGTCTGTATTTCCACAGCGATCTTAAAGGGGTCATATAATGCCATTTTTGTACAAGCTAATATGATTCTTTAGGGTCTAAATTAAAAGTTTGTAATACACTTTAATTAAAAATTCTCATTAGTATTGTAAGAAAACACTCATTTTACCTGGTCAAAAACAGCTCTGTTTTCAGCACGCCGTTTCAGTGCATGTGTCTTTAAATGATAATGAGCTTTGCTCACCCCGCCCCTCTGTTCTCTGTGTACACCGTTTGTAACACAATAACACAATAACCATAACACAATAACCATAACGCGTTGTTCATTATAAACGTGGGATTATGAATTATATTGAGAACGTTGTACATAGAAAACATGCCGTAATGTACCCTGAGTGTAAAAATAGCCGCATTCATCGTGAAGCGTGCAGCAAGCAATTTGCAAAGATTAATATAAAGATTAATATAAAGGTTAATAAAACGTTACACTCACTTCTTCTTCTGGAGGTGCAGCAGGAACACGAATAGTTGGTACCGATCCTTTTTTCAGGAGCAGCTTCTTAGCAAAACCAGCTTTATACTGACCCTCGTGTGTAAAGCAGTCTGGTGTGTGAAATGATTCGCGCAAACATGAAAGCATTGACGTTGATCATGGGGAATATTCCCTTCGAAAACAAACTCAGCCACTGCGTCTTCAGCGGTTCGGATTTAGGAACATCAACATGATGCTGTGTTCGTTATTACACCCAAGAACTGAACACCACAATCGCTGAGACGCCATTCTGCTCATAGACAGTGCTCCAGCGTATCAACAATGGCGGACTATGATTGACAGCTCGCTCACGAGCGAGGGCGGGTCTGTGTTGAAACGCTGCTGTCAATCAACAATCGTGGGAGGGGCGTCGATTTTGTGACGTCACAGTCGAACGGCTTGATTTGAGAGAGGGGAAAACATATAAGAAGATTAAAAAAAAAACACTGGATGAATTTTTATCATTTTATGATGGTTGTGTACAGGCACTGCCAACACACATTTCGTTCCAATCAACTTGTAAAAGTGCATGTACCATTATATGACCCCTTTAAGAATTTATGAATGAACTGCCCATTTTAAAATCTTCCCGGTCGACTGACATATGTTAAGACATCTGTTTTAAACATCACAATGCTCGTGATAACTTTCGTTAACTCTACAATAAGTAAATCCACTTCACCAGCTAATTACTCTTCCACAGTGATGCCACAGAGATATACTGAACTGCCGCTAAATCGGAAGTTCAAAGACAATATTCTAAAGATGGCGGCGCACCTGTGTCTCTGGCGCATACGGTCTACAGGACTGAACTCTTTGTTTTAGTATTAGTGTTCTTGAATGAGCGTTTGGTTTAACTTCATCTTTGTTAACGCATATTTACTGTAGATCTGGCAAATGTGTCCGGTTACTCGCACGTTAAAAGACACTTGAAGACTTTTAAAAGGGAAGCAACAAACAGAAAACTGTGCTACACTTAACTCACATTTGTCTGATTGACTATTTTATGACTATTATGACAATTTATCATTGGTTTAAATGAATAAACCACCCCACCCCCCTTTAGATGTTACTAGAGATGCACGGATCAACCTATCACTATTTTCTCTTAGTGTAAATAAAATCTGTCGCCTTTTTAAACTTAGTGCAAAGATAATATTACAGTGCTGATGTCTTTGATCTTCAAATTATCTGATGATAAATAAAATGAAGCCCTTTATGTTGCTTCCGTTAACTCTCAGTTGAACTCAGTTGAACTTGCATAAATGTAACCAAATTGTGGAGAATTTAGTTAAAGCTGTCAAATTATTATTTCAAGTATGTTCCTTTGTGTTTATGACCTCTAGGAGGAAGAGGAGAGCTGGGCACAACCTGACACTTTCTGACTTTCTCAGTTTGTGTGTGTTCACTTTGGGTTCAGAGTATTTATTTTTTTCTCACAATAATTTCACACGTCTAGTACAATTATGTGGTTTTGTTTCATTAATATGGTGTATACTTTTTTCTTGATTTATCCTGAAAGAAGGGAATATAGTGAAATGTGACAAAATGCCCCATAGGTGGGGTTCATTGTAACATGACCATATTACAGATTAAAATGTTTTCTGATTTAATAAAAAAAAAAAAGAAAAAATATATATATATATTTTTTTTTTACAGTCTATGATATATATACAAGACAAACTAAAATATTTTCTCAATAAAATACATCAACTTTTTTCGTATAAAATAGGCCTAATGGCATTTTTATTAATTCAAAATAAAGTAATTTTTGAGTTTGACAACAAACACTGCGAAACACAGCTATACAGCATAGTTCAAAACATAATAATAATTAATAATTTCTGACTCTTAGTCTTTATTCATCTTTTCTTATGGTTTCTCAATAGAATTCATAAAAGTGTAGAATAGAATATCATAGGGCGGGGGCTCATTGTAAAGCAGTGTGACAACATGCCCCGCCTGAACAACTGGGATTTAAACCCTGCGAGTGTCTTCTGCTGGTTAGATCAGCATTAAACAACTATCTCAACTGTGAAATAACAGATATAAGATTAAAATAATATCAGCTTGTCTCATTTTAAATAAACGCTAAATAAATGTATAGTGATATCTTCCAAAGATTTTTTTCTTTTTTAACTTAGGCGCATTTTTTTCTTTCTTTCTCTAGGCTATAGTATATGGCAACTAGTAAATACACTAAGTTTAGTCATGCTAGCATGTGTGGAAGGTTTTAAATATAGGATTATGTTTTCCCTGAAGAGAGATAGCCTAAAGGCGCTGTTGTTGCTGTTGACGAAAATGAAAGTAAAATAGTGACGCGCTCGTTCGTTGCGTTTCACCTGAAATGCGAGTTCATGTTTTCATTAAAATCAACACATTAATGATTTATCTCTCATATCCACTCTATTTTTTATTACTCGATCACCCGCGGATTGTATCAGAAATGAACCCTGATGTGCCAACCAACTCCAGTCTCCCGTTATTCACAAAACTACACACAACATGCACTTTCTAAGCTGTTTTAAATGAATAAGCTTGAATTTTATTATTATTATTTTGTTTACCTCATATCTTTGGCAGACCTTTATTGTTGTCTAAGTCTTCTGTTTTCTAATTCAAGGTCTTGTATTCTTGCTCTCAGATCTTCAATTTCTTCAACACCGTCATGAAACTCCTTCAGCTGATCTGGAAACCTGTCACAGAATCTTTGCAATTACTCCAGACTTCCAGAGACATTGATGACATCCCGAATCTGCCGGTGAACATGTCTGATACTCCACTGAGCGAAGAGGTTTAGATGTCCATCTCTGAACATTTGCATCCACTGGGAGCCGTTCGTGGGTCTGAAGAGCAGGACATGCAGACGGCCTCGTCTGTAAACCCTGAAGAGAACATCTGGATGCTGGTTCAGCTGGGTGTCTCTGTGTCTCTTTTGTTCCATTTCAGTCATGCTTCCAACATTTAGTCCTTCATACATGTCTCTGACCGCTGCCATTTCCTCTACTTTTCCCTTACGACATATGTTCTTCTCCATTACAAGACAGATTCTTTCACAATGACAAGTCAGGGAAGAAGGCAGGAACTTAGCGGAAACCCAGCACAGATCTGCCAAGATGAAAATGAATCCACATGTTCATGTTTTCCAGAAGGGTTTAGTCACGTGACTTACTAACAGAATCTCAGTTCTCAGTGAACAAACCTCAAAACACAAAGCTCAAAGTGTCAGTCAATCAGATTTTGTCAACATTATTGTCAAATACAAAGATGTGTTTAGACAGGACAACAGAGAAGAGAGAGGAATAACAGAGAGAGGAAGGGTGGGATCAGGAGAAACTAAAAAGAGGAAATGGGCAAAATGAATCACATTTGTGTTCATGCGTCTCTATAGCATTGTGTTTATCTTGCAATTTATACGTGAATATGAGTTTTTACGTGCATATGATACGCACTTTATTGCATGTAATACACACGCACCCCACACCACTGCTAAACCTGCCCTTTACCTACTCATGCGTAGGCTATCCTATGCACGTAAAACTAATTTTCGCGTAAAAATTGCACGATAAACACAATGTGTGCTATAGAGACGCATTTAGTGTGACCGGGTTGGGTTTTTTTTATGCAAACTGCCTGTTTGTCTTGTTCAATAGGCTATACATTACTTATTAGGTCACATACGCTTTTGTTAAAGTTTATTCAATTCTAGCTTTTTATTCTGACATTTAACCATCAATAAAAGTTCATTAAAATGTCAGGTTGAAATAAATGAAGAGCAAAGGATCAAAACGCAGCAGTTTAGGTTTTATTTTAAAAATGATCTCAATAACAGAAAAAAAGAAGAGAATAATATATATATATATATATATATATATATATATATATATATATATATATATATATATATATATATAAGATTTTTTTTGTAGGCAAGAATTTAAGGTTTATATAGAAAGTGATATATAGAAACTATATAGAAATACAGGCTTTATCCAGAAATTGATTTTCAATAAACACACCCATGCAGATACATATAAACTAGTGTGACAGATTTAATCACAGTTGTCTGGCTTAAGTGTGACAGAGAAGAGAAACACAAGAATTTCATATTTGGTCTGCTTTAAATCTGGTCAAAAGATGCAGATCTTGAAATCTTCGATGTCTCCTGTCAGATGAAAACATGATCTCTGTGTGGAAGAGATAAAATAATAAACTTCTGTATATTCATAATCACGCATGTCTATTATTACGGAGTAAACATGAATCAGTTCTCAGGAAAACAGAACCGCTGTTGTCAGATGAAGAATTACTCATATGTGCAGATGAACAGAAACCTGTATAAAAAATCAGTATAACATATTTCCTACATTTTGTTGATCCATGATTATAGTTATGCACAGTGTGAAATTACTTTTAAAGAATGTTTTAAGATGGAAGCTACAAACAGAGAAACCAAACAAACCACCAAACTCACATTTTGTCTGATATCACCATTTTTTAAATAATTTTTTTTTAATTATGATGTTTTGAAGCATTTGTATATTTTTCGCTGCATTGATAGAATCATTGTATTAAATGCTTTACCTTATATCTTCAGTAGCCCGTGTTTATTTCTGGTTTACTTCGAGTCGTTGTATTCCTGCTCCCAGATCTTCAATGTCGTTGGCAGGGTCATTGATCTCCTTCAAATGGTTTGGAAACTCGACACAGATTGTGTTGAGTTCATCCCCTCCACGCGAGATTTTAAATTGTGTGTAAATGCGGTGTAAATTGTCTGTGAGTCCACTGAGTCGTGATGTTTCTATATCTGTTAAGCAATCTCATCCACCCGATGGGATCCGTAGTGGGTCTGAAGACCAGAGCACATAGCTTTTCTTCATCAGGATAAACTGGACTACAGTTTGAAGAGAACATCAGGATTTGTGTCCAGCTCAGCTTCTCTAATTCGTTTCCGACACTCAAGCCTGAAACTTTGGATTGTGAAGCTCTTGTTTTAAACCTCTTATCAAAAAAAAAAATTAGGCCTAATAAATAAGATTTATGTAATTTAATTGCATATAAATTTTCCATCCATTTGGATTAGATATTTTTAATGTAAACATATGAATACACTTAATGTGATACATATTTGTAAGTCCTATATAAATGAAACAAGTAAAAATTAGATTTATGTAAAATTTTCAATAAATCCAATTTATTTTAAATGAATAAAAAATGGGTTTATGTATTATTATGTAATAAACCTAATTTACTTAAAATGCATCGCATTTACGTAATTTGCATTAATAAACCCAATATATTTTAAAATTATATTTTAAAAATTTATATTAACTTACTCATCACCATTTCCCCTCCCCAATCACATGATACAACATAAACACTTCATTTCACATTTTTATTTTTAAATAAGCTCAAAAGGCAGCAAAAATACAAGCTAGCAATACAGCCCGTGCTCACATACACTGTGTTGTGTGCAACCTCAACAAAAAATATACTTTCAAAGTTTTTTTTTGTTTGTTGCCACAAACAACCTCATTGCACAAATAAATGCAAATGCAAAGGACTGCAGACATAGGACTTTTTCTCAAGAACTGTGCTTAAAAAAACTGCAAAACTTGAGGTAGACATAAAAATCAGGTCAAATCTGATTCAATGACAACACTTGTTAACATTACACAAACATTTTCACAAATCTGTGACGTGCAATTATTTGGAAAAATAGGGTGGTGGTCACCAGAAAATGCAACAAGACTCAGTGGTTGAGTGGTTTTGCACCACCACACTTTTTACCCAAGTTTACATGTTAGGAGTACAGGTGTATAAATGGTTCTACAGCAAAAAAAAAAAAAAAAAATCAAACGAGTAGAAAAAGTGCAACAAGTCAAGAGGAAATATGTAAATATCAGCGTATCTGTCAATTAATCACTGAAGCATCTTAATTTTCAGTCTCTGAAGTTTTGGCAACAGCTTGGTTGTATCCAGTTCCATCAGGATTTTCTGAAATGCTTTAAATGTGCACTTGAGGTCCTTTGGATAGTTTAAGTTAAGGGCATAAATTAGTCCAAAAAGCATCACACATCCAAGTGTGACACTTGGCAGGTTTTGCAGAACTTCAACACCTTCAAGACCAACACCAACATCTGAAGGTTCTTCTTCAGGACCAGCGCCCTCCGCTCGAATGACATAGATGCCCATTGTTGTCTGTGCAATGAGAGACTCAGCCTCTCCACTTTCAGAGTCCTGGAAGATAAACAAAGAAAATAAGTTGTGTTCCAAGTTTTCCCATTTTATTTTGCAGCAAGCCGTTTCTTTCCTATTGATTCAGTCATGAAATTGAAATGATAATTGTACCGTGTTTCTGTTTTGCTATGAATAACGTATTAATTTCCCCATCTACACCAAATCTGAGATCAGCATAATGATGTGAGTGTTTCATGATTCTGATTTCATATTTTCCTTACTTTGTACTACCAACTGGATCATTTTATCCAGGTCATTTCTAGTTGAAAAGCGTCTCATTTGTCTGGTATGATCAATCATGCTCTGCACTGATTGCTGCAAAGTTTAATCTTTCGCTGCACTACACACAAGGGCATAAGCTAGACTGTGATGCCAATGAGAAAATAAACATAACTATCAATGTAAATATCCGTAAGAAATTTATAACATGAAAAGAATAGGCCGACACACACTTACCACATATTCTTTGACAAGTGTCTCGATGTCTTCGTTGAGGTAGACACTTAGGCACCTCAGGATACAATCACGCCTGGTGTTTATGTATTCATTCTCAAACAAGATCCCAAAAAAACATGTCATTAATTATTAACTTATAGTTTGAGGAAGGTTCAATTTTAAAGTGATAGTTCACACAAAACTGAAAATTATTCATTAATCATTCATTTTGTTCATCTTAAGAACACAAATGATCTTTTTTGATGAAATCCGAAAACTTTTTTTCTCCATTGACAGCTACGCAATCACCACTTTGATGCTTCAAAAAATTCATAAAGAGATCATAAAACTATTCCATGAATTGAGCAGTTTAGTCCAAATTTTCTAAAGAGACATGATCGCTTTATTTGAAAAGATAAGCCACAATTGAGCCATTTTTGAGGCTCTAAATTGAGCCTCAATTTAGGCTTTTATTCACATAAGCATTGATCAGCGAACATAAACAGAAGCTCAACTGAACCTGCTTAACACACTAGAACACCTCACTGGTTCTCGCACATCAATGCAAAAATTCTTGAGCTTCCGTTTACTATAACTGATGTGAGTTGATGAATATTTGTATGTGAAAAAAAAGCCTAAATTCAATCTGTTCCATCATATAAAAGGATCAAGTCTCGTCAGAAAATTTGGACTAAACCGCTCAATTCATATGGATTAGTTTTATTATCTCTTTATGAACTTTTTGAAGTGTCAAAGTGGTGATTGTGTAGCTGTCAATGGAGGAACAGAAACATCTCAGATTTCATTAAAAAGATCTTTATTTGTGTTGTACGGAGCCACGTACAGCCACGTACGGATACATGATATGCAAGAAAAAAAATTCATCTTGCGCATGATTTATCAAATTGAGGGAATGAATTATTAAATTGTGCACACGATTTACTTTTTTCTTGCATGTCACGTGCAGGGCTCCGTAGTGTTTTGAAGATAAACGTAAGTCTTACTGGTTTAGAACGACATGATGGTGAGTAAGTAACAGTTTTTTCATTTTTGGGTGAACTAATACACTATTATAATACACTATATACAGACAATAATCTTAATTATTTAGCAACTTATTTTAATACCTGTTAACTTCCTGTGTGACTCAAAAGGTTGTTCCAACTTGTACATAGGCAATCTGGAAATAAACAGGGATACCGGCGTTTGCGACCATATTGGAAATGTTTCAGCCTAAAATGTTTTAGCAATTCATACCGGGTAGATAATGAAATGTCACACACTTTACATGGCCACATTCACATATCTGTGGACAAAGACAAAAGAAAAAAAAATCAGTTAAGGCCAAATATTAAAGAATCAACATAAATAACTTAATTTATACTTGATTTTACTGTAACAAGACAAGTCAAAATACAGCTACTACTACTAATAATAATTTATTAACTAACTTTTTTATAACAATTAAATAACTACATCCAATTTATAAGAACATATGGTTGATTGCAAGATGATATCAGGCTGTGAAAATATAATTTTAATGTATTACGAATGTTATGCTTTTTATGTTGAATCATATAACATTCAAACTGAGATTAATTGTTCATAATTTGATGTATTGATTTTTCTATGTATTATAAAACAATCTTTGTAGCATACATAAAAGGTCTAGGAGGTTGTCCAACCATTTAGATGTAAGAAATGATGCTTGATGGTTTTAGTAGTTAGAAACAAAATGCATACTTTTGTTAGGCCAGCATAATTTTTTTTTGAGAATTATTAGAATAGTACTCTCATATACTGAATGTAGTAGTTTATAACTGTCTTTATTTGCCTTCATACGTTAAACTTCAGAACAAGAGCAGACCAACAGCAACAGACACCGACGGGGTAACCATGGTTCATGACTTCACATGCTCGAGAAAATACGGAAATTAATACAAACTTAAAAAAATAAATAAATAAAAAACACACTTCCCTGTTACTTTTAATTAGTTATACTATGTAGCTGTAGTGGAAAGTAACATTAGATAAAGTTAACTTTTGAACCATGTGCAAGTTAGTTAGCAAGTGGACTAAAATGCAAATTTCATAGTCAGTGCATTGATAAAGTGTAATACGATATCAACAGCAGTAATAACATATATATTGAAAAAAGTCAACTTTTATAGGATGAGATGTAACTTGCCTTGCAATCAGCTTGATCCAAGAAGGTGCTCCGATCATGTAAGATGGCGAGGAGAACAGTGTTTTTTCAACTGCCGCTGGTTGCTGCCAGGCGGCAACCTCCCCTTCTCTCTCTTGAAACCAACACGGAAGTGAGTTAAACTGCAATTCACTGACTGGCCGCTTGGGCTGGCTGCAGAAGTGAGTCAAATCTGTATCTCCCCCATGTTAAAATTACCAACTTTACAGCAGAAAAAAACATGTTTACAGCCTGGTTCTCTATGTGGCTTTGGTCTATACAGCTAATTTTGCCCTTCATAACAACTGTGAGGGGGGTGAATTTTTTTGATTAATATTTAAATTTCTGCATTTAAGGGTGTGGCCACTTGAGTGACAGGTGGGTTGTCGCTGATGTCAATGCTAGCCGTTTGACTGCTGTTACTAGCCGTCACTTCACCTCAGCAAATGTTGCTGCTGAACTTGCTTTCTCTGCAGTTTTTGTGCTTTTTTTCGGGATTATTTCATACAATTTAATACACCCATTACTTGGGTACAAAGCCCACGGCTTAGCATTCCGTCGTTGTCATCGAGCATCGTTCGAGAGAACAACCAGCGCTGTTCAAGATGGCCAAGATGGCGACGGTCGGCTCTGCCCACTTTAGGCTTCAAAAATGCTCTTCAGAAACCTACGGGTCATGGACATAGATATCATATAAAGGCTAGATGTCTCGTGCGCGATGCTGGCCAATGGAGGTCGACGTCCGCACACGGCGGCCATCTTACCACAGGGTGCTCGCTCACTAGTAACATGGTGCACGTACTTTTAAATAACCATAACTTGCTCAATTTTCTACCAATTTTCAAATGGTTTGGTTTGTTATAAACGTCAGAGATGTAGCTATGACACTGCATACATATGAATAATTATAACAATGGACTTCCATATGAAAGAATTCTAGCCACGTTAATGACGTTTGTAAGAAACCAAACCGTTTGTAAATCTGTCCAGATTTCAGCGAGATAAGAGGATTTGTGTGCGTGCTGATCACTCACCTTAATTCACAGAGCCCTGTGGTAAGATGGCCGCTGGTGATGCCGGAAGTGACTCCGCCTTAAAACATCTAGCCTTTATATGATATCTATGGTCATGGACACTACGTCCATATTTTTTTACATTCTATGGTTGCTGCTTTTTTTTTTTTTTCAGGTGGATTGCCATAGACATGTCTATGTGCAGTACCGCCCCCTACCGACTGGAGTATGGATCAGCATCATTTCCGCTTCTAAACGATTCCATTTTACATAAATTGTATGCAAACCAATCTCATAAAATGTAACTAATAGGATCTGGCTCGTTCCACAGCTAGCTATATTTAAACCATATTCATACTTTTTAACTGATTAAATCTAATAGTTTTCACAATTAACATATTTACATTGATTCTAAGCAATCTGACTACATACATTTTGAAAATATTATTATTTAAATAAAATCAAAAGGATGCAAATATATAATTATAAACTATGCCATGATTCATTTTTTTTTGCCATCAGCTGCCATTCTATATGTACTATTTCTAATCCATCAAGACTCATTTTCCATTCTCTCTAATAGTTCTAAACTGAAAACCTTCAAACTTCAAACTTTTAAAAATACTAAACTAAAGCTTAAACTATTTCAAACTGAAAACATTTAAACTTTAAAAACTACTATACTAAAACTTGAACTAAAAACCTTCAAACTTCAAGCTTTTAAAACTTCTTCAAACTTTCTAGCAAAGTTGTTTCATGCCAACCTAAAGTTTGTCTACAAACTTTTTTATGTAGTTCACAGTATATTCCTGTAGGCTATTTTCTTGAAAATGAAAAATATAACCCAGAATGCATTGCTTTTTAAGGTATATTACTGTTTTAATTGAAAATGGTATGATACTGTCAGAGTTTTGCCATTTTTTACATCCAAGGGTTAACAGTGTATAGGATACTTGATAACATTTTGTTTTTAAATGCTCTAACAACAACCTTTAAACATATAATTCCTAATCTAACACCTTTCAGTCAGTTCTGCTGACTACACAATTTTACTACATGTTGAATCAAATACATAAGATTTAAATAAGATCTAAAGTGGTATAATTTACATGCACAACATGATTGTATATCACACCCCGTATCCTCATATACTTTATGAAATAATCTGTAGATTACATGACTGCTCACATTTTTACACACATGCACAAATTCAGCTTAGAAACAACATTCTGCTCAGTTTCACGTGCTGATCTTATTATTCTCTCCTGTTGGTGTTCAATGTTCTCCTTCATCTTGGGTAAAACACTGACTCTGAATTTATCAATGATGTACTGACTGACTTCATCTCTGATGAAGCTCTTGAAGTGATCTCTGGGATTATGAATGTATTTCATGTATTTGCCAAAATCCTCCTTTTTTGCCAGTACCTTCAGGATATGTTTCTCCAGCTTTGATCTGTTTCCGTTCAGTGCTGCAGAGTTTGATTTAATTTCATCTGTCAGATCTTTGGCAGTCTTCTTGTAGACGCTCTGCTCAATGGGCTCTTTAAGTTTCTGACAGATGATCTCACCAAAAATTGCAGCTGAAGCAGATCCCTTGCAGTATTTCTGGAAAATACTATAGTACTCTTCTCTCTTCTTCTCCAAATAGAGAACAGGATCATTGGCTTCCCTGAACAGTCTCTGTTGTTCAGTGATCATCTCTTTTTCTTTTTTAAAGATGGAGTAAGACAAATCCAAGTGTATAGGATACATGATAACATTTTGTTTTTGAATGCTCTAACAACAACCATTAAACATATAATTCCTAATCTAACACCTTTCACCTTTCAGTCAGTTCTGCTGACTACACAATTTTACTACATGTAGAATCAAATATACAAGATTTATATAAGATCTAAAGTGGTATCATTTACATGCACAACATGATCGTATATCACACCCCGTATCCTCATATACTTTATGAAATATTCTGTAGATTACATGACTGCTCACATTTTTACACACATGCACAAATTCAGCTTAGAAACAACATTCTGCCCAGTTGTGTATTGGCAAGAAAATGTAGCGGCAATTTAAAAGTTAAGCAAAGGCTTTTGGTTTCGCCTGCATGAACACAAACTTTAATGTAGATCAGGTGACTCTACAGAAAGTAGTGTCTGACTTCACAACTTCTTCATCACAATTCTGGAAAACATGCTGCAAGTCTGTATTTTTTTTTTTTACATGTAAATTATCTTTGCATCTGAAAGTATTCAATGATGCCCCTTGGTTTGCCACAGAAATGTCTTTCAAACAGTCAGTTATCAAAGGTTTGTTACAGGTTTGCCACTACCAGTGAAGACCAGTTTGCAAATAACAAATGTACCACATATTAACCATCACCTTTTTTGTAAATAAACTATTTAAACTACTGTAAAATATAATGAATTGATAACATATTCACTGTGGTTATGAACATAAACTATTTTTTTTTTCAAACTGCAACTCAAAGACCTTTAAACTTCTTTCATTTATACATTTAGAAGTATTTATCCAAACTCTCAATAACCTCCTGTTTTGTGAATGTTCTCCATCCATCTGGTATCTTACCACTCCCTGCAAATGTTTTCTGATAGTGTTTTTCCAGGTCTTTCTGAAATCTGCACACAAACCACTTCCAGTAGGGCATCTCAGAGGTATCAGGGGTGATGCTCCACTTTGCAAATTCTCCTCCTGCTTTTCTGTAGTTTCTATATTGGACAACTTTATCTGAGGCATCAGGGTGAAATGATCGATCGCTGTCTACAGATGATGTGCAGATCCAAAGACACAAGTTTGTTGTATTCCTGAAATACCACCCTGTTATTCCATTCACTCTGTGGAAAGGAACACTGTGATCAGTGTTGTCTCGTTTATCATCATGGTTTGGTTCATCTCCATCATGGTTTTCTATGGTGCTGGTGCAGATGGCTTTACAGAACGGACACTGAACCCAACAGCACTTACATAAGTCATTAATCAGAATCTCATCTGTTCTGAAATTTTGGTCCCGCAGATTTGTAGGAAATGTATTTGTGTTGAATCTTCTGCTGATGTCAGACTCTATAGCAGGAAGTTCTTGTGTTATCACATCTTTTAGGATGTTGAAATCCTTAACATCATCATGTGTCACTCCACTGAGGTCTTTTTCAGAGAAGATCAGCTCATCTGTGAGCTTCTGTGAGAAATTCTTCATCCACAAACCAACATCTCCTCTGTTCGCTTGAACATATTCAGTAGATTCACGAGCTGCTTTTATTATTCTCTCCAGTTGGAGTTTAATGTTCTCCTTCATCTTGGGTAAAACACTGACACTGAACTTATCCTTGATGTAACGACTGACTTCATCTCTGATGAAGCTCTTGAAGTAATCTCTGGGATAATGAATGTATTTCATGTATTTGCCAAAATCCTCCTCTTTTGCCAGTACCAACAGGATGTGTTTCTCCAGCTTTGATCTGTTTCCATTCAGTGCTTCAGAGTTTGATTTAATTTCACCTGACAGATATTGGGCAGTCATATTGTAGACGCTCTGCTCAATGGGCTCTTTAAGTTTCTGACAGATGATCTCACCAAAAATTGCAGCTGAAGTAGATCCCTTGCAGTATTTCTGGAAAATACTATAGTACTCATCTCTCTTCTTCTGCAAATAGAGAACAGGATCATTGGCTTCCTTGAACAGTCCCTGTTGTTCAGTGATCATCTCTTTTTCTTTCTTAAAGATGGAGTAAGACAAATCCATGAAGAATTCATTCTTGAACACATATTTTACTCCTTTCTCATGGGCTAATATTCTAGCCTTGATGCGATCTGTAACTTGTTGAATGTAGCTGTTGTTGTAGCCCGTCTTTGAAATGTTAAATGACTTAATCATTGCGTTTGTCTTCTGAGCAACATCTGCGACTAATGATCTTATTTGGATGTCATCTTCTGGAGACAGAGTTTGAGTATATCCAAATGCAAAAACTGCTTTGTAAACACCCTTTACAGCCTCAAGCTTTCCTTTTTTGGACGTTTTGTAAATAGCATAATCTGAGTAACTTGGCACAGTGAAAATGTTGTTGTCCTTACTGCTCTTGCTCCAGTAGTCTACAGGAGCACTTTCATACACATTACTGAGCATCTCTCTCACATCTCTCAATATATCAATGTCTTTGATTGCTGGATTGTCTGTGCTGATCCTCTTCATCCACTGTTTCCAAAACAAATCAAACTCTTTCTTCAGTGTTTCTTCATTGTTACCTTTGCCTTTGAATTTTACGGCAAGTTCTTCACTCTTTTTATAGAGAGTGTCTTCATGCTGTTTCCTCTCATCATCAATCTTTTTCTTCAGGTCTCGCTGCTGAAGAACCTCATTTAATTTCCTCTTTGTTTCTCTTACAATGTTTTCCTGAACATCCTTGATTTTGTACTCAAATGATGTTTTCCACTGAATCAGTATATCTTTATCTTTGTCTTTCTCAAAGAATTCTGCCATTGATTTTTTCACTTCATCACTTGTCTTCTTCAGTTCTCTTTTAAGTTCAGTTTCCTCAACCTCATGAATTGCTTCATTTTCTAATCGGTTCTGCAGTTTACTCTCAGTTTCCATCATGGCGCTGCGAAGACTCCAGGACCACTTGCTGTATTCGGTCTCCAGTTTCCTGTAGGCTGAAATCTCCAGAGAATTTCTGAAGCTGAAGACGAATCGTTCATTCAGTAAAGCCTCCCAGAGATCATTAATACGACATTTTAAGTCTTCCGGCTTTATTCCATCTGATTGTGAGGCATGAGATATAATAGTCTTCTTGAGGTCTTGAATATTGTCACAGTAGTTCGGGTTTGGTGGTGCCATGGGTGGGCTTCCCTCCCAGAGCTGAGCAAAATACTTCACATCATTCTGGACATCAAATTTAATAATATCACTGAAACGATCTGCACCATAGACTTCATCTTTAGCAGCGAGTTTTGTCATCTCATCCAGTGTCTCCTGCAGTCGTCTTCTTCCCTCCATGTTTTTCTCTCCAGCTGTGACATCTGGGACGTTCTGATGCACAAACACACATCTGGGATTCAGTCTGACCTTCTTCATCCTCATGAGGGCCTGAACAACAATCTGAAGAACGTCCTGCATCTCTGTATGGTTTTCTCCGAAGATGTTGATCAAGGTCAGATGTCCAAGACCTACAACAAATGTGGCCAATTCATTGTCATGATTTTTTGTTGATTTTCCAGCCAGTTCTAGAGCACGAAGACCTTCAGTATCAACGACCAGAATATAGTCAGATTTCATTTGTGTTTTCATCTCGTCTGAGACTTTGACCAGCTGCATGAACGCTCCTCTGGTGCACCTGCCGGCACTGACGGCAAACTGGAGTCCAAACATGGCGTTCAGCATGGTGGATTTCCCAGAGCTCTGAATCCCTAAAATTGACAGCACAAAGACTCTCTGATCTCCCAATTTCTTTACGAGTTCATCTAGAACAGCAGAGATCCAGATCACAGGAACATGAGCAGCATCTCCATCCATCAGCTCCAGTGGAAATCCAGAGATCATCATCTCTGCTGCAAGACTCGGGAGAGAAGAGAAGTGAACCTGCAGGCCTTTCTTGTTCTCCTTCACAGATGAACATGATTCATAGATCTGACCGATCTCCCTCATGATGTGCTCCAAACCAAAGCCTGCAGCCTGAAGATCCTTAGATATTCTCTCAAGTTCAGTTTGTTCAGCTATGAGTTGTTTAGATTGATCATCTTTCTCTTTCAGTTTTAAGACTGTTGACCACTTTTCATCATATTTGTGATGTATAACAGAAAGATCAGCTGATGTATATTCATCCAGGAGGTTTCCGAGCCACTTAATGAAAAACATCTTCTGATGTTTATTATTTGAGTTCATTTGTCCAATGAAGAGCTTCATAAACTCACTGATGTTAGATTCATGCTGCTGTTTACGGATTACCTTCAGCTCTGTTCGTTTTCTACTGATTTCCATTTCTATTTCATCTCCTCGAGGTCGGTTTAGTTCTTTGTTCTTCTGACTCCACTGATGCCACAGTTTTCCCTGATGAGGCAGAATTGATTCTTTGATTCCTATCAGATCTTTCACCAGCAAACTAATCATCGACTGTGCTGCTTCTCTTCCTCTCATACAGTATTCATTATTTTTCTCATCTACTCTGATGTCTGTGTGTTTGGACAAATCTTCAAGTCTGAAAGATGATTCTGAGAGACAATCATTTATAGCTCTTCTGAGATCTTCAGATATTTCTGATTGATTTCTGTTTTTCATACCAATCTTGTATTTTCCTTTGACTGTCTCAATCATAGTAGATTCATCCTCAGTGAAAAGAAATATGAGTGGCTTTGTGTTTGTGTACAGGTTTTGGATTGTTTTTGCACTTCTGGAATTCCTGTCAAGTTGTGCTAGAAGGACAACATTGACTGAGGACATTTCAGTGAGGATCAGCCGCTGTTTCTCATGATCTCCTGCATCACCGTGTAGATTACAGATCGCAACACAGTCATTGAATTTATCCGTGTTTTTCCCAGAGGGGCAGAACCAGGCAATCTCCACCACTCCATCCATCAGGACTCTGGATCTGCTGCTGCCTGGGCAGTTCCTGTGGAAGAACGTGTTGTGTTTCTCATTGATCAGACTGTTCATCAGCTCAGACTTGGATGAAGACACAGAGTCAAACCTGAAGAAAAACACCATTGGAGTTTGTGCCGTGTAGATCAGCTGGGTTTTACTGATGGTTTCATCCTCTGGGTTTCTCGTCTTCCAGCTCTTGTTGATTTGTCTGAATGTCCAGAGAGGAAACTCAATCTGATGTGTGAATGGATTAGGAACAAGCAGAGGCAGAGCGTACTGACACTGAGACAGTTTATTGACCATCAGCTGCTTCAGGAAATCATCAGCACAAAGAAACACAGCCATCTGAACATCCATCGGGTGAATTTGATCAGATCGATTCGTTCCTTTGTTTGACAAAGACATTATTTCAAAAACATTTTCACTCCTGGATTTAAACAAGTCTCCCTGTTTTGTTTGATCCTGTTTACTGGTCTCTTTAATTTTTATGTATCTTGCTCTGTAGTTCATCATCAATAGTTTCTGAAGGAAAGTCTGAACCAGCTCTTCCTCAGCACAAGACTCATTGGACTGTAAAGAATGTGTAGTTATCTGAAGAACATCTGCTGGCCTCAGGTTATTGAGACGCCCGACTTCAAGATGAAGTTTGTGAAACAGATTATTCATTTTTTCCATGTCTTTTTCAGTATTTTCCTGTTGTAATGATGGTGTTGATCAGGACAGACTCCTGATTGTCCACAGTCCTTGTTTCCCCTGTTGATTAAGTAAATATTTAATTTATTTTGAGAAATAACTTTGGTTTTTACCCTTACACGGAACAAATTTACAGTGGAGAAAATAATGATTGGATCCCCTGATGATTTTGTACGTTTGCCCACTTACAAAGAAAGGAAGGGTCTACAGTTTTTAAAGTAGGTTCATTTTAACTGATAGAGACGAAATATCAACAAGAAAATCCAGAGAAAAACACATTATATAAAGGTTATAAATTGATTAGCATTTGATTGAGTGAAATGAGAATTTGATCCCCAACCAGCAATAATTCTGCCTCCCACAGATTGGTTATGTGCCCATGTGAAACATTAAGTTACCTTAAGAAAGTACTTCTAATGTAAGCTCGTTATGTGACTAAAAGACACCTGTCCACAGAATCTGTATCGTCCACTCCAACCTCTCCATTGGTTATACCAAAGAGCTATCAATAGACATCAGAGACAAGATTGTAGTCCTGCACATGGCTGGAATGAGCTACAAGACCATAACCAAGAAGCTTGGTGAGAAGGAGACCACTGTTGGTGCCATTATTCTGAAACGAAAGAAATCGCCCTCGGTCTGGAGCTCCATGCTAGATCTCGCCTCATGCGGTAAGGATGATCTTGAGAAAGGTGAGGGATCAGCCCAGAACTACACTGGATGAGCTTGTTAATGATCTCAAGGCAGTTGGGACCACAGTCACCAAACAAACCATTAGTAACACACTATGCTGAAATGGATTGAAATCCTGCAGCGCCCGCAAGGTCAAGAAGGCACATGTACCGGCCCATCTGAAGTTGGCCAATAAACATTTAAATGTTTCCAAGAAGGCTTGGGAGAAAGTGCTGTGGTCAGATGAGACCAAAATTGAGCTCTTTGACATCAACTCAACTCGCCGTGTTTGGTGGAAGAGAAATGCTGACTATGATCCAAGAACACCATCCCTACAGTCAAGCACGGAGGTGGAAATATTATGCTCTGGGGCTGTTTCTCTGCTAAGGGTACTGGACGACTTCAATGTATTGAGGGGCTGATGGACGGGGCCATAAAATGTTGGACGAGAACCTCCTTCTTGAAGATGGGTCGTGGATGACAATGACCCAAAACATACGCCAAGGCAACAAAGGATTGGCTCAAGAAGAATCACATTAAGGTCTTGGAGCAGCCTAGCCAGTCAACAGACCTTAATCCTATAGAAAATTTGTGGAGGGAGCTGAAACTTCGAGTTGCCAAGCGACAGCCAAGAAACCTTAAGGTTTTAGAGAGGATCTGTATAGAGCAGGGAACGACAACTGGCGGCCCGCGGGCCAAAACTGGCCCGCCAGCAATATTTTCTGGCCCGCCGGATTATTTTGGAAGTCCTAAATGCTGCACAAAAATCTTACACTACTTGAGAAAAGCCGTAGTCGCGCGGCGATTTCACTGCCGCATACTGTGTGAAACGCCCATTGGGAATCATGCGGCGCGGGATTACATTAATCTGACGCATAAGGCAAACCGTTGAAATCAGTGGAGTTCCTTGTTCGTCAATATAGTGACGCCTAGGAGTACCTTCATCGTCTTCTTTGTGACGCGGAAGGCACTTGACCATGCTTCAGTTTTTGACGCCCTGGGAGTGAAAACGGAATAGCGCGTCAAATTCGCGCCTGCCGCGTCTAGTTATATGCTTGGCCACTTTGTGTCCATTCGCGCGTCAAAAGACGGTAGCGGTCAGAACTCTGGTGTACTTTGGACGGAGCGGGCGGTCTGACTGACAATAGCCCACTTCCGACATCTTTTGACAGTGTATCCGCACTTAATTCTGACCACCTGTACACCTAGCTCTGAGGAGCTGTTTGGTACTGAAACCATTGTCGGCCAACAATATTCTTTTCTTGCAAGGATGTTTGAAATAGTTCGCCAGAAAATAGCCTACTTCATTTGTCAGTAGGGCAATATGATTTTCGTTTATGTTGCTTAGAAATTTGAGTGATAAGCTTTGTCCTATTTAATTTATGTTATTTATATTTCATAATTTTTTTCTGTGGCATTTTTTTTCTCTGCTGACAGTACAATGTTAAAATAGCCTAATATTTATATTGACACAAACACAATTTTTGTATAGCATTTATAATTATATAGGCTACTTAATCTCCTTCTTTCCGAGACTTTCTTTTAGAGACATTTGAATGTGAGATTATGGAAACGAGATCTAAATTTTTCGGACCCGTCAGGTTGGGAAATAAAGCGAGTGAACACAGAGTGTATTTTAAGCGGTTGCTGAATAGAACCTTGTGGGAGCGGGACGGAAAAAAACAGTCCCGCGCAGACCTCCTTAAACCTTAGGTGTGTATGTGTGTGTCCCGAATAAATAATAATAATAAAAAGGAATAAAGTTCAAAAGTCGGACTGTAAGTGAATGAGGCATGATTGCTATTCACACCTTTATTAAAATGGCTGTAATCTGTTACCACAATAGTACTTGATCTGTTTAAAAGGTGTTAAATTAAAAATTAAAAATAAAAATTTGTCTAATCCAGTAATTCATTTTTTCTATTTTTGATCTGAGCACAATCAGAAAATCAGATAACCCGTCGTTATTCGTTTTTTTTTTTTTTTCATTTTAGTTCAGGGAAATAAATAATGGAAAACAAGTCGTTTTTCATCTTTTTATTTTTGGTTTTAATTTGAAAAAACGATTGAACGAATGATCCACGGACGGTGACGGACCCATCATATTCCGCGATTATAGGCCTATATAAGAGTATTTAATTTGTATCCATAGGCCTACTCTGTGTAGCTGGCCCGCCATCTACTGGCTAAAAAAAATATTGGCCCGCGGCCAAAGTTACTTGCCGACCCCTGGTATAGAGGAATGGGCCAAATCCCTCCTGAGATGTGTGCAAACCTGGTGACCAACTACAACTACCAACTACCTCTGTGCTTGCCAACAAGGGTTTCTCCACCAAGTACTAAATTATGTTTTGTTTGGGAATCAAATACTTATTTCACTCACTGAAATCCAAATCAAATTATAACCTATATACAGTATAATGTGTTTTTTCTATAAAAATGATTAACCCCTCTAATTTATTTGTAAGTGGGCAAACTTACAAAATCAGCAGGGGGTCAAATACTTATTTTCTCCACTGTATATGGTAATATACAGCAAATACAAATACAAAAAAAAAAAAAAAAAAAAATTAAATAAAATAATAATAATAATAAATACACTTGTGCTACAGTACATGTTGTTAACATGTTGTTAACATTAGCATTTTGCCAGTATGTTTTACTGATTTTTTATTGGCCCTCATCTGGCACATGTGGAATGATGAAAGAAGCTGAACAATGTGACATCAGGTGATGATGGTTACCTCTTGATGGTTTTATAATCATCATGAAATAGCCTGACTCACTGATGTAACTTGAATTTAACAATAGTGTTTATAGTAATACATTTCTACTGTAAAAACCCTGTGTCAGTACCGCTAGAATATTTGAACAAACATGAGCACAGAAATATATTCTACAATGACACACACAGTCATTACCAATCAGAGAATGAATCTCAAAAATGGTGCAAATCAACAAAATATTCAGATAATCAGATCAACTCTGGACATCACAAAAAAGCTACTAAATGTCACAAAAAAACAACAACAGCAAAGACTAAAAGCAAATATTGAGAATAAAAAAATGGACAATGCTGGGAGTTTTGTACTATGCTGGTACCCAGCATGCATTGCACATTTGATTGTCACCAATTTTGAGATTCATATCAGGAATCAGGCTATTTCATCAGGATTATAAATCCACAAACAGGTAACCATCATCACCTAAACTCTCATTTCGCTTCAGCTTTCTTTGCTACCACAAATATTTTTGACAAACACCGTCATTGCAGCCAATACATAAAATAATAATTTAAAAGGACTTAAGAGCCCAACTAACGGAAACACTAATCACTGTTATGGTGACTTAAAATGAAAAACCCTATTAATTCTCTTAAAGAATTAAAACCCTATTAATTCTCAATAACTTTTGTAGACGTCTAACAGAAATAAAGTCAGTCTGGTTAGTAATAAGTGAAGCTGGTAATGCTGTTTGTGTAGTTGTTTAATCCTCCTCTGCTGAGATTTTCACAGATTTAATGTCTTCTTTTATTTCAGTTGAATTAATCTAAGGCTGTGACTTCCCACATAGCAACACTGTGTCTGCCCAGATCCGGCCCGCATCTGGCACACACATGCAGCGTGGAATGATGGCCCTTGGGCGGCTCACTCCTGTTTGCCAGATCTGGGCCACAAGCAGGCCATAGCAATGCCACATGTCAGCCAAGAGCAAAGAAATAAACCAGACTAGACTTTATCTGAGCCACACAATCGGTGTATATTAAATATTGAGTAATCTCAGCCTTAATAAGCCTGTTAAGAATCAGAATCACTGAAGGAAAGAAGAGAACAGAAAAAGAGACTAGCAGAAACACAAGAACTGCAACTGACTTCAACCACAGCCTCAGATTAAATCCACTGAAGATCAAAGTAAATTTAAACAACTCCACAAAAAGCATTACCATCTTTACTTATTACTAACCAGACTGACTTTATTTCTGTTAGACGTCTACAAAAGTGTTTATTTAGAATTAGCAGAGGTTTATATGATGGTGATTTATTGAGTTTGATTTGATGTTACAACAATGGTGATTAGTGTTTGCTTTAGTTGGGTTCTTGGCCCTTGACTTTATACTGTAGCATCACTTTTACTATGGCGGCTGTTACTGTGTATTAATAAAACACATTTATTATGGCATAGAAGCCAAAAGAAAGTATGATCAGGTGTTCATGGTTGTGACATCATTAATCGACTTGATTCAATTATCTTTTCTAGAGCCCTATCTCTGATTAAACAGGTGATGTATTGCTAGTTTTGTGTTATATTAGAACTGTGGTTATGCAGTGTAAACTCCCTTGTTGTGACAATCAGATTTGAAAAACTTCTATGACATCTCTTTGACTCACAGACATCAAGAATCAGCATATGAATCTCAACAATGGTGACCATTAAAAAAATATTTCATGCCGCAATGTATGCTGGGAGCCATGGATAAGTTTTGTAATATGGTAGTAATAAGCATGCATTGTAGCATGAATCGTTTTTAATGGTCACCATTGTTGAGATTCATATGCTGATTCTTGATGAGTCTTAGTAATGCCATAGATGAAAACTTTTTTGTGCACAAACTGTTCATAAAATCCTTCATTTTATCCTATGGTCTCTGCTGGCTCTTATGCTGTGGAATCCAAGTTTTAAATAAAACTAATATGTTGCACATTTAATAAGACCTCAGACTCTGAATGACATCAATGTATGGCGATAAATCAATGCCTAAAAGAACCGAGCGTACAACTGATGCTGCAGCCCCATTACTTCCGCGAGGAAACTCGCAAGCTCATTTCAAACCCTACGCGCGTACATGACTACCTTGGAAATCTCATGAGTTTCTCACAAATTGAATTGCTCAGCGAGTTACTCTGGCGTCGAGTAATGATGCTCATTAAATATGCCCTTGTATCCGAGCTGCACCAATCACAGCGGGTTATCTGATATAGGCGGGCCAGAGGCAAGATGACGACCGCGCTGTGACGTCGAAGTCATTAGTAAACATTGCATGATGGCTATGGATGAACACCAGTTGTTTGAAACGGCTTTGGCCGCTACAATGAACGAGTTAGACTTGGCTTTTTCTCTAAAAGAGGAACAGAAGACGCAGCTCGAATCCTTCCTCTGCAAGAAGGGCGTTTTTGCTGTTTTGCCGACCGGATACGGCAAGAGTCTAATCTACCAGTTAGCTCCACTGCTAGCTAAGCGTATGGGGCTTATTGTGATTGGTCGTAGTGTTATCCAGTTGCGTACAGTGAGATTTTCAAATGCATGCTTGGTGCCGCCCCTCCAGCTGGGCGATTTACATTATTCGATGCCAGACCATTAATCTTTTAGATTTGGGTCTGGATTTCCAGGCTAGTGTATGCATCTCCTCTGCACGGACAAGGACATGTCTCACATCACACGGTGGCCAAGATGACGCTCTGAGTATACATGCTTTGAAGAGCTCAGCAAATTCTAACTAATAATTTTATTTTAATTTTTACTTGATTTGATTTGAGTGCAGTAAGAAAGAAAGTGTCTTTCTTTTGGTGCATACGAGACTGTTACTACGATTATAATGATTGAAAATGGAAAAATCTGAAAAAAGAAAGAACAAGAACGTGTGTCAAGCCAAAACTAATCCTGCTAAAGCTACATCGACAAAACAGCAATCGGTAAAACTGTGCACTCTATATAAATGAACTAGAGTGCATATTCACTCGAATCAACTATGCCCTTAAGTCAGGTATTTTGTTACTTTTAGGTTTTAACCCTGTTCATAACGTTTAGCGTTGCACTTTATTAAAATGTCACTGGGTAGCCCACATAATGTGCCTATTTTTTTACTGCAGTACATCAATATATTGTTTTTACTGTAGTTTGCTGTGCTCATTTTATGCACATATTTCTTTAGTCCGATCTGATTTGTATTAGCTTATATTTAAAAAAAAAAAAAAACTTTTTTTTTCTCTTTTTTCTTTTATGGATCTCTCTATTCACTCACTTAATCTTAGAGGGTTAAGAAAACTTACTAAACCTAAAGCTATCTTTTTGTACCTTAAACAGTTTAATTCTGATTTTAATTTTTTACAAGAATGTCATTCAGTCAAAGAAGACTTGAATTTTTGGAGATCACAATGGGGCTTGGACCTGTGGATGTCCCATGTAACAGTTCAGCTGGAGTTTGCATCTTACTTCATCACTTTAAGGGGACAGTTCTGTTTTCTGACTGTGATCCAAGTGGTCGGTATATTTGCCTCCTACTTGAAATCTCAGATATGATGTTTATTGTTACTAATATTTATGGACCTAATCAACAAAAAGAAAATGAAGATTTCTTTTATCAAATGGAAGATCGTATGCTTTCATTGTTAAATAACAAGCCCAAGTCTTATTTGGTTTTCGAAAGAGATACCAATGAGGTTGAGGTTATGTGAGGTTAAATGAGGTTATGAACAATGATACTGCTAGATATCTCAACTGATAGCCTATTATACCTTCACCTTTATCTGATCATAAATGTATTGCATTTACTATTTGCATTACTCTTTCAACTACTGTTAATTCATATAGTATTCTTGGAAACTCAATTCTCACCTATGATGAAGTTAAGAATATTTTTATTAACATTATCGCAAATTTTTGGAACAAAGGAAGAAGATAACTACTGCAGTAATTGGGAGTTAGCTAAATATGAAGTCTACATATTTTCGAAAATTCAGTAGTGACTTGGCTAAAAAGAGTAAGTAATGAGAGTAATAGCTAAAAAAGTGGAAGATATTACTGATCTTGAAAAAGCAGAACTTGCTAAACAGCAACACGTGTAGATAAAATATATAAATATAAAGCTGAAGAAGCTTACATCCAAGCTCGTTTCGAGGAGAATTGGGTTGTAGCGTTGCCCTGATTGTAAATAGGTGTCGTTTGTGTTTTAAAAACGTTTAGCTCAAGAATATTGATCCGGGAAGTTCGAATAGCCTATGTGAATATATTGCCAACTTCACTGAACTCCTTGAGTAAAGCACTGACCACATTTCTTCATATTTGAGTCCAAGTTCAAACACTATGAAACGCTCCATTAGCGTACGGAGCTCTGAAACACAGCCAGTGGGACATTAACAGGAAGCGTTTGTCTGAGCTGTGCATTTATGCTCTCTACTATAGGGCGCCGCTTGTAAAGCGGCTCACGCTGAAAATAACAGCAACATTTTGTCACATTTAGCTTCAAACAATGTTTAAAAAATTTTCTGGTTACTTTTTAGCACATTTACAACAATATTTGTCAACTTAGAGATATTTTAAATAGTTAAATATAAATATTATATGTTACCACCTAAATGTTAAATCTAAATGTTAAAACTTAATGTTGAATCTAAATCTAAATGTTACTGGAATAGGTAACCGGAAGTGCCAAAATAAAAGCTCGAGGAGGTCAGTGTGTGTTTATAGCATGGTTTATAGTGTAAATAACGAATAAAAACCATCTCATCCGAGGAAATGGACTCTTGGACATAGATTATCGTGATAATAACTACCTAAAATAATAAACACATTTGGAGAAACTGTATTTGAAGAGTAGGCTAGTGTCACTTTTATGAAAATTGACCTGTAGCCATAATAGTTAGCCACGAGGGGGCTCACTTTGACTGAATGTCATGTCATCACTCTGTCATCATATACAAATACAGTTTCTCCAAATGTGTTTATTATTTTAGGTAGTTATTATTATAACGATAATCCATGTCCAAGAGTCCATTT
Organism: Vimba vimba; assembly: GCA_022828995.1. NCBI lineage: Eukaryota > Metazoa > Chordata > Actinopteri > Cypriniformes > Leuciscidae > Vimba > Vimba vimba. Next base: position 2,318,271 of record CM040827.1, read on the forward strand.
CTTCGGATGAGATGGTTTTTATTCGTTATTTACACTATAAACCATGCTATAAACACACACTGCAATGCTATGGGCTTTATGCACAGCTGCACTATTTCCTGAACTTCAGGCAGGTCCTTTGTTAACCTGAATTAATCAGTTTGCCCAATAATGGCAGACAGACAAAGGACCTGCCTGAAGTTCAGGAAGAAGTGCAGCTGTGCATAAAGCCAATTGCTGCAATGCTACACCTCCTTGAGCTTTTATTTTAGCACTTCTGGTTACCGGCATTTTGAATTTGCATATTAGTTAAACGTGCACTATGTCATTTTTTTAGCCACTAGGGGTCGCTAACCTCTTACAATAACAAAGGTGTAGTTTGATGACACAACATTTGCTAAGAACTATGGATCTTTTCGTCAACGTCAAGCCGACCGATCTAATAATGTTTATGGATGACTGAATACATCTATGTTTTTATCATGACTGTGATATGAAGCCGGTCGGGATTGCTAAGAGACAGCTATCAGCCCCACACACGGCGCGAGTCCCGCTGATATAAAGGAATAAGGACATTTCATACCGAACTACATGCGAGTGCAGAATTACAACTCACGGGTCAGTTTATTAGACAAATTAAACTTGTGAGGTAACGCAGCGCTGTTTCACTTTGTCTAACATTACACTAGCACACTAAACTGCATTTAAATGTGTTGAAATGTATGTGTTAGTTTGTCTGTATGAGACTATCAGTAAGCTAGATCAACATTAGAATAACATAGATCATATTCTAACATTTTATCATTGTTGAACTATATAAAATAGATTAGTTTTATGTAAATGTGCGACGTGGAGCTCTCGTTTGTATACTGTCTATGGGAGCTCTCGGCATAGACATTACGAACTACATTGTCCACGTCTGTCGCCTTGGTTACTATCAGACGGCTCTGGTTGCTATGGCAGTACGAGCGGAAACCAGGGACAACGCGGATATGACGCCATTGACTGCGACAAAACGGAAATAAAGAAACGGGACGTGTCTTCGAATTAAATTAAAATTTCTCCTGGTTTGAAAGTTGTTGGAAACAGTCGGGATAATGTAAGTACACAACTAAAAAAAAATATAACATAGATATAGTGATTTTTGCTATTTTTAAAGCAAAAAGTTACATATTGTGCCTTTAAATATTTAGTTTCACCCGAAACATTTAGATACAACATTTAGAATTATATTTAGATTTAATATTTAGATTTATCATTTAGATTTAGATTTAACATTTAGATTTAACATTTAACATTTAAGTTGACAAATATTGTTGTAAATGTGCTAAAAAGTGACAGTCAAAAATTCCTACCAGTTTTTTAAACATTTTGACATTTTGAAGCTAAATGTGACAAAATGTTGCTGTTATTTTCAGCGTGAGCCGCTTTACAAAAGGCGCCCCATATTCTACTGCATTTATTTTGTGCAGGTGAGATGAATAAAGACCATCTGTTTTATAAATCATTATCAGTCTGGTGTTTATAAGCAGCACATACAGTATTTTACTACGTGTAAAATACACACAAACGTAGCTATATTAAATTGTTTGTGGTACCTACAGTTAAAAATGTAAATGTAAAATATGTGATGATAATATTGACTGAGCAATTGATGTAAGTAAGTGAAAAGAATTGAGAAAATAGTATTTATGGAGATAAACTGTAGCCTATCACAGGGCAAACGTCTGAATGTTCACAGTGCATTTTATGCAAACTCTAATCGTAGTTGTAACTCTATTTTTACAGTAGACATAATTGTCATTGCGTTTGCAGCAATGCAGTCAAATCTTCTGTTTGTGAACCCAGAAGCATGGATCTTATTAATATTTTAAGTGATATAATTGATTCTAAATATAATCAACTATACAACTATAAGAGATATTTTTTTAAGAGATCAGATCGAAAATTATCGGCCAAAAATGGCATTTTCGGTTTATGGCCGAAAGAGAAAAAAGCCCGAAAATATAAAAGGAAAATGTGCCGCGCCGCCCCTCCGTGTTCGACGATCAGGTTACATTCTCGCGCAGCTTGTTTAGTAACTTCACGAGCGGGTCTTTTCCACTCCGTGTGTGCGCCGCGCTCTCAGTTCCGCGTGGTTGTGTGTGTGTGAATGTGTCTGTGTGGTCGTGCGTGCGCTGCTTCTCTGCTCAATGTTCCCCGTGTTTGCACTTCGTGTTCTGTCGTTCACGGCCCAAACGCTCCAATCATGTACCGATCACACACTGGAAAAGCACAGTCCGCACAAATAACCTGAATTTATCAGTAGTAGACTTCTGTTTGCTATAGCCCTACTGAGCTAGCTATGCTGGGCAACAATGCTAAAATGACCTGCTCTGGTAATAATAGCTTTGTAGGACTATAGTCTACTTTATTTTGATAATTAGTCAAAAAATATATCTTTTAAATCTGAGTATGTTGCATTGAACTGAATGAAGAATATTGATATAGGCTAATGATGTTTAATATTATTTTAATAAAGGTCTTGTCATGATTCTGCCTTCATGTCCTAGATCTTTCTTGTTTTGAGGCAGGATCATGACAGACCCATGTTTTGTGTGTAAGCACATGGCCATTTGTTTGGCTGTGTGCTTGCGTTGTCTCGTCATGTAACCCCGCCCCCTTGTTATCTCATCTTGTTATCTTTATTGTATCATTGCCGTCACCTGTTTCCCTCATTAGTTTCTCCCTATTTTATCCCCTTGTGTTTGCTGTCCTGTGCTGGTTCATTGTTAATCACTGTGAGATCTGTTTCTGAGTAAGTCTGTTGAAAGTCCTGTTGAAAGTCTTGTCTAAGTAGTAGTATTGTTCCTGTTTCTGTTTTAGTCTAGTTTGCAAAGTGTTAGTCTAGTCTAGTCATCTCTTGTCTGTCTTGCCCTTGTTTTGCCCCCTCGTGGGTTTTGTTTTCTGGTTTTTGCTTAAATAAACCTTTTGTGTTGCACATATCGTCTGCGTTTGGGTTCTACCTCCACATCCCCTGACAGGTCTATTTTCACTAAAGTGTTTTGGACAATTTTCCTTTTTTTCTGTGTTGTTTAATTTAATTAGGTGATTCTATGTATAAAAATGGATGATTACAAGCTTGTGCGATTAATCACAGCAAATTGTGTGATTAATTAGTTAATCGATTCCCAGCCCAGGCCTTATATATGGTAATGAATGAGTAATAATGAGTAATGAAGTCAAACCTGAGTGTGGAAGTCTTCCTTCTCTGTATCTTCAATTCTGTTAGGAGCCGCATATGAATGTTATCTGGCTGCTGTCTCTATTTATAAGGCTGTGATGTGGAATGTGTGGGTTTTTTTTGTTGTTTTTTAAATTCTTGTGACACGGAAGTTAGTTGTTTTTGTGTTAAAGATCTTGCAGCTGATTTGAGCTGAGGTTAACTGTTGAGAAACTAGTTTTGTCTTACTGGTATTTCTTTTTCCGTGTTTTAAGTTTCTTTTTTTCCATCCCGTCCAGTCAGACAGGTTCTCAAAATTGCAGAGTTAATTTACTGATAGAAACCAATCTGGAGTCCAAATCTGGATGGAACTAACCTTGGGCTAAATTTGGGGCAAAAATTCCACCAAACATACAGTAAATGTCCCCCGAAATTCAAGATATAGCCCAATTCAAGCTGACCATAAACTACAAAAACATGCTTAAATTGCAAATTAACAGTGAAATACTGGCAGCAGATGTTGACAATAGTTTAATGTTAATTTTACAGTCCTCCTATTGTAATATATTTAATAGTTTTACTGTACTTCATTTAAAACCATTAATAAAAATGATTGCTTATAAATCTAAATGATAAACTCATAACCAAATATAACCATTAAAACATCAACTTAACTTTAAAACATCAAGCTAACAATTAGTAATATCACACATGCAAACATTAATCACTATATTGACAACTACATTGATATTGCTATTAAAATAAAGCAACAAGCAGCGTAATCTCAGTGTCTTATTTTTATTTTATTTTTTTTGTCGACGTAAACACAGGCTCTGCACAGCACAATGGTGACCCACAAATCACAGATAATGAAATCCTTTAAATCCCAAAAGTTAATTATGATGATATATCATTCAGTGCTATGAACTTTCTTTACTATCTATACTAGGCCTATGTATTTTTTACAGTGTAAAAATTGCTGTAAAAAAGCCCACATTTCACAGTAACATACTGTTGCATTAAAACAGCAATATACCATAGAAAACAATGCACTCTGGGTGATATTTGTCGTTTTCGAGAAAATAGCCTACAGCAATATACTGTGGAAAGACACAGTTGAGATGAACACAATTAATGATGGAAACAGATGTATCAAAACTGACATTAAAGTGTCGTATATCCTCATGAAGACTGAGTAACTCCCTTTATTCAGCTGATTTACTGTAAAGTTCATTAAAGAGAAGCTTCAAGTTTCATTGATTTATGAAACACATTTAAAACAACCTTCGTTGACCAAAGTGCTGTAGAAAATTGCCTAGGGTTTAACACCAAATTAATATAAACATTCACAAGACATTAAAAGCACAAGAGAACAAACAGGTTTTCAAAAGACTTTTAAACTCAGATACTTTGGTCGCTGTTCTGATAGACAGTGTCAGTTTGTTCCATAGTTTTGGGCCAAAGACTGACACCAGAGACAAAGAGAAGTCAGGAGATTCAACAGCAATCTTAGTGCAGTAACAGCCTCAAACTATTGCTTTACACGTGTGGAAACAAGTACAGCTAGAATCTACTGGAACGAGGAAACACAATCTCCAAAACTGTGTGCTAAGATTACACTTCAGTATCATTAACACAGCAGTAAAATCTGACGATGACAGTGTCATACATTTAACTTCTTCAGCTCAAATCATGCATGAACAAAATCAAAAGGTGATTGTGTCGTTGAACTGTAAAAGCGCTTCATTCATACAGTCATATTATTGAGTGTCAGGATTTATCTTCTGTCTCTGTTTACTGCTATTCCAACAAATTTAGTTTGATAAAAACAAAACAAAAAAAACAACCTCATATGAGATTTAAACATGACAGAAATTTATGAATTAATAAATTAAAAGGTTGCATACGATTCTAAATGATGCTAAAAAAATGATGTTTATTAAAAATAAGCTTGGCATTTTCTTACAAACTTGCAAAAAGTGTAGAGGATAAAATGCAAATGAATTGAGTAAAGTTTAAGTCAGGCTAAATAATGTTCAGAGCTGCTTTTATTAAGAATCAAACTCTGAAAATGTTACACGGCTGCTACATGAAAGCATAAATGATTCGGTTATTCATTTCTGACACTGATTTCCATAAGAGAAGTCATACAGAAGCGGTCACATGTGTGTTTCCCACATGTTGTGTGTTATAGAATCAAATATCAAAGATACTCATTTGCTTAAAGTTTAAAGTCTGATATGTTGAAGAAAAGGAGTGTCATTATTATAATCATCATCATCATAATCATAATCTCAGAATTTCTGGCTGCTGATGGGACTGAAGGGTTTGGACGTTTCCTCGGCCATGAACGCCTCAATCTCCTCCACGGTTCGAGGAACGCAGGTCAGAAGCTCCACGCCGTCAGCCGTCACAGCGATATCATCCTCAATGCGCACCTGACACACACACACACACACACACACACACACACACACACACACACACACACACACACACACACACACACACACACATCAGCAATATTCATGTGCATTAAAACAGCCTGAACATTCAGAACTGTGTATTTATAATATCTGAATGAAAAATAACTTTACTGCTTTAGATTAAAGACAAAGATAAAAAATATATAATGTATTGTATAAGGTATGATTTATATGCATACAATCATATCATATAATATTATATATTTACAAAATGATCAGCAAAAATTATATGAAGTTAAAGGAAGGACTACTTATGAATTGATGTGAATCTGTAAATCAAGTGTATCTGGAATATATAATTTGTTTGTAATAATTCTAACCCAACACTTTTGAGATTAAGATGTCAATTTAAGCATCAATATTTATGATGTTTAAAACACACTTATCCTGTTTAAAAAAAAAAAAAGAGAAATATCTGTAATAATGATGAACTAAATTCAGCAGTGAGTCGACTACAACAGGAGCGCAATGATAAAACAGCTCAACCTTCAACGTTTCCATGACAAGCTTTATTCAGATGTGTCCCAAACTACTGAGAAATGATCAAACCCAATCCCAGACTGACTATATATACTGTATATATATATATAGTTATATATATAGTTAAAAGTAGAAAGCATGTTAAAATATCTTGACCTCAATGATCATCCTGACCACATGTGATTTTTCATCATGTATTTGATATAAACTTAGATCAGGTTCAGAAGGTTTGACATTGATCCGGCTCTACCAGTCCTCTGGTTTCGACTGCACCATTCATTCAGGAATAAAACAAAGTAAAAACACATTTAACATCTGACACAACCAGATCTCCAACATACTGTACTGTACCGAGGAGTTTCCATCTTACTTAAAACAGAAACATCAGGGGGGTCACGTGATGCTTTGAGAGCGGCAAGACGTGTTCGACCGAGCTCCTCGCCGTGCAGCTGAATTTTTGTTTTAAATAGTCGTCCCACTCGTTTCAAAAGTTTATAGAATTGATGATTAAATTATCAGGATGTCCCTTGACACCTTTTGGTCGCAATCAGACTCGACAAACAAACAAGCTAGAAGAAACACACGCCAAAATAAGGGCACGGTCGCGGAGCAAGATGGCGAAAACTCAGGCCCAGTTCAAGTTGCCTCTAGTGAGACCACGATATCAGGAGATGCAGTTAACTGTATTGTCGAAAAAGTGTCAATGGTTCTTGAAAACAAGCTGCAGGCGATACGTGATCCAATTTCTAAAATATCAGGCAAGTTGGACAACATGATCAAGAGAGTCGTGGAGGCCGAGCAGAGAATTTCTGACCTCGAGGATAACCAAGCTAATAGCTCAACGCGCTTTGCATCTATAGAGTCATCCCTGCAAAAAACACTCGAACGTGTAGATGACCTTGAAAACAGAAGCCGCCGGCAGAATATCAGAATTGTTGGTCTCAAGGAAGGCACTGAGGGGAGCGACCCGATAGCTTTCTTTGAATCATAGATCCCGACCACACTAAAAATGAGTGCCAAAGACGGACGGATCAAACTGGAAAGAGCGCATCGCACCGCACCATTGAGAAACGAGGGCGAACATCCGAGAGCAAGACCTGTGATCGTGCAACTACACAATTACAAAGACAAAAGAATGATTCTAGTAGCAGCGAGACGTTTGAGCGACCTAAATACTGAGGGGAAGAAAGTGTCGTTTTTTTCAAGATTTCTCGGCTGGCGTGCAGAAGAAGAGAGCGGAGACGGCAGAGGCCCGGAGGCGACTGCGGGAAGCAGGATTCAAATATCCCTTCATCTACCCTGCCACTAAAGAGTGTTCAACGCAGCTGGTAAAGACACACCTGTCTACGACTGCGGAGGTGAACACCTTCTTGGAATCGACTCCGCAAATATAATATCCCCCTCAGGTACTTATGACGTACATAACGTGAAAAGTACTATTGCATTTTGTCTGCATAGGATGACTGTGATAAACATTAGCCTGTTTGGCTTGGAGCAAAGTTGACACGAATAACTTTAATCTATGATACGCAGAGAAAACATCCTAGTGTCACAAAATTATGAGTATAATAAGACTCCCACGCTGTTACCTCTCTGCCTTGTGTTTTCCTGGCTAACGTTACCCTTAACACGATCAGCCAGTGAATGTGAGAGGTTCCAAAATGCTATATTTTTTGTTTTCTCACAGTGTTACATCCCCCGTTCGAGTTTGGGGCTGAAAACAAACTATATACCTGCACAGTTCTGTTTTAATGCAGGAGGGTGTTTTTTTTTTTTTTTTTTTATGTTTCATGTTTCAAGCAGCTGTGGTTTACCCTCTTATTCAGTTATTGCTATGCTTTTTATTTCCTCTTTGCAGTGTAAATGAGTAGTACTTATAATTCAAGCATAAGGATACGTACTTGGAATGTAAAGGGTGTCAATGATGTTGTTAAACGGAAAAAGATCCTAAATATTTTGAAAAGAGACAAAATTAATATTGCTCTACTACAAGAAACCCATTTAAATGATCTGGAACACCAAAAATTTGCCAGAGACTGGGTTGGACAACTTTATTACTCATCTTTCTCCTCCAAAAAGTGTGGGGTAATAATACTGATCCACAAAAATTTACCATTTCAACTACAAACAAGCTACTCTGATAAAGAAGGTAGAATGGTCATAATAAAGGGCCTATTGTATGGAGAGGAGGTTGTGATAGCAAATATATATGCCCCAAATATATATGATGAAGAGTACTTTGCTCGGGTTTATAATAAAATAGCGCATCTAGACTGTAACAATGTAATCCTTGGGGGTGACTTTAACTGTTATCTTAACCCAGATATGGATAAATCACCAGCAGTTGATACAGCCCCTAAAATCGCTAATATTATTAAAACCTCATGTCAGGAGCTTGGACTGATTGATATATGGAGATTTTTAAACCCTACTGTTAAGGCTTACACATTTTATTCCTACCCACATAAAACTGCTTCACGCATTGATTACATATTCTTCTCAAATCAGATTATAAGACTGGCTAAGGAATCAAACATATAGGCCCGATGACTCTATCAGACCATGCACCTGTAACCGTTACTATGTTACCACCTCGACCTAATTATCAATCCCGGATATGGAAACTCAATCCCTTCCATCTCCTTGATGAGAAATTAGTTGATTATTTAAAAGAACAGACAGATGTATATTTTCAATGTAATGATACAGATGGAACGGATCCTAGAACAATATGGGAAGCTTACAAGGCCTTTCTTAGAGGAATGATAATTGCTTACACCAGTAAAAAGAAAAGGGACGCATTATCTGAGCAAATGAAACTGGAAAAGAGAATTATCACAATAGAAAAACAGTTTCACTCCTTTAAATCAGCGCAACTTCTTGTTGAACTTAAATCTCTGAGTGCTCAATTATACCAATTGCTCACTAGGAAGGCAGATAGGGACATATTATTTGCGAGACAAAGATTTTTTGAAATAGGTAATAAACCTAACCGCCTACTCGCTAGGATAGTTAAAAAGATGTCCATAAAAGAATATATACCAGCGATTAAAGATCCCTCGGGATGTAGAATAACAGAAAACAAAAAAATAAATGGGATGTTTAGACAATATTACGAAAAACTAACCCTGTATCACATGAAATACGTTCTGAGGAAACTATTTTGCAAATCGCAATTACGTTAGCCTACATGCCAACATATAAGCAGTGCTATTACGTTGGTCCTTAACCTAATATAAGCAGTGCTATTACGTTGGTCCTTAACCTAATATAGCCAATCTATTGCAGTGCTATTACGTTTGTCCTGAACATAATACATCCAAAGCAGGTTTCTTTTCACATGTAGCAGCTAATGCTGTTCATTTTGTTTAAATTATTTACTCCCTTTTTCTCATTGGGCTACAAAATATTATCTATGCCAGGGCGAGTCAAATGGCGGCACCCAGATAATTTTTTTATCTGGCCCTCCAACTGGTTTTTGATGTTTAAAACCCCTTGCAATCTGATATCAAAGTCCCCGCAAAGGTTTAGCGCACATGTGTCAAACTCAAGGCCCGCGGGCCTAATCCGGCCCGCCACATTATTTTATATGGCCCGCGAGAGCACATGTCTTAAAATTAGGGATGCAACGAAATTTAGGCTGCCGAAAATTTTCGGCCGAAAATAACATTTTCGTTTTTTGGCCGAAAGAGACTAAAAAGCCGCTGCGCCCCTCCGTGTTCGGCGATGGTTTGACTCTGGCTCAGCGTGTTTTATGACTTTGCGTGCGAGTCCTCTTCCGAAGATGCATGACTTCTAAGTGAGTTCCGCTGTGTGTGTGCGCTGTGCTCTCCGCTCCGTGTTCACAGCGCGTTCAATGTTCCGCAAGCAACCTCCGTGTGTGTGTGTGTGTGTGTGTGTGTGTGTGTGTGTGTGTGTGTGTGTGTGTTTGTGTTTGTGTGTGTGTTTGTGTGTGTGTGTGTTGCGAGCTCTGCTCATGCTCACTGAAAGGCAAAGTGACAAGTCCGCTAAAAAAAAAAACGTGCCGACATGAAATTTCTCTGGACTTGTTTCTTTTTGCAATAGCACTACTGTGCTGTAACATGGTGTGTATAGCCGTGCTGGGCAACACTGGTAAAATTACACGAATCACGATCCTCTCGTTCTCCCTGCTCTGCTCATGCTCTGATAAAAATATCTTTGTAGAACTATACTTTATTTTGACAATTGATCAAAAAATAAATCTGTTAAATCTGATTCTGCTGCATAGAACTGATTGAAGAATAATATATTGATATTGTATATTATTTTAATATAATAATATATTTAAATATATTAAATATATTACATAATATTTAATATAATATGTACCAGTATTATCCTTTTCACCATTTGTATCACTCCGCTCGTCTGTGTTTGCGCCACTTGCATCATTAAGCCAGTAGGTGGCGACAAGTGACTGTCTTTATGAGTGAACAATTGAACTTTAAACTAATTATTGCCAAAAACATTAATTAACTCAGGAAATAAACAAGTTGCTGAAACCAATCTTTAATGCTAATATAAATTGCTCATTTGCCTCTGGACACAAAAAGATTGCACTGTTTTTTTGATTGAAATGTAACATCTATGCAAAATAATCCTTGAAAGATTTCTCATTTAAGGCCATTCCTGTTTGGAATATGTGATTGTGTATTGTCAACAATAAGCAGAAACATTCTGCATTTCCATTTTGTAGTGTGGATCATTCATTGCAATATTTATCCTCATTCTCATTTTTAAGAATCTGTTATCTTGACAAATAATTTATGCTACCCCCCACTGACATGCTTTTAAAGCTATTGTTATCCAATTTTTTTGGCCTTTAAACACCTTAAAATGCACATATGTAGGTCCGAGAAATCCAAATTTTATCGGGGGAGCGTGTCCCCGAACCCCCCTAACTACCTCACATTTGAATATGCATGACTGTGTGGTAATGTGTGCTGGTGTGGCTACAGTGCCAGGGCTGAATTTTTGAGCCAGTTTGCCCCTGCATATATACAATAATACATTATTCTCTGTATCAAATCATTATTACCCAGCCCCTGATGTTTTGGGCTCATCCCCTGATGTTTTTAAAACCTAGAAACACCCCTGAAAATGCATACACAATATTTGTAACTTAAATAAGTAATAATCAAATAAAGAGACAATTTTAAAAGTCTTACAGTTACAACCGGCCCTTTAAAGGCAGCCATAATGCTGAAGTGGCCCTCAGTGAAAATGAGTTTGACACCCCTGGTTTAGCGCGTTCAGCGGTGAGTTTAACAACGCACGTGATCATTCAGCGGTGAGTTTAACAATGCAGCGGTGAATTTAACAACACTCAACTGCAGGTAAAACGGCATTCAGAGGTGAGTTTGACCAAAGCAACCCTCAACTGCAGGCAAAACGACATTAAAAGGTGAGTTTAACAACGCTCTAAGATGCTTGCAAGTAATTGCAGTTTTAGCGTTTTCTTGTCATTGGTAGGACACTGCTTTAAGAAGCTGGATAACGTATTTTTATCGGAGGTTTGATTAAAAACTGTTGAGTCAGGAAAATAAGTTGTGTTTAGAAACTTTAGATTTATGACGATAAATGATAGAAGAAATTATAAAAATAATAAAAAAATAAATAATAAAAAATATATTTTTATAATTTCTTCTATCATTTTTCGAGAAGAGAAGCTGTTTAATTAACATTTATTCACGAGATCATATGTATTTTAATATATATTTTAATGTTATTATTTCGGTCTTATTGCCAGGGAAGATGGATTGCTTTGCTGTTTATTGATATTTTTTAAAATTATATTTTATCAGTAGGAAATCGCGCTGAAGAAGTCTCGTTCCGAACACATCGCGATATTTGGCATCAGTTCACGTGTGTCAGATGTTGGTAAGTAAATACCAAAATACGCTGTCCTAATAATGTGTGATATAATGTCTTTTCTGTTTGTCGATATTAATCTGCCATCTCCACGGAGACTTTGTGTTTCATTGCTTTCTAATTCAAAACAGGGTGATTAACACTGCCTGTCACGTGACGTGCTATAGGCCTAGATATTAGGCTTGTTTGAGATGAGCAAAATCTGCGCAGAATCGATCACCGGTGATCAGCGCGAGATGCATGCCGGTTAGAAATGTGTCCGAGTGCGGTCCGCCTTGCTCTGATGTCATGCTGACTTATGTCAAAAATCTCTCGCGACCTGTCGGATTCTGCAGTCGAGCGCAGTTGCTCTCCACTGACTGCGCTGATCAGAAGCATGATGGGAAACGACTTGCTGACGACACAGCTTGATGTTCATTGGTTTAAACAACCGTGATGTATTGCTCTTATTTAAAATGTTTGATTTTAAAACTCTGATATTATGTTTTATGTGTACGTTATGTGGTAGGCTAATAATATTCCCAAACTACCTCAGTGCGATCTCTATGGGTTATGCAATGTAATTTTTATTTAAAAAAAAGAAAAGAAAAAAAACACAAGAAAAAAGACTGATAAACATGTATTTGGAATGGAATTAAATAAGTAGCCTATGCTACTTTGGGTGTCTTGTTCATTATTTATTTTAATATAAAAGCAACAGAACTTAAATTCCATTCAGTTTATTAGCAACACTGTGCACGAGCGTGAATCCGGTGAATCCCGCGATATCCATCTTTGATCTCACAGGTGTCAGATCCACTGCGAGAAGAGAGAACTGTCCGGCTTGCCTGCGCTTTTTTCACTCCTCCTCTCACTGCAGCCGCCTATGGCAAGCCATTTTAACATTTAACAGCTAGACTGGATATGTGTTGCAGATATCTGTAATTCAGTTTTTCCTAGTCAAAAAGAACATTTCAGATATCCGCAACTACATTCTTCCTATCCATAATTGTCATTTCAGATATCCACAAAGACATTCTTCCTAGGACAAATGACATCACTTTTGCCATTCATTTGAATGGGGTTTATCATTACAGATATCTACAATTCAGTTGCAGATATCCACTATGTGAATTACGGATATCTGTAACTGAATTGTAGATATCTGTAATTCTAGTTTGAGATATCTTCAATTAGATTCTGACTAGTCATAACTCCAGTTCAAGATATCTTTAATTAACCTCAATTCAAGATATCTACATGTTCCTTTTCAGATATCTTAAATTAAGTTTTGACTAGGCGAAATTACGTTGTAGATATCTGTAACTGGAGTTATGACTAGTCAAAATGGCGTTGTAGATATCTCAAACTGGAGTTAGGGATAGTCATAATTTAATTGTAGATATCTATTATCAAGTTAAAGATATCTTGAAATTAAGTTTGATTAGAGATATCTGAAATTTGAGATATCTGTAACTTTTATTCTGCCTAGTCAAAATGTAATTACAGATATCTTGAATTAGAGTTTTGACTAGGCCAAATGACGTTGCAGATATCTGTATGCATGCATCACACTTTAGGCGGGAACAGAGCGTGTTGTTCAAATCATCAAATCACATAGCACCTGTTAACTGTTAACTTTAATTAGCACTGATTAGCACCATGTCGGAGCAACCAGAGTTTTTAATCGTCTTTTTTCATGCTGTTTCAAACTGAAAAAATAAAATAAAAAATAAGAACTAATCTGAACTAAGAACTTTGTTTCTCATCTAAGGAAGTTAATGTTATTGTACTTTCAAGAATAGCATGCATGTAAGCATCTTTATTAAAGTGAATTAGTGTGAATCTTTTTCACGCATAAATCTTACGGCAACAACAACCTTTTAAGCATGAACATAAACATAGCATTGTAAAAAAAAATTTTTTTTTTTTTTGTATATAAAAAACATTTTCTGGTGTTTTTTTCGATTACAGCCAACGCCATGCCTGCTTCTTTCTTCTTCCATTCATAGAAATAAAGAAATTAACCCACTTTTTCTTTGATTATGGTGGGGAGGGGAAATGGATATGTAAAATAGAGCAACGTCATGCACAATAATTTGCACTAGTCATAATGACGTTTGAGATATCTTCAACTTTCATTCTGCCTAGTCAAAACTGAATTACAGATATCTGCAATTGTCATTTAAGATATGTGACGAGTTGAATGTCATTTTCAATGACGTCATTGCAGATATCTGTAATTCAGTTTTGCCTAGTCAAAACTGAATTACAGATATCTCTATCTGTCGTTTCGACTAGTCACAATTACGTTACAGATATCTTGAATGACAATTCCAACTATCCAAAATGTAATTACGACTAGTCAGAAAGACATTGTTGATATCTACAATGTTAATTCCGGATAGTCAAAATTTGCTTTTAAATGTTAAAATGGCTTGCCATAGCCGCCTACTCTCGCATACATTTCAGGCGAGGCGAGGCGCATCTCAAACAAGCCTATTCATATCTAAATAGTACAATTAGTTCCAAAGTTGTATTTTGTAGTAGAAGCACAGTAAAAACAACACTTACCATGCTTTTACCACAGTAACATTAGTTTTACTGTGATAAGTGTAGTAAAAAGACAGTAATCACAAAACTTGCCATGCTTTTACCACACTATTTGTAGTTTTAATGTGGTGCTTATTGTAAATGCACAGTAACCACAACACTTACCATGCTTTTACCACAGTAACCATAGTTTTACTGTGATTGGTTTAGTAAAGGACAGTTATCACAAAACTTACCATGCTTTTACCTCAGTATTGATTGATAGCTTTAAAGTGATATTTGTTGTAAATGCATATTAACCACAACACTTGCCATGTTTGTAAGGCTTTATAATGTAACATCCAATATTTGTAAAGTATATCAGTACTTTTTCCTTTAAATAATCCTATATATTATACATAATGATATTTTCTTTTCTCTTTTTTCAGCTGAAAAGACCAAAAGGCCTTTCGGACTCAGTCAGCCCATTATTGTTGGAGGAGAAGTAAACGGAGGAGACGGAAAGCTGCAAAGGCAAATATTCGCAATGGTGTGTATGTGTTGGTTTTAACCCTAAATCAAACATTTTATCAAGCATTTGTTGTTTCTTAAAACTTTTCTCACAAAACCCATAGCCCAATCAGTACAAACATAGACTGAAAGTCTTGATAATTCACAAGATTTAACAAGTTGTCAAATTCGTACGATACTCGTACATATTTGTACACTCGTACACAATCCTGCAGCTTTTACTCCTAGTGCTGTCATTGGCTACTGCCTCAATTCCTGTACATATTTATCGTGATATTTGTAAATCAGTTGCGCCCCTTCTTGGAAAGTAGTCGCACTGTAATATAAACAGATAGTTTAAATTAATTGCAAATTGGACCCCGTCTGTTTATGTTCCAGTGATACATGATGTCTCTCCACACCTCATAACCTACCTCTGTTTGCAAGAGTGGAAAAGCTTATCTGACTTGTCACATGACATCAGATACTCGATTATTTTGTCATAATCAGATCAGTTACACTGCTGATAACTGTCCCGTTTGCATGTAAATCATTTTCATGATTATTGCTTGCTATTAAAGACATACTTTTATTCATAGAAATGCCCACATTTCAGTGAACTTAATACATAAAAATGCTTTTAACATTTAATTATGCAACACTCTTCACAGAAAAATATCCCACAGTTATGGATAAACTCACAACGTCATCATCAAGTGCTGTGCTGGGCACATTGGGCAACAAGTGTCCTCCAGCGTATTCAATCCGTGGCCAAGTTCTCCACATCTTCCCATGGGACACTGACATTCTTCAGGTCTTCGTGAAACATCTGTCTCCATGTCTTCCTTGGTCTTCCCTGTCTCCTGCATCCTCCTGGTGGTGTCTACTTCATCACTGTGTTTGGGTGGTGTTGTTTGGGCATGTGTAGGATGTGTCCAGCGAGGTGCACCCTTTGCTCTGTCTCAGTTTCTGAAAGTCTTCATGTGGAGTCCCACTCCTCCTCAGGATCTCTTTGATATATGCAGAACCAATGTTGAAAATAGTGATTTATCTTTTTCCATATTGTTAAAGCGTTTTGTTTTCTCTTTTAGCTTCATAAACTGTACTTGATGTCTGCCTAATGCCTTTTTCAAAAAAGTGTCAGTGCTCATCAGGTGTTTTGCTAAAGTTACAATAAAAGTGACCAATAATCACAAGGATATAGAATGAAAGTTGAGAATGTAAAATGTTGTGCTTATGTTTTTGCCTATTTGATCTTTAAAGCGAAGAAACAAATGTATGTTCACATATCAAAGTTGAATCTCATCTCTTGGTTTGTAAATATATAACTTCATCATAGCAATTTTTTAACGTTAATGTATGTGTCACTATAATAGATTGTATCTGGATATTTAATCAACTGATTTTTGTATACTGTTGTGCAGTAGTTTTGGCGCTACATTTGTCTTTAAACAGTTTGACATTAAATATTGGAATAAGCTTTCAAAATGGTGTCCATTCATTTGTGCTTTTGTTACATTTATTTGAATATAATTGATATACCTTTAATATACTATACATACACTGTAAATGTTAGAAGCACTTTAGTCCATGTCATGCTTTTAAATTGTTCCTTTTTACATATAAATCATACATTTGTAATCTATATAAAGCGGAACTGCAATGCTTGGGTCTGAATTCCTCATTATTATAGCTCCACAGGCCCCCTTTCTACCCCTTTTCTGACGTGCGTCTGAGGGCAACTCGTTTTGGTGCGGTCTCTTTAAATAAAATTGAGACACTTCATACCCCGCCCCCTCTCCAGGTTGCAGAGGTTCAACTCCACCCCGTTCGGCCATTTTTGTAGTCTGATAGCAGAGATAGGATTATCTAGCGGCACATAAACTTTTTATTCACACGTTATTAACAAAATGTCAACAACGGAAGACTTGTCCAGCCAGCCTTACATGTTCGAGCCAGAGTCGGAGCCGGAGCGAGATAAAAATGAAGACGACGAACCTGCAGAACAACGTCTTCATATGGATGTATCGCAATGGTGTGTTACTGTATTTAACTGTTACACATGAAACTTTGGTCTTCCGACCTTTTACCACCGTGTCGATTTATTTTGATTAGTATGTGCGAGGGAGAGAGAGCAAGACAGCGTCTAGTTTGGAGACGGTGATGTCTTGTTTACACTTTCTGAAGAGAGAGAGTGAGTGCGCGCGCGCGACCGGGTCTCTCTCTCTCTCTCTGCTCGTTCTTTTAGTCAAACATGCGCCACAAGCGCGGCAGTTCATCTACATTAGACGGTGTAATAAAGCGTGTGGGTTACTACATCCAACAACCGAACATTTTAACTTACCCTCTCGTAACTTCTGCATCCTTTAGCTTGGACTACAAAATTGCAGCGAGAAATAATAATGGCGGATTGCTCGAAGTGTTGGGCCGGAAGTCAATGTCCTTATTTGGCAGTTCCGCTGCAAATACTGTGACGTGATAGTTCAAAAAACGTCATAGATAACAGAAAAATCGGAACAGGTTGAAAAATATGACCGAAACAGAATATAAAGATATCAACGAAGCACCTGAAGAGAATAATTTAATCTTTTCTGTACTTCTAAACACTCCAAATATACAACAAAATGCATTTAAGGGCTAAAAAAAGTGCATTTAGCATGATATGTCCCCTTTAAAATACTGCAAAACTACCCTGCTGTAGGCCATTGCTTAGAAAAAAAGTGTCTCTTTCAAATGTATGCATCAGTCTAATCAAATAAGCAAATTTGTGTCATTGATCATGTGAACTCGTTTTTGGATGGTAACCACACACAAGGAGTCTTTTGTTTTTAAATATGAGTTTTATAATTTAATTAGAAGGAATACATGTTTAACAGCCTAAATATAAAATATTTAAAGGAGCTGTATGTAAGAAATGTATTTCAATTAATCATAAAATGGCCCTGATATGTCACTAGACATTAAGAAATCATGTTCATTTCAAATACTTATATTACTGACAACAGTAGTACGGCCAGGATATTGTCATTTAAAAAGTGAAGTTGCAGCCCTCAACTGATGTTGATGTTGTCATCTTGTGTTTTGGCCTGATGCCCCACCCTCCACCTATCTACCAATCACAAAGTCAGTAGTGTTTCGGCATACGGGTTGCCAGCTCTGCTCTAGTTACCACAGCTGCAGCTCCTTGTAGCAGCCTATGTTCCTGCTGGATCCTGCAGCCTATCTGGCAACCTCGAGTCAGGGGGGAGGGGGAAGGGATACACTGCTCTACATTAATTTGAAAGTGATTGCAGTACCAGTTTTGGCCACAATCTTACATACAGCTCCTTTAAGGTATCTATCCCTGCAGCCGGAACCAGAAGAGATCTGTCATCGTTTACCATAAATGGGCATGTAAGTGTGACGCATCTGTTCAGCTGGGTTGTTATTGGCTGTGACTTTATCGCAGAACTCGCTGTGATTGGACAATCGTTTAACCCATATAAAACGGCGCTTCATGTTACAAAGTATGTTTTGGTGTTATTATTACGTTAGTTATACATTAAGCTAACTATAAAGTGTCTCTATGTTGTGAGAAATTACTCCTTTACCGTCATGTCTGCACATTTCAATGAACTACAGTACAATGCATCCTGCTCCACTGATAGAATGACAGAGACATGTGGGTAATGTAGTTTAAAACGTTTAGTAATAAAACAATAAATGTTAAATAAATAGTATATTTAATGGACAACTGGAGTTCTAAATTTGTTCATTGTGCAAACCTTTATGACATATATGAGGGACAGGCTGAAATGTGATATTTTACTGTGAGCACTTTAAAAATAACCTTTATGCCAGCTTTCCATATATGTCTGAAAACTGTGGCCAACATTATTTATTAAACATAGCATAAGCAGTTGTCCAGCCAATTTTCTCTTTGATACACTAACCGGACTTTGAGTTACAGCCATTTGAAATGTGCATTTGTTTGCTCTTCTGGGGGCCATTGCTGGGGCCCTGGGGGTGGAAGGACAGTATAATCTACACATACTATTACTATTACACAAGGATAATGCACCATTCAGTAAAACAACAAAAAAACAGTGGCAACATTTCCTTTTCACCCCCTCTTGCTGCTTATATTCCTGACGTCAGTGATATATAGAGTATACTATATAGAGTATACTAGAATGATCAACATGGATCATCTTCAATTAAGCTTTAAGTATTTATAGCAAGATAGCCCACTGCAGCCTCTTGTTATTCACATAGCTTCCTTTTATTTCACTGCAAACTGGCATACATGCAAGTATGTGCAACTTTTGTTGCATTGTTGTCCCATATATTATTAACTAGATCTAAATTTTTATGTCCCAAGAAAAAGAATCATGGTCATTAATTATATGTAGTTATTTATATGTTATTAATTATATGTAGTTATTTTTAAAGAAATAAGAAATTAAAATTTCTCAAATAAAAATGTCTATAACACCACTTTCAATACACAATAGTCACCATACTTTATTAAACAACACTTTATTGGAGAACAAAGCATAAAGTTGATAAAGTAGCATAAAGACAAATGAGATTCAAGATAAATAAAAATGTGTCTTCAAAAATACATTAACATCATATGAATCCATTCACAGCTGCTGAAGCCACATAACGAGTGCCAGATAATCATATTCAGTCACCTACAGAAAACAGATTTGATATTGTGTTGGAAAATAATGATTCATTAGAAGAACACGATAGAGACATACAGGGAAGAGCAAGAAACCAGTTTAGCTGTGATAAACTGGTTTCTTGCTCTTCCCTGTATGTCTCCATCGTGTTCTTCTTCCTCGTCTAAACAGTTTGTTCAGTTGAAGAACAGAAGATGTGATCACTGATGTGGTGTAGCTTTTTCTCAACCAGAAGAAGAAGTCTCAACATCCCATTGTCAGGCCTTCTCCAGTCCTGGTCTGAAAGTAAAACAAAAAACAGAAACCAAGTTGTTTAATGGACAGTCGGGTCAGCTTATGTTCTGCGTTATTTAAAGCAGTGATGGTTTACTCTGGCCCTCAGCGTCCACTGTCCTGCACATTTAGCTCCGACCTCAAACCCTCCTGCCTATTGTCTAGAAGTAAACTTGAAGACTTTGGTTAAAATTTTCAGATGTGCTTGATTAGGGTTGGAGGTTAACTCTTAACTAACCTCAAAAAGTAGAATGCAAAGGGCCAGAGTTGCCTGTTCCTTACATAAATTTACAAAGCAGCAGTCAGTACATTATATAATATACACATTGAAGTATATATATATATATATATATATATATATATATATATATATATATATATATATATATATATATATATTAGGGCTGTCAAAAGATTAATCGCGATTAATCGCATCCAAAATAAAAGTTTGTTTAAATAATATATGTGTGTATTCTGTGTATAATTATTTTGTATATATAAATACACACACATGCATGTATATATTTAAGAAATATTTGCATACATATACTGTATATATTTATATATAATTTATATTATATATAAATATAATTTTTTATATATATAAATTACACATTTTTCTTAAATATATACAAGCATGTGTGTGTATTTATATATACAAATTTAATTACACACAGTACACACACATATATTATTTAAACACAAACTTTTATTTTGGATGCGATTAATCTTTTGACAGCCCTAATATATATATATATATATATATAATATATAAGTCCTGAACAAAAACAGTTTTACCCATATCAACAGCAACATATTTTAAAAGATTTTTAAGAAAGGCATGGTCTCTTTTGAGCCTTTACCAGTGATGCTTGATTTCTTTCCAGACAACATACTCTTCTGTCAATTGTTTCAAGAGCTTCACTTGGTCAAAAACCAAGTGATAACCTGTACAATGTAAAATTGTCAACATCAAATTATGTACTACATATTACAGCATTGTTTCAATACAAGCCATACCAATGGACTCGCGCACTTTTCTGTCGTCTTTGGGCACCAGATGTTCCTTCCTCACCCGAAACAAAGGACTTATTCGATTAGCTTGCGTTGATATAAGGGCTGGTCTTCCTTCTCGGCTGTAAAACAAGATAGTCTCGACTTACTCTATGTGCAATTACTATTGTTCTTGAAACACAAATTAAGACAGTTATAAATAAGTTAATTTACCATATGATTCAGGAGAGAACATTTGATGAGTAAATACTGATATATTTAGAAACTTCACCTGGGAAGGGCTGATCACGGCAAGATTCGCTGCGACTCACTAGTAGCTCTTGTGAGGGTTGAGTTTGATATTGGTAGAGCTTTAAAAAAAAGGACTAAGTAATCCTGCAAAACAGAAAGGAAGGTCATTTTAATACATTACTTGCAAATAGTCAGTTTATAACTGTGGGATATGTTTTCTGTAAAGAGTGTTGCATAATTAAATGTTAAAAGCATTTTTATGTATTAAGTTCACTGAAATGTGGGCATTTCTATGAATAAAAGTATGTCTTTAATAGCAAGCAATAATCATGAAAATGATTTACATGCAAACGGGACAGTTATCAGCAGTGTAACTGATCTGATTATGACAAAATAATCGAGTACCTGATGTCATGTGACAAGTCAGATAAGCTTTTCCACTCTTGCAAACAGAGGTAGGTTATGAGGTGAGGAGAGACATCATGTATCACTGGAACATAAACAGACGGGGACCAATTTGCAATTAATATAAACTATCTGTTTATATTACAGTGCGACTACTTTCCAAGAAGGGGCGCAACTGATTTACAAATATCGCGATAAATATGTACAGGAATTGAGGCAGTAGCCAATGACAGCACTAGGAGTAAAAGCTGCAGGATTGTGTACGAGTGTACAAATATGTACGAGTATCGTACGAATTTGACAACTTGTTAAATCTTGTGAATTATCAAGACTTTCAGTCTATGTTTGTACTGATTGGGCTATGGGTTTTGTGAGAAAAGTTTTAAGAAACAACAAATGCTTGATAAAATGTTTGATTTAGGGTTAAAACCAACTCATACATACCATTGCGAATATTTGCCTTTGCAGCTTTCCGTCTCCTCCGTTTACTTCTCCTCCAACAATAATGGGCTGACTGAGTCCGAAAGGCCCTTTTGGTCTTTTCAGCTGAAAAAAGAGAAAAGAAAATATCATTATGTATAATATATAGGATTATTTAAAGGAAAAAGTACTGATATACTTTACAAATATTGGATGTTACATTATAAAGCCTTACAAACATGGCAAGTGTTGTGGTTAATATGCATTTACAACAAATATCACTTTAAAACTATCAATCAATACTGAGGTAAAAGCATGGTAAGTTTTGTGATTACTGTCCTTTACTAAACCAATCACAGTAAAACTATGGTTACTGTGGTAAAAGCATGGTAAGTGTTGTGGTTACTGTGCATTTACAATAAGCACCACATTAAAACTACAAATAGTGTGGTAAAAGCATGGCAAGTTTTGTGATTACTGTCTTTTTACTACACTTATCACAGTAAAACTAATGTTACTGTGGTAAAAGCATGGTAAGTGTTGTTTTTACTGTGCTTCTACTACAAATACAACTTTGGAACTAATTGTACTATTTTGATATGAATATCTAGGCCTATAGCACGTCACGTGACAGGCAGTGTTAATCACCCTGTTTTGAATTAGAAAGCAATGAAACGCAAAGTCTCCGTGGAGATGGCAGATATAATGGCAGATTAATATCGACAAACAGAAAAGACATTATATCACACATTATTAGGACAGCGTATTTAGGTATTTACTTACCAACATCTGACACACGTGAACTGATGCCAAATATCGCGATGTGTTCGGAACGAGACTTCTTCAGTGCGATTTCCTACTGATAAAATATAATTTTAAAAATATCAATAAACAGCAAAGCAATCCATCTTCCCTGGCAATAAGACCGAAATAATAACATTAAAATATATATATAAAAATACATATGTTCTCGTGAATAAATGTTAATTAAACAGCTTCTCTTCTCGAAAAATGATAGAAGAAATTATAAAAATATATTTTTATTATTTATTTATTTATTATTTTTATAATTTCTTCTATCATTTATCGTCATAAATCTAAAGTTTCTAAACACAACTTATTTTCCTGACTCAACAGTTTTTAATCAAACCTCCGATAAAAATACGTTATCCAGCTTCTTAAAGCAGTGTCCTACCAATGACAAGAAAACGCTAAAACTGCAATTACTTGCAAGCATCTTAGAGCGTTGTTAAACTCACCTTTTAATGTCGTTTTGCCTGCAGTTGAGGGTTGCTTTGGTCAAACTCACCTCTGAATGCCGTTTTACCTGCAGTTGAGTGTTGTTAAATTCACCGCTGCGTTGTTAAACTCACCGCTGAATGATCACGTGCGTTGTTAAACTCACCGCTGAACGCGCTAAACCTTTGCGGGGACTTTGATATCAGATTGCGAGGGGTTTTAAACATCAAAAACCAGTTGGAGGGCCAGATAAAAATTATCTGGGTGCCGCCATTTGACTCGCCCTGGCATAGATAATATTTTGTAGCCCAATGAGAAAAAGGGAGTAAATAATTTAAACAAAATGAACAGCATTAGCTGCTACGTGTGAAAAGAAACCTGCTTTGGATGTATTATGTTCAGGACAAACGTAATAGCACTGCAATGGATTGGGCTATATTAGGTTAAGGACCAACGTAATAGCACTGCTTATATTAGGTTAAGGACCAACGTAATAGCACTGCTTATATGTTGGCATGTAACGTAATTGCGATTTGCAAAATAGTTTCCTCAGAACGTATTTCATGTGATACAGGGTTGGGTATAAACTACGACTGTACATGAAGCAATAGCAGAAAATATCCAGTAGGAATTAATAGGAATTATAGCAAGTATCTTTAAACTGACTTCTAAATAATAAAAAAGACAGTTTGCTGTTAGAGAGCCATGCTTGAGAGTTTAAGAGACTCTGTTTCTTTCGTTGTGATGACTTTCAAGTAGACACACGACCACAAAAATGCTTTCTACCTTTTCAACTCGTTTCTCTGGATGCAGAAACACACACAGTTGAGATGAACACGATGGAAATGGATGTATCAAAACTGATATTAGTGTTGCACCCTCATGAAGACTGAGTAACTCCCTTTATTCAGCTGATTTACTGTAAAGTTCATTAAAGAGAAGTCATGTGACTCAACAGCAATCTTAGTGCAGTAACAGCCTCAAACTATTGCTTTACACGTGTGGAAACAAGTACAGCTGGAATCTACTGGAGTGAGGAGAGACAATCTCCAAAACTGTGTGCTAAGATTTATTAAAAATAAGCTTTGCATTTTCTTACAAACTTGCAAAAAGTGTACAGGATAAAATGCAAATGAATTGAGTAAAGTTTAAGTCAGGCTAAATAATGTTCAGAGCTGCTTTTATTAAGAATCAAACTCTGAAAATGTTACACGGCTGCTACATGAAAGCATAAATGATCCGGTAATTCATTTTTGACACTGATTTCCATAAGCAAAGTCATACAGAAGCTGTCAGATGTTGTGTGTTTCCCTTTATAGAATCAAATATCAAAGATACTCATTTACTTATCCGTAAATCTCCTTCAAGTGTATCTGGAAAATATGATTTGTTTGTAATAATTCTGACCCAACACATTTGAGATTAAGATGTCAGTTTCAGCATCAAGATTATGATGTTTAAAACACACTTATCCTGTTTAATAAAAAACAGAGAATATCTGTAATAATTATGAACTAAATTCAGCAGTGAGTCGACTACAACAGGAGCTCAGTGATAAAACAGCTCAACCTTGAACGTTTCCATGACAAACTTTATTCAGATGTGTCCCAAACTACTGAGAAATGATCAAACCCAATCCCAGACTGACTATTTATACTGTATATATATATAGTTAAAAGAAGAAAGCATGTTAAAATATCTTGACCTCAATGATCATCCTGACCACATGTGATTTTTCATCATGTATTTGATATAAACTTAGATCAGGTTCAGAAGGGTTGACATTGATCCGGCTCTACCAGTCCTCTGGTTTCAACGGCACCATTCATTCAGGAACAAAACACACATTTAACGTCTGACACAACCAGATCTCCAACATACTGTACCTAGGAGGGTCCGTCTTACTTTAAACTGAAACATCATTCCAATAAACATATTTTTCTATATTTCCGAGAAGAGTTGAAGGTTTCTGAGAAGAGCAGAATCACAACTGAACTGCTGGAACAAACTAAAGACACAAAACAACACTAAATGATGAAGTGTGTATATAATGACACAATCCACACAAACACTTCATCCAGCAAACCCTCAGTCCTCTATCATCCTCACAGTGATCAAGAGTATTTCTGTTATCAGCCGAGGACTCGTGTTTCTCCTCTAGATTATTCAACCAGTCTCTCAAAGTTACCAGATTTACAGCGACTCATAGTGTTGAAGAACTATAAAGTCTGAGGTTAGCGGCATCAAATCTTCTCTAGTAGCATCTTTTCTAAATAATATACAGTCAAACCAACATTTATTCAGAAACCTTCAACATTTCTCACATTATCAGTTTATTCGCTATAGTTGGTATTAAAATATGACAAGATCTCTTGATATTTGACTGGTTTTGTCCGTCCTTCTGTTAGACTGTCTCACACATGAATTATGTTGAATATCTGTCAGCTGTTAAATTTAACTACACAATTAGATAATACCAGTTTAGCTCAACCAATCACCAAGCAATGCTTCATTGTGTTCAGTCTGTGTGTAAAAAGAGCATTAGCAATTAAAGACAAAACACTTCAGCAAAACATGATCAGGTAAAAAAAAAAATTATTTGAAGAATTTTTGATTATAATATACCACAGTTTACTTTTACCATTTACCATTTAATTTTACTATTTTACCATTTACCATTTAATTGACCATGATTATTCATGTTTTATCATGTCTCTCTGAAAGCAGTTTTTCTCCTAATCTGACAATGATGGTGTCATACATTTCACTTCTTCAGCTCAAATAACGCATGAACACTTCAGGGTAAAAATCAAAAGGTGATTGTGTCGTTGAACTGTAAAAGCGCTTCATTCATACAGTCATATTATTAAGTGTCAGGATTTCTCTCATCCGTCTCTGTTTACTGCTATTCCAACACGTTTAGTTCGACAAAAACAACTCATATGGGATTTAAACATGATAGAATTGTATAAATTAGTAAATAAAAGGTTGCACACGATTCTAAATGATGCTGGAAAAATCTGATGTTTATTAAAAATAAGCTTTGCATTTTCTTACAAACTTGCAAAAAGTGTACAGGATAAAATGCAAATGATTGAGTAAAGTTTAAGTCAGGCTAAATAATGTTCAGAGCAGCTTTTATTAAGTTTTTTTATTAAAATGTTACACGGCTGCTACATGAAAGCATAAATGATTCGGTAATTCATTTTTGACGCTGATTTCCATAAGTGAAGTCATACAGAAGCGGTCACATGTTGTGTGTTTCCCTTTATAGAATCAAATATCAAAGATACTCATTTACTTAAAGTTTAAAGTCTGATATGTTGAAGAGGAGGAGTGTCATTATTATAATCATCATCATCATCATAATCATAATCTCAGAGTTTCTGGCTGCTGATGGGACTGAAGGGTTTGGACGTTTCCTCGGCCATGAACGCCTCAATCTCCTCCACGGTTCGAGGAACGCAGGTCAGAAGCTCCACGCCGTCAGCCGTCACAGCGATATCATCCTCAATGCGCACCTGAGACACACACACACACACACTCACGATCAGCAATATTCATGTTTGCATTTAATTTCCTCATATACTGTCATATTCACTTTAATTCCCCCCATCTTATCATATACTGTAATTTCAGCATCAGCTCTTTTCTCTCAGTGTCTGAAACGCTTCCATCAAGGATTCAGTCTCTCTAAGCTCCGCCTCTCTGAGAGCTGCTCTGCTGTGATTGGTCAGAAAGCAAACGCTCATTATCATATCTGAATCTCAGCTCTTGATCAGTGATACGAACAGTGATGATGGCGTGGGTTTTACCGTATCAATCTCAGAAAACAGCGTCTTCTCGACACGAACAACACGAACCAAACTCTTCCAGTCTCAGATACACTACAGTGTTTGAGGGCGGAGCTAAGAGACGCTGTTCAGCCAATCAAGACCACAGGCTGGCATTATGCTAATTAGTTACAAGTGAGACTGGAATTACTGATGACACATTTCAGCAGCTCAGAATCTTTTCTTTGATCTTTAAAACTTTGCAGAACTTTTACATTCACAAAACGCTCTATTACACACACATGAAAGATCATATTCGAAAAAGCATAAACATTCAGAATATTCATTTATAAAATCTGGATGCATGGAGCTTTAGTCCTTTTGATTATAAAGTGAAAGATAAAAGAAATATACATATATAGTATATTTTATATGTACTGTATATAATGTATGATTTATATGCTTAAATTATAGCATATAATATTATACATTGACAAATCAACAAAATGATCAGCAAAAATGATATGGTGTTAAAGAAAGGACTAGTTATGAATGTATGTGTATCTGTATATCTACTGTAATGTATACTGTATGTTATTAATAATTCTGACCCCGCCGAAGCCGCGGAAGCGATTGAGGACGTCTCTGTTGATGAAGCCGCACTGAGTCGGGGAGTCCAGCGCTTTATCCAGGAGATGATTGATGAAATATATTCCCGGCTCCACCGTGAGGACCATCCGCTCCTGCACCACACGACCCATCCTGAGACTCTTCAGCCCTGGCTCGTCCACGCGCTCGATGCCCTGGACCACACACACACACACACACACACACACACTTATAACCGCTGCTGCTGCTGGTCATCGTAAGCAGCGTTTCTCAAACCTGTCCTGAGGACACATTCACTCCACATTGTGTCTGTCTCTTCATCTAACACACACCTGACTACACTCACCTGCTCATTAGTAGAGATTGCAAGACAAACCCTGCGCCTCAATGTCCATACTATCCATCCTAAACAGTGTGTGAGATTAAAATATGTGTCTCCCAAAGCATAGTATGTAGAATAGAGTATGCCAGAAGTCCAAAGATGGTTTACTATTCCCGGTGGATTTGTGAAGTGTGGATCCGTGCTCATTATATCAGCTAATATTACCCACAATCCATTGCGCTCTGGAGGAGAAACAACAAACACGAGTCAAAAGTGTGAAAAAAAACCCCTACAAAACATGGTGGATATGCGCGACCGACGGTGAGAGGTTTAGATAAAGCTTTGAGTGACTAATCATAGTTTTAACCAGATTAGAAAATATTTATTTAATGGCATCCCTGTTATATTTCATCTGCAATAACAATGTGGACTTTTATAAAGATCCGTTTGGCCATTCACTTTTAAATGCATCATTACGCATTAATATGAGGAGAGTCTCTGCATGAAAGACCCGCGACTGCAGATCAACGCTTCTGCATTTGAGCCAGGGATCACAGTGGGGTAAGACACTTGAGTCTAGGACAAACGGTCCAAGAGTTATGGGCGATTTTGTACTTTTGGTTGCTGTAGCGCCTCCTATGGGCCAATTGGGGTCATACTCTGGTTTCAAGTCTCTAGGCCTGCACGATCAGTTTTACAAATTCTTAAAATTACAATAGGGTTTCAACATTTTTCAGCATGAAATGTGGAAGATTTTAACTGTGAGAAGATGATTGACAGGCCAGTTTACTGTGACAGGATCCGACAGAGAGCAACCGTTAAAGACGCTATTGTATGACGTGATAGTTTGTCCCAAAGCTTGTCTACTTTCTGATACACACTCAGAAGTATCTGCTTTTTCTTCACAAAAAGAGTACATACTTTTATGGCATAGTATAAGTAGGTGAACTGAGATGCAGCACTGGGCTGTGTCTGAAATCGTCCCCTATTTCATCAAATAGGGCTCAATTTGAGGATACAGCCATTTGTAGTGTCCTAAACCATAGTTATTGACGTTATTTAGTGCACTCATTCAATCCCACAATGCACCACAATAACAAGTGTACAATTCAATGGCTAGAGAATCCCCCTTAATCCACTGTGAGAGTCGTGCACTGAATGAATTCCCGCGTCTCGCCAGGAGATGGCGCCGGCGCTGAATCATCCATTTTCCAAACCGTGCTGGTCCAGCGTAATATCATACAGGTATAAATTGATTATTAAATTGTTTAAATATGGCTTATACATGCTATTTTCCATAGCAGAGTTCAGGATAAATCTTCTCATTACTACTGGAGCTGCCAGTTTGCTATGTTTCAATAATGAATTATTAAACAGCAAACACAAACTCTGCAGAAGCGTCTCACTCAGTGTCCAGATTCACTCACTCGTTTTCATTCACTCCTTCAAGTGGACTATATTAGTGGAGTAATGTAGGGAATAGTGAATGAGGGTGTAGGACGTGATTTTGAACGGCGTTGGACTGAGTGTGTCTGATGAGTGTGTCAGTGATGAGGGTCTTCAGGACACGGGTGAGAAACACTGCTTTTGACGACATTTGGTTTTAATCAGGCGTTTAAATGATTCATTCCTTCCTTTACAAAGTCAGTTCATGAGGAAAATATTTCCATTGATCTTTAGAAATAAAGAAGCTTGACTATGAAAGCATAGTTTAAAATGTAGTTTGATAAAATAAACATTCAATACAGTTTTATTTGTATTGTGCCTGTCATAATACATATATCAAAGCAGCTCTACAGATAATCAAAATGTTAATGTTTATAATCGTAATGTTTAATATTCTTCATTGAAAAGTTTAGCAATTTGAAACTAAATCTGGAGACAATATAAATCATCAAACAGTAGAGATTTGATATATAGTGTACAGTATATGGCTTTATGTGAGTGACTATGTGCATAAAATTATATATACAGTCTAAAAGTTGTCAAATGAAGCGAGTAAATCACTTTGCAGTGACATTGATGATTATAATATCTGTATGATTTTGGTTTTAGTTTATAACATTTTGGTGTTTGTTTGTTACCATATTTGTTAGCTGCCATACCATGGCATTTTTGAGAAAAATGCTAAAATGTAGCAAAATAAAACATTTAAAAGTATAGATTTAAAAGTTTTTTGAAAAGCTTTAAGATTTATCTTCAACAAAAATATAAAATCATATCTGGCCTCTAAACATTTTGGCGTAGTAACACATAATTACTATTAACTGATATATAACAATTTCCAATATCAAAATGGATAAAATTATATACATGTACAGTATAAAAGTTATCAAATGAAGTGAGTAAATCATATTGCAGTGACATTGATGATCATAAAATCTGTATGGTTTTGGTTTTAATGTATAAGATTGTGGTGTTACCAGATTAGTTTGCTACCATACCATGGCATTTTCATGGTGAGAAAAATGTTAAAATGCAGGAAAAAAAGAAGAAATAAACAAAAGGTAAAAGTTTTAAGATTTATCTTCAACAAAAATATAAAATCATATCTGGCCTCTTAACATTTTGGCATAGTAACACATAATTACTGATCTTATAACAATTTCCAATCTCAAAATTACACATATTGTTTGTGATTTTTGTCTTATCACTCACCGTTAAGCACCGGATAATACATTATACAGGGAAAAATAGAGTCAAAAAGTGTGTGAATGTGTTGTACCAGTGAAGAACTGACCTCTGGATACCCCCCCACATCGTGGACGTCGATGCCCAGTAAGTGTCCCAGTCCGTGAGGCATGAAGACGGAGCCCAGATGGACCTTCAGCATCTCCTCCACCGCCCCACGCAGGATCCCCATCTTCAGCAGCTCCTCCAGGTGAACCCGGTCCGCCAGACGGTGCATGTCGGTCCACTTCACACCTGAGCGGGACATCAGACGCTGAGCTGAGCTGAGACCCTCATTACATTTACATTTAGTCCTTTATCAGACGCCTTTGTCCAGAGCGACTTACAAATGAGGACTAAAGCAAGCGAGTCATCGTGAAGAGGCAAAAACAACACAAGAAGTGCTCAAAATACACAGCTCAGGCATTGCTCAGAGTAGAATAAGCCAGACAATGAGGATTAGAGGTAAGGGAGAGGTCAAAGGTCATTTTACAGCTCTCTTCGACTTTAAACCAAACACACAGTGTCTATTTGACTTTTTTGGAAGTGCATTCTTAAATAACAAAACTCAAATTTCAATATACACTACCATTCAAAAGTTTGGAAATTACGAAATTAATCATTTTATTCTACAAAGATGCATTACATTGATCAAAAGTGACTGTAAATATATTTATAATGTTACAAAAGATTGTATTTCAAATAAATGCTGTTCTTTTGAACTTGCCATTCATCAA